>CM062615.1:48110457-48473024 GCA_025617555.3 Puccinia polysora
CCATCTCCAATTTAGCCAGCCATTTTGAGGAGGGAATCTTCACATTGATTTGTTTAACATCAAGTCTTTGTTTAATCTTTTCAAACTCCTTTGAACCACCAAGCATCTTAATGTAGCATGCTTTATGTTTCTCTAATGTTTCAATCATTTCCTTCCTAACTTCAAACCAACCATGTTCTTCATAACTAAGAGATTTAGCAATGACTCTAAATCTGCAATTCCCATCTCCAATTGGATCCTAAACCTCACCCAAGAACTTATGGAATTTCTTAGGTATTTGATTGAGGTATTTCAAATTTGGTTCCTATCATTAAAACTTACTTAGTATTCATTTCTTTAATTGGATCAATGAAATGAAAACTCACCAATGATGAGCTTCTGGTTGAGCTTTGCTGCATATTCTCTTCCTCTGAAGAGGATTCTTATTCCAAATTAAGTGATCCCAATTCACTTTCAGTCTATTCCTCTGAACTATCAAATTCAGATTCAGATTCTGCCAACTTTGACTAACAATTCATCATTTGTTAGTAACTAAGTTCATTAAACCAAAAAAATGAACATATCTCATAAGAAAAGACTTACAATCTTTTGTCTTTTCTTGTTTGGAGCCCTTCTAGTTCTTTTTTCCTCCTTTATTTGTTTTTAATTAAGCTCAAACCAAGATGGTTCTTGCCGTGTATCTGTCAATTTTGGCCTTCCCCTACTTGATTGTAAGACTTTAAGTTCAAGTCTTGGCCTGGATCAATATTTTTTAATCTTCTGAATGATATACTTCAATAGTCCACTTTTCTCATGATCTGGATATTCCAAGATCATTGCATTGACTTTTTCACATAACTGATTAATGCTTAGCATTTCATCATCATTGCACTGGAAAAATTCAAACGGATCATCCATTAGTGAATTAGTTAATCAAAAAGCATTAATCACATAGTGATTTGAGAAATCCAACTTAAGCCAACTTAGAGAACTAGAACTGCAAGGGTCATAGTTCAAACTCCACTGAGGATGAACATCTTCAGGTACCACAGATCCTCTGAATGCTAGATGGTCACCTATTTGGTGGGAAAAGGGCAAACCCATAGTCTTGAAATATGACTTGCTGCAGACTTTGCCATCATTATCACATTTGAACTTCTTGAATTGTTCCCTAACAAGATGGGTTGCGTCTAAAGACAATTTGCAACCCAATGGTAAAAGTTCAGGGGGAATAACTGTCCCTAACTTAATTTGAGAGTTATAAAGTGATGAATGAACTGAATTAATTTGATTCAAAACTTTTCCGTCAGGGCTTTTCCAAAAATCCAACAGGTTTCCAGAAGAGTTTGCAAGGAATTGTTTGAGAGTTGCATGGGCCCCTTCAACCCAAGAAGTTGTTTCCAAAATCTTGGCTTATACAAGTCCACGCTGTTACAAACCTCTCTTTGATAAGGAAAATTTGATTTTCCATATACTCAAGTACATCCTCATAGTCTTTCAAGAAACACTGTACAAGTCAAAAGTTCAGAACCCAAAACTAGGAAGAATAAAAAGCAGTAATTTGGACCTACTCTGAGTTCCGCATCATTGACCTCTGCCTTGTCAGATTGCTACTATTGCAGAGCAAGCTGCAAAAGTCACAAAAATAACATAAAAATAATAATAATATAATTAACCTAAGAAGGAGTACAAAAACCATAAATATGGATACCAATAACCTTGCTATCCTTTAGCTACCAGAGTTGATAGAATAAATAATAGATATATTATTTAATAAATGCAGCAAAAATCCGTAAAATATTTGGATTAAGCTTATTGCAAGGTTAAATGGTTTGGTTATGGTTTATTGTTATGAATCAATATGAATAAATTGATTATTAAATATTTTTATAGAGGGGCCACAATTATATTGGGGATCTTTAACACCTCTCTTCAGGGATTTCAGTATGAAAACACGTAGTCCTGGTTACTTTGGGCTCTTTAGTTTAAAGGATATTTTACCCAAATATAATATGTATATAAAATACACGGTGGAGTGGCAGGGCCTTGTAGCCAAGCTGCCACAACAGAGAAAGGATAGTGAAAATCACTGGTATATTATTAAATCCTTTTGGTATCTGTTTGAGACATGCACTGATGGGTTAAACCTGTATACTGGGGTTATAAGGTTGTTCAGCATTTTTAATTGATAAAAAAAGGTTGAGGAGGGATATTATTGATCAGACTTAACCATAAATCACTTAATTCTCTCTTATAAGTACTTGATTACCTTGGCACAGTGTCTGGATATAAATATAACTGGGTCTCTGACCATCAATATCCTTGAAAAGAGCTCTTTATTTATAGCTTTTGGAGTCCCAACATTGTCCTTCTGAGGGGTACAGGGGCTCAAATGGACGTACACTAAGGCTAGCAGGGTAACCAGTGGTAGCCTGTCACATGTTCTTGGTGATATAGCACGGGTAGCATCTAATTCCCCAGGTTATGGGAATTATTCTACTTTATAATAGATATTAGGACGTGTGAATAACACTAATCTGTCCCATTTATGTATTATTTCATTAATTATCCTTAGCAAATGTTCCCAGTAATTCAATAATTCCTTAAATAGACATTTCTACGGACATCCTGATGTCAGGTGATTTCTCATTATGTATTATATAACTGGAGTAAATTCATGATATTGATTTTACTCATTATTTTCGAGTTCCAGTTGATTTACTAAGATAATTACTTGAAAATATAAGTCATGGGAATTCATGTAATATTTTTACATCATTAGTTTTCTTAGTATGTCACGAAGATATTTATGTCTAGAAACTCTCATAAAAGTATATTAAAGTATTTTAATATATTTTTAGAAGTTGTCATTTTCTTATTTTTGACAGTCTTGGTACTTTGAATTATATTTAATAAAAAATATGTATAAGGGTTATTTAAGTACTTTTAAATAATTTTATGTACTTTTAGACTATCTGCTATCCACGGGAACATTTATTACATATGTAGAATGTTCCCTTGTAGGTTGTAGCATGTTTACGCAGTACCTAAGCCTCTCAGGCCGCCTGTCACTCTGTCAACCCGTAGTCCTGCGGCTGTGTACTTGTCAGAGGCCCGGGGCTGCGTACACAACCTTGACGGAGTGAATATACACAAAACCTCAATTCTGACTGAATTTTAGGTGTGAAACCTATACGTGACCATATGTGTGAAATATTTAATTGACCAAAAGCTCAATAGTGGAGCCGTAGTATTTTGGTCTTTCTTTCCTTAATTATTTAAAAATATAAGGTGTTGGATTTCAAGGGTGGGGTAAGTGATTTACCCTACCTAATTTTGGGTGGAAAATCCATTTCAGTAGTAATATTTATGGTTTTCCTACTCCTTCTTTGGTTAATTGTATTATTATTATTTTTATTTTATTTTTGTTACTTTTGCAGCTTGCTTTGAAATAGTAGAAAGCTGACATTCCCCCACTCCAAGATAAGGCCATATCTGAAAAAAATCTAGAGGATGTTGGGAGAAAATGTGTTTTTCAGTTCCTTTTTCTGGCCCGGTAGTTTCTGAGATGTATTGGTCCATCAGGTATGTTATTTTCTGGTAACCATTCATCTTTGTCTGCAGATTCTCCTTTGTATCTTACTAAGTATAGTCTAACATCTTTTCCTTGTACTCTCTCTTTGTTGTATCTCAATATCCTGCTGAATTTCTCTTTTTCTTTCACAGGGTCAGGTTCTATTGGGATTATGGCTGGAGGGAGGTTGCTTCTTTCTCTTGGTTGAAAGTGTTTGACTAGGCTAACAGTAAATACTGCATGTTTCCTTGATAATTCTTCACTCAAGATTACTTCCACAGCATTTTTGCCATCCATCTTCTTGATAAAAAATAGTCCAAAAAAGGCTGGTTTCAGTTTTCTGTTACCTGCTAGATTGTTGAAATTGGTTGTAGAAATCAAGATCTGATCTCCTATTTTAAAGTCAGGTTATTTATGTGATTTGTCCCATCTTTGTTTGTTGTATTCTACTGCTTCTTCTACACATTTTTGAGCATGATTATTTTCCAGATCTATCATCTTCTTAAAGTCAAGAGATTTTGGATGAATAGTGGCTAAGTTATAGTTTAAGTTATTCCTAGGGAGTTTTGGAATCCATCCTCTTTCTAGTATGTAAGGAGCTTCTTTGGTAGTAGAATGTTTACTGCTGTTATAAGCCATTTCTAGGGCTGGGAGTAGGCTTACCCAATCATGGCAATAGCCATCTGAGTTTTTGTATTCTAGACCAAAGCTACAGAACCTTCTTAACATATCTTCTAGGGTCTGTATCATTCTCTCAGCTAATCCATCAGTTTTGGGATGGTATGCTTTAGAAAATGCTAGAGTATTACCCAGTATATCATGTAGATTCCTCCAAAACTCAGAGGTGAATTTGGGGTCTCTGTCACTGGTTATAATCTTGGGTATACCCACATCAGCCATGATCCTGTTCCAGAATAGTAAGGCTACATCCATAGCACTATCTTCTTTGTGGTTAGGTAAGAATTTTTCCTTCTTAGAATATCTGTCAACTATAACTAGGACAGAGTTATATGAATGAGTACCTCCAGGGGGGAGGCCGGTGACAAAATCCATATTAATGATTTCCCATCTGGTTGTAGGTTCAGAGATTTTCTGTAAGAGTCCAAACCTTTTTACAGTAGTTTTATTAGATTTCTGGCAGGTTTCACATCTAGTAACATATTTAATAGTGATTTCTTTCCAGTCTATCCACCAAGCAGTTTGTTTTACTTTCTCCAAAGTTCTTTCTGTGGATACATGCCCTGATGAACAGTTGTCATGGCATTCCTGGATTATATGTTGTATATGTTCTTTGTTGCTGAGTACTAATACACTGGAATTTTGTTGTCTGTAGTAAAGGAGACAATCCCAAAAGGTAAACCTTCCTACTTTATAGGGTTTAAGTAATGAAGCAGGTAGACTATTTATCAGAGCTGCTTCTGGGGATTCACATTCCATAATGGTAATCAGCAGCTTGATTTCAGGAGATTAGTTGTCCCTTAATAGGTTGAAGAAAGCAGTATCTAATTCACATAAGTGGATCCCCATTATTGGAGCATTCAATGCAAAAAGATTGATGTTCAGGATAGGAAAAATATCTTGATCTTCAGGGTCATATGCTGGATTGTTATAGTCATTAGGCAAAGCATTCCTACTTAGACTATCAGCATTCTGATGTTTAGCTCCAGATTTATGCACTATAGTCATCTGACCTCTATACTGTTGTATAGCAATTTTCCACCTGAGCATATGTCTTCTGGGAGTTTTCATGTTCATAAGAGTTCTTACAGCATTACAGTCTGTGATTACTTGAAAAGTGGTGCCTTCTAAGTAATAGTGTAGCTTTTCTAAAGCCCATACTAGTGCCAAACATTCCAACTGACTGGCTCCATATCTCTTCTCTGTATCTTTGATCTGTCTAGATATGAAGAGTACTGGTTTCTCTACTGGTTGGTCTTCTTCCATCCTTTCTTGATTTAGAGCAGCTCCTAAAACTTCCGTGCAGGCGTCAATGTAAAGTTTGAAGGGCTTGGAGTAATCTGGTTGGATGAGTAAAGGAGTAGAGGTCATAGCCATTTTTAGTTCCTCATAGTTTTTCAGTCTCTCATGAGTCATTTCAAATAGAGTGTTGTTGTTGCATACTTCATACAGACTCTTAGTTAGCATAGCAAACTTTGGTATGTATTGTCTGTAATAACTGCAAAAACTAATGAAAGACTGTGACTCTGTTTTTTTTTGAGGCATAGGTCTATTCATGACAGCAGCTATCTTATTTTGATCAGCAGCTAGAGTTAGACCAGAGACTATATGTCCTAAGGCTTTCAATTCTCCATAGCCAAAGTTGCATTTCTTCATGGACACCTTCAATCCTGCTCTGGAGATAGTCTGGAGTACTAATCTTACTTGGTTAGTATGAGTATCCCAATCATCAGAGTATATGATAACATCATATATATATACCATCATCCATCCTTGTCTGATGTATGTACCTAGAACTTTATCCATTGTTCTCTGGAAGTGTGATGGAGCATTCTTTATACCAAAGGGCATCCTAAGATATTCATATATTCCCAAATGACAGATTATTCTCATAAACTTCCTGCTTTCAGGGCTTATTGGTATCTGGTGGAAACCTTTAAGCATATCCATAGTAGTGATGTACTTGGCCTTGGACAAGTTATGCAGAGAATGATCAATCCGGGGTATAGGATAATAATCTGCTTGAGTATAATTGTTGAGCATTCTGAAGTCTCCTACTATTCTTGACTTGTCATTATGCCAATCTATGACTACAGGTGTGGTCACATCTACCTGTTCATTGTGCCCTACTTTCCTTAATACTTTTAAGTCTATTAGTTCTTGGATATGTTCCTCAAGATCTTTTCTAGACTTAGGACTAGAAGGATAAGCTGGCCTTCTTAAGTTTGGAGGATAAGGAGGCTTAATGGTCAATGTCAATACCATATCCTTTCCTTTAATATCACCAATGGGATGATCTTTAGTACATAAAGCATTCTGGTTCTCAAAGCAGACTTTCAATATATCTTTCTTCTGTTCCTCAGAAAGTTTCATATTCAGAGCTGCTTGAGATAAATATTCTTGGTCAAAGTCTCCTAAATGCTTTTGATAAGTATAGGAGGGGAATTTATACTGAATGGTGCATATCTTAAGCTTCTTGTCCCAATTAAAACCTACTGTGAAATATCTTCCTTTACTCTGGAACACATCTATACCACATAGACATAAGGCATCATTACCCAGTATCAGGTAGTCACATAGTTTGTTGAGCAAGACTACAAATTCCACTTGTATCCTCAAATATCCTTTAGTATGAGGTAGTATTATAGGAGCAGTCCATACTCCAATAGCATTCATGGTAGAGTTGCAAGAGCTGAACCTGGCTTTTGGGAGGGGAGAAAGGTGTTCTTTCCAATTGGGGTCCCATTTGTTTAAGAATTCAGCACAGACACATGAGCAAAAGGCTCCACTATCCAGTAATAATCTTATAGGTCTGTTTTTATACAATCCTGTTGCATAACAAGTTTGACCAGTGGTATAACTTTTCCCACTCATAGGTTTAACTTTTAATGGTTTGACATCCGTGATATGTCTAGGAATAATGGTAGGATCCCATTGTTGGGGAAAGCTAGAATCCCCATGGATGTTATTGATTTCTACAGAAGTGCCTATATCTCCTTCTATAACATTAACAGGGTTGATCAGGATCAATTCACATTCAGAAAGAGATCCTTCAGTATCAGCTATATCTTCATAGTTCTAATTCCCTTCAACCTCCTGCTCTCCTTCCAAGACTGCTATCTTTCTTTTTGTTAATGGGCAGTCTTGTCTCATATGCCCAGTCTTCTTAAAATTCCAACAAGTTGCAGGCATCCTCTCTTTATCCCTATTCTCATTAGGTTTCTTATTATCAGAGGTATTCATCAGAGGAGGTTGTTCTCTGGTTTTGTTAATTTTATTGTTCTCTTTGGGTCTTGAAGGGGCTTTCTTGTCTAACCCATTCATGTCTATTACTTCTTCTAGCACATTGATTAGAGTTGGAAAGTCAGAATCCATACTCATCCTACATCTTACACTATGGTTAAGATTGCCAGGACACAGGTTGAGTAGTCTTTCATTTAATTCCTCTTTATCAGCATCTGGATAGAAGCAATCCAACCTTTTCTTCTTTTCCAAGCACCATTTCTGAGGTTTATCCTTGGAGGGGTCAAATGAGGAATTTTCGAAATTTTTCATCATTTTTCTTTTCCACATTCTAGAACCAAATTGTTCTTTAATTGGAAGTTTCCAAGAATTCAATGGTAAGGATCCTACTTCTTCTCTTTTACTGATAAACCAGTCCAATGCTACTCCTTCAAATAGTCTGGGCAGCCTGACTACAGCTATAGCTTCTGGTAGGTCATAAAAGTTAATAGTGTAGTCAATAAATTTAATGAAATTTATATGATTGTATTCTCCTTCATTGGAGAACTTGGGCCATTCAGAAATAGGGGGTAACAGTTTGAGGGCTTTCTCCATCTCAGGGGTAGGACTAGGCCTAAAGGTGTCACTCCTATGCATTCCTAATAAGGGTGGTGCATAAGGAGTAGTGGTTTGTCTGGGAGGTTTTGGTTCCTCTGTGGTACTCCCCAAGGGGTTGGTCAGAGGTACTTTCAAGTCTCTAAAATCATTTTTGATCAGATTAAGTTGCAGGTCCACTTTTTTATTAAGCACATCCAGTTTTTCACTAAAGGATAGAATACAGCTGTTAGTAGTGGTTACCAATTCTTCTTTTAAGGGGTGGAAAGACATAATAAAATCTTCTTGGATTCCTGATAACATATTCTCAATTGTTTGAGTCTGTCTGATCCTACCTTGATCAATGGTCTCCAATAACTGTTCTGTATGTTCTTTGATTTCTTCCATTCCTACCGTCTTTGTTTGGTTATTAATCAATTTGGCTACTACTGAGGTTAATTTATCCATTTGGGTATAAACACCGTCCAAAATTTCACAAACAATTTTGAAATTATGACGCAAATCATTAGAAAAGGAATTAATTAAATCAGAGGTTTGTTTGGGCTCAGAATTAGAAGCTAATTGTTGTAAACCTTTTTCCATTTTTGAGCTAGGGATATTATCTGATCCCAGTATTTCTTTCCCTTTGGTTTGGGATGGTAAGAGGATCTCTTCTTTCCTGATCCTTTGCCTTTCAGTTGGGCTAATTGATCCCAAGGATTCAAATTTTCTACGTAGGATTCTACCTCTTTCCTTGGAATCATTTTTTGAAGAGCTATCTGGATGGATTTTTTCTGGGAGATTATCTTTTTCATAGACACCATGTCCTCCTTGGCTTGGGCTTCTTTGAATTCTTCCCAATATTTCATGTGCTCTTTGACTAAGTCTTTGATCCTGGCTTCCTTGACCAGATTCTGCTGGGGTGGCTGCAGGGAATCATCTTGTCAAGGAGGGTGGCTTGATTCTACTACCTTCTCTGGTTCTAGGTTGGGAGAGGGAAGAAGTAATTAGTGCTGCTCCTTGTTCATCAACATTTGATTCAAGGTTTCCAGTTCCTTCATGGTTGTCCTTATTGGTGGTCTCACGGTTACTGGGAGCTGTTGGCAAAGATCCATAGGAGGGAATTCTCCCTGAGGCTCTGGTGTTACATCTATTCATTTTTGAATAATATGTTTATAAGTATTTTACAGAAAAAATCCGTAAAAATAAGTTTTATTCAAAACTCACTTAAATTGATGTTCAAAGGTACCAAGACTTCATTGGGATTAAATTGATCCTTAGTAGGTAATCCTATGGGGTCTTGGTGTGTTCCAATGAGGTCTTCACCTTCCCAATCAATATTTTCAGGGCGTCCAGAGATATCTGGGATTTCTTGATCCAATAAATCAACTTCAGTGGTGGTGGTTTCTGGTACAGGAGGTTTCACTGATAAAAAAGTTTATTTTATTGGTTAATAAAATATATTAATATTATTTTTAAAAAATAATATGGTAATACAAGTTGTATACTTACTTTTATATTTCAAAAAGTAATTTATACGGTATTTCTTCCAAGATTTATGTTTCCTTAATAGGGCCTGAAAGTTGATGCGCCTTTCAAGATCTTCTTTTTCAAGGAGTTTATCTAAGTGTTTACGTGCAGAAGAGATATTAAGTTGCTCAGCTTGAGTTGAAGCTTTCCAACCAGTAGTTTTATAATTTTTAATATATTCTTCTTTTCTTATCTTTAAAAGATTTGAATAATAGATTATTAATTCTGCATTGGTTTTTAAATCCACTGCAAAAGAATTTGATGATAAATCACGGTTATAAAGTCAGATAAATTTATCTTTGATTTGTTTTCTGTGAAATTTCTGGTCCAAGGTATTAAATATAATAAAATGGAATATTTCCTGGCCAGACCCCCAATTGTCAGCCTCCTAGATGCCAAGACTCTTTCTATCCTTTAGCTACCAGAGGTGATAGAATAAATAATAGATATATTATTTAATAAATGCAGCAAAAATATGTAAAATATTGGATTAAGCTTATTGCAAGGTTAAATGGTTTGGTTATGGTTTATTGTTATAAATCAATATGAATAAATTGATTATTAAATATTTTTATAGAGGGGCCACAATTATATTGGGGATCTTTAACACATCTCTTCAGGGATTTCAGTATGAAAACACGTAGTCCTAGTTACTTTGGGCTCTTTAGTTTAAAGGATATTTTACCCAAATATAATATGTATATAAAATACACGGTGGAGTGGCAGGGCCTTGTAACCAAGCTGCCACGACAAAGAAAGGATAATGAAACTCACTGGTTTATTATTAAATCCTTTTGGTATCTGTTTGAGACATGCACTGATGGGTTAAACCTGTATACTGGGGTTATAAGGTTTTTCAGCATTTTTAATTGATAAAAAAAGGTTGAGGAGGGATATTATTGATCGGAATTAACCATAAATCACTTACTTCTCTCTTATAAGTACTTGATTACCTTGGCACAGTGTCTGGATATAAATATAACTGGGTCTCTGCCCATCAATATCCTTAAAAAGAGCTCTTTATTTATAGCTTTTGGAGTCCCAACATTGTCCTTCTGAGGGGTACAGGGGCTCAAAGGGACAGACACTAAGGCTAGCAGGGTAACCAGTGGTAGCCTGTCACGTGTTCTTGGTGCTATAGCACGGGTAGCATCTAATTCCTCAGGGTATGGGAATTATTCTACTTTATAATAGATATCAGGACGTGTGAATAACACTAATCTGTCCCATTTATGTATTATTCAATTAATTATCCTTAGTAAATGTTCCCAGTAATTCAATAATTATTTAAATAGACATTTCTACGGACATCCTGATGTCAGGTGAGTTCTCATTATGTATTATATAACTGGAGTAAAGTCATGATATTGATTTTACTCCTTATTTTTGAGTTCCAGTTGATTTACAAAGATAATTACTTAAAAATATAAGTCATGGGAATTCATGTAATATTTTTACATCATTAGTTTTCTTAGTATGTCACGAAGATATTTATGTCTATAAAATCTCATAAAAGTATATTAAAGTATTTTAATATATTCTTAGAAGTTGTCATTGTCCTATTTTTGAAATTCTTGGTACTTTGAATTATATTTAATAAAAAATACGTATAAGGGTTATTTAAGTACTTTTATATAGTATTATGTACTTTTAGACTATCTACTATCCACGGAAAAATTTATTACATATGTAGAATGTTCCTGTGTAGGTTTTAGCATGTTTAGGCGGTACCTAAGCCTCTCAGGCCACCTGTCACTCTGTCAACCCATAGTCCCGCAGCTGCGTACTTGTCAGAGGCCCGGGGCTGCATACACGACCTTGACGGAGTGACAGGGCTGTATCTCAGCCGCGCGCGGGTGCATTGGCTTCCGCGGCTGCGTGCAGGAATTGTGACAAAACAAATTTCCGTCCGTAACTCCTAAAATATACACAACACCTCAATTCTGACTGAATTTTAGGTGTGAAACCTAAATGTGACAATATGTGTGAAATATTTAGTCTTTCTTTCCTTAATTATTTAAAATAATAAGGAGTTGGATTTCAAGGGTGGGGTCAGTGAGTGACCCTACCTAATTTTAGGTGGAAACTCCATTTCTGTAATAATATTTATGGTTTTCCTACTCCTTCTTAGGTTAATTATATTATCATTATTTTTATTTTATTTTTGTTACTTTTGCAGCTTGCTTTGCAATAGTAGCAAGCTGACAGGAAGTATCTCAGAATCATAAGTCAACTCCTTTAATGAATTTACAGACCAACTGTACAACTCAAACATTTCTTTTGTTATAAAAACAAGAGCTTTTGTGAAAGTTTTCCAATTTGCTTTCATTCCTACAACATGCAATAGTGGGGTTTTGTACTTATTTGTTTTATAAGTACAATCCAAAATAGCTATATGATGGAATTTTTTTGAAAGATTTACTGCCTCTGAATGTGCTAAGTACAGGGCCTCCAAGTGACCCTCCCCACTAAACTTTGACCGGTGAATCCAACTTGTTTCTTCAAACTGTTCATATAGTACCTCCATAACACTTTTTCCATTTAGTTCTGCAAGTGTGACCTTCCGCTTAGTGGTATACATTGTTTGGTCATCAACATAATCCTGCGCATCAATCTTGCTCAATTTTCTCTTCAGTTGTAACATATTGAGCCCATGACTCATGCCTTCTACTATATTTTCTAAGGCCACCCCCAAGATTCTCCTCAGTTGAGGATGCACAGAGGGATGTTCAGATGGTTGATGGTTATGTTGGGTTTCTTTGTAGGAGAGGAGCCACAAGTGGTCTGCCTTTGTGCAACTTGCATGGATTAAAAACTTGCACCCAACCTTTCTTGTGTGAGTTTTTCTAGACCGTTTGGTAAGAAGACTTCCTGAATAGGAACCATGTCTATCACAGGCTGAATCCACTTATAGGTCACGCTTTGAGTTGAAAACTGTTAAAGCGTAACTATGCTTCATTGCCCATGTGTGACAATAGTTTTGTGCCTCTTCCCTAGTAGGAAAAGCTCTCAAGGGAAGTGGGTCAAGTGGATCTGCCATAGTAACATTATTGATGGCATTCACTCCATCAGTTTCAATCAAATTAAATACGGCAAAGACCAGTAACATAAAATGTTACTTACCACCAGCAGTCATGTCCATTTGTGAATAATTTTAATCCTCAATTTTCACTCTTGATGAGGATGCAATTGGGGCTTCAAATGTTTCATTACCCAAATCATTTTTTTCTTTTTCCAAAGCTTTGTTAATGGCACCATCAATGTAGACCTTATACGCAGCCATGTCAGAAGAAGGAGGGCTTGCCACTGTTCCCATGCAAAAAAATGCAATGGTCACTTCAGTATTCAATCCAACTTTCAATTTATCAAACAAAGTTTGTTCAATTTTGAGTTGAGGAAGAATTTTTTTCAGATTTTTATATGATTTATGATTATTCAATTTGATTTTGCTTGGGTTTCACTTTAATGTCTCTTTGGGATTGCTAGGTGTGCAACAACAGTCCCACAAAGTATGCGTTAATCCCAAATTTGGGTTGACAGAACCCAAGTGTGGTCCAGGGGGTGCCCAAAATTCTCGCACGGATTCTGGGGTTTTGTGCACCCCCCAACATGGCCAATTTGATCTGTGTATGGGGGTACAAGGCTCATTTGAGCCGTGTCCAGGGGTTATACGGCTCCTACACAACCCCCCGGGGGTCACGCATGTTTGAAACAGCCCTTAGTAGTTGTCTTTGGGCCCCCACAGCTCATTTGAGCCGTTTAGGGCCCTAAAAAACTACCACACGTTTGGAGCCGTGAATTTAACACCACATTGCAACAATTCAGTGAGAACAGTAAATTTTTCAATTTTTTTTGTTTTTTGATCAAATTTTTAAAGTTATAAAATAACATCCAAAAAATCTGAAAAAAATTTTCAAAGTGCTTTTTGATAGTTTTTAAAAATTTATAAAAGCTTGAAGCACCAAAAAAATTAATCAAAAAAGCAAGCAAAAGGATCCAAAAGTTCAATGAGAAAATTGAATTTTTTGTTATTTTTGCTTTTTTGATGTAAATGTTTAAGTTAAAATGATACATCAAAAAAATCTGAAAAAAATGTTCAAATTCTCTTTTACTGTTAGTTTAACTTTTGGATATCTTGAATAACCCAAAAAAATGAAACAAAAAGTAAAATAAAAGGATTCAAATTTCCAAAGGGAAAGCTGGTTTTTTTGAATTTGTGTGTTTTTTGAAGGAATTTTTTAAGGTGAAAGGATACATCCAAAAAATATGGAATAAATATTTGAAAGCTATTTGAATTCTAATTAAAATTTTTGGAAGCTGAAATCACCAAAAAAAGAATTAAAATAGCCAAAATAAGGATCCAAAAATCCATGCACAAATTTGTTGTTATGGAATTTTTTCATTTTTTGATTGCATTTTTGAAGGGGTTCTAATGGCTCCAAATACCCAAGAATTTTTTAGGGCTTTAAGAACCCCTTCTACAGGTTTGTGGAGTCAGACTTCAAAAAAAATGAATTCTTGAAACATGTGTGAAATAAAGTTTTTTTGTGTGAAATATCCAAGGGGCACAACCAAGCAACAATGTCAAAATTCATGAAATAAAGGGTTGGGTTTGTGAGAAAAATCATTCCCTAAAAATAAACAAAAATAAATAGAAATCAAAAGAAATAGAAATAAATAAATATTTTAATTTATTAAAAAAAACACCAAAAAAAGGAAAAAGAAAAAAAAGAAAAATGCAATAAGTTCAACTTGACTGGCCCTAAAGTAAAAACACCAAAAATTATAAACAATGAAAGTCTATTGAGTAGCGCTAAAGTAAAATTTCCCAAAAATACAGGTTCAACTTGACTAGCCCTAAAGTAAAATTGCCAAGAAATACAATTTCAACTTGACCAGCCGCAAAGTAAAAACACCAAAAAAAAACAAGTTCAACTTGTGTTAAGCTGATCCCATTACAAGAAGTAAAAATACTTCTTATGATGGGATCAACCCAACACAAGTTGAACTGACTTACCAAAAAAATCTCATTCAATACACTCAACATGATGATTTCAAATCAAAACAATCAACATAATGATGATCAAAATGTGACAACCCTTTATATTAATAGAATTACAAGATCAGCACCAGAACCCAAACCCAAATTATGAAATTAAAATGATGTCTATAAATTAGAATACAACTCAAGTGGATCTTTGAGGTGATTAACCCAATCATAGGCTTTTTTATAAATCATGGAATGTGGTTTGGAACCTATGGGCCGGATTGGCATCACATCTCCCTTAAGTACAAGCTGGACCCAATGGTTATTATTAAAAAATTAAATGAATATTGGATCTGATGCTTCTTTTAAACCAATTTTTATAGGAGTATAATTACAACATCAATCCAATGAAATGAAACATATTGGTCTTCCATAAGTATCTACTATTTTTTGACCCATATCTAACTTTGAAAGCCATTTTGAAGAGGGAATATTTTCATTGATGTCATTAACATCAAGTCTTTTTTCTATCTTTTAAACAACTTTGATGCTGCCAAGGATCTTAGAATAGCACATCTTATATTTCCTCAATATTTCAATAAATTCCTTTTGTAAATTAAGCAACCCATGCTCATCATACCCAAGTGATTTATCAATGACTCTAAATCCACAATTAACATCACCAACTGGGTCCCAAACCTCCTCCAAGAACCTATGTAAGTTCTCATGTATTTGATTAAGGTAATTCACTTTTTTATCCTACAATCAAAAGTTAATTAGTCAAAATTCTAATTTCATTAAAGGAAACAACACTCACCAAAGATGAGCTTCTGTTTTACTCCTCCATTTCTTCTTCTTGCTCCTTCAAAAAGGAATTTGATTCCAACAGAGGGGACCCCAATGAACCTTCAGTCTCTTCCACTGAAATATGAAATTCAGATGAAGAACCATCCTTGCACTACAGAAATTATTTTCCCATCAGATCATTAAACTAAAAAAATGAAAATTCCACAAAATAAAAGACTTGCTATCTTTGGTCTTTTTGGTCCCCTTTGAACTCTTTTTTCCCTCTTAATTGCTATTTCAAAGTTTTCAAAGTTGAATGTTCATGATTGGTTGCTTTTAATTTGGGTAAACAATGGCGTTACATTGACAACTTTGGCTCAAGCCTTGGCTTGGCAATCAAAGCAGCTATACCCTTGAGCATTGACTTTAGAATCTCTAACCTGAATTCTTTAGGTTGTTCCTTATACATGGAATTCCACTTGTTAAACATTTGAGATTCTTCATCAAGACCTGGAGCTCTTTCAAAATTTAAAAACCAAAACAATAATCAAGTTTTCAATCCAATAATTAATCTTTCAATCAAATAATTAATCTTTCAATCAAATAATTAATCTTTCAATCCAGCAATTAATCTGTAAATCCAATCATTGGTACCCTTCAAGAAACCCAAATTACTTCATTGGAAGAGTCATAATCAAACTGCCACTGAGGATGAACATCCTCAGGCAACACAGATCCTCTCCATGCTATTATTTAACCTAAAATGTGGGAACAAGGCAAGCCCATTCTTTTTGAATATGACTTTGAGCACACCTTGCCATCATGGTTGTGCTCTAACTTCTCAAATTGTTCCCCAATGAGTTTAATTACCTCAATTAACAATTTGTAACCCAAAGATAATAGTTCTGTTGGAAGACCTGTTCACAAATTTATTCAAGATTTTTTAAGTACTGGATGGACTGATTGGATTTGGCTTTCAATATTTCTTTCAAGTTGTTTCCACACATCCAAAAGTTTTCCCAAAGATCCCACAAGTAATTGTTTGAAAGTAGCATGGGCCCCTTCTACCTAAGATCTTGTTTTATATCCAAAGTCTGGGTTGACACAATTTCACACTGTTAAAAAAGTCTCTTTGATATGGAAAATATTATTTTCCATATACTCAAGCACATCCTTGCAGTATTTCAAGAAACACTGTATACAAGTTTCAAAGTAAGCAATCCCAGAAGGGATCAATAGAAGAAGCAATAAATTGGCATACTCTGAGTTCTGAATCATTGAATTCTTCCTCCCCCTTGGTTTCAGAGGGCCCATAATTTTCTCACCAAGTCATAAAAATTTTCCATCCTTCATCATCATTAATGAAGCGCACTTCACAGTTTTCTTGAATTTTTTTTTTTTGAAA
Source organism: Puccinia polysora (assembly GCA_025617555.3). Classification (NCBI taxonomy): domain Eukaryota; kingdom Fungi; phylum Basidiomycota; class Pucciniomycetes; order Pucciniales; family Pucciniaceae; genus Puccinia; species Puccinia polysora. The sequence goes on from CM062615.1 coordinate 48,127,213, forward strand.
AGTGCCAGGAGCACAACTGTCTGCATGATTCAGGGAAACTGTGTTTAATAGCACAAATCAGAGCTTTTTAATGGTCCTTCACAAAGACTTTGGGAAGCCTTTGGAAATCATGAGCCAACTCCTTTAATGCATTCAAAGCCAAACTGTAGAACTCATAGGTTTCTTTTGTTATAAAAATATGATCCTTTGTAAAAGTTTTTTTTGGCAGTGATTCCTACAACATGCAATAGATGGATTTTTTACCTATTGGTTTTATAAGTAAAATCCAACAAAGCAATATGATGGAACTTTTTGCAAAGTTTTATAGACTCAGGATGAGCCAAGTAAAGGGACTCTAAGTGATGCTCTCCACCAAATTTGGACCTGGTAACCCACTGGGATTCCTGGAGCATTTCCAATAGAATGTCCATAACACCTTTCCCATCCAGTTCAGAAAGCTTTACGTTCCGCTTAGTGTGATAGATTCTTCTATCATAAATGTATTCTCCACCATAAATCTTGCTAAATTTCCTTTAAATTTGCACCATATTGAGCCCATCTTTCATGCCTTCCATAAGTAGATCCAAGGATTTCCCAGAGATTCTCCACAGTTGAGGATGCATGGAAGGGCTTTCAGATGGTTTATTATTGTGTAGGTCATTTCTAATGGAGAGATGCCATGTGGTATCTGTTAATTTCCTACTTGCACAGATCATGAATTGAAACCCAAACTTCCTAGTGTGAGTTTGCCTTTGGAGTTTGGTGAGTCATGGCCCTTCATAAACACCAAATCTTTTGCATGCTAGATCAACATATTTATCCTTCTTTGACTTGAAATTTTTCGATGCTTAGCCATGCATGAATCCCCATTTCTGACAATAAATTATGGCTTCTTTCCTACTAGCAAAGGCTCTCATAGGAGGAAGGTCAAGCGGTTCAGGAACCCCTTAGTTTAATAGTTACACCCCACATGGTTACATTAGTATTGATCAAGCCAAATCCTTCTCAGTAAAATTACATATGAAATGTGACCCACCCCTTTAGTCAATTCCAGTTTTGACAAAACATCTTTTTCCAGTTGTGAACAAACATCTTTTTCCTCAATTGTGAACCTAGATTTTCCTCAATTGTAAACCTAGATTTTCCTCAATTGTAATCCTAGACAAGGAGGAAATTGGGGCTTCCAATGTTTTATTTTCCAACTCCCTACCCAAATACCTAGATTCCACCAACGTATTGTTAATTCAAATTTTAATTAAGTCCTTTAATTTAGCCATGTTTAATCTGGGAGGGCTTAAGATTTCCACTGTTCCCATAAAACAACAATATTTAACATCAATTTAGTATTCAATTCAATTTCAAGTCCATCAACTCCAAACATTTTATCACTTTTGGGTTGAGAAAGATTAATTTACCCAATGGGAATGTGTTGTGTGTGTATGTGGTTTGATTCAAGACTTTTTTGCCAATAGGCAGAATTTTTGATTCCCAAGTTTCCTTTTGTGGTCCAATAGTCCCACATAGTATTCCAGATCCCCAAATTTGGGTTGAAAGCACTCAAATGTGGTACAGGGGTGCCTGGGTATGCCAAATCCCCCCTCAAATTGCCCATTTGGGGCTATTTTTCCCCAAATGGGCCTGGAAAACATGTGCAACCCCCAAATACAAATTGTGTATTGCCTGGGGGGTTGAAAGCCCCCAATTTTGACCTATTTGAGGTTTAAATTCCCCAATTTCAACTTAAAATGGGTTTCAATTGGGAGTTCACAACCCCCTGGGGAATGCGCAAGTCAGAAGCGACTTGGCTTGTGTATTGTTGGGGAATGAAAGGCCATTTGCAGCCCATATTGGTTATGAACAGCAATTCACAACCATTTGTTGCAAATTTAACATTACCCTTTATCTAATTAGGATAAAATTAAATTCTTAACAGGATGACTTTATAACAGAAGAGGAATCCGGTGGAGAAGAGCTATCAGATATTGAAGAATTGGATTTAATCAAGAAAGTTAGTAATTGTTTTTGGGAGGGATCAGGATATTTTTTCTAGTTTTCATTGATTGTAATATTTTACTTTGTCAATCAGAGGTCAGGAACCATCATAAATTGGAGGGTTGTTTCCAATAATTTGAGCCCTGGGACTTTGAAGAGGATCCATAGAATAAAAAAAGACAATGAAGATTCAGATGCTTAAAGGCCTCCAGGGAATCCAATATCTTTGCTCCCACAGCTACAGCTTCTGAAACTGAAAAGTTGAATACATTTCTGAAATAATATTTCTTTACCGCTAATTTATTAAATGGGTGATGTTAAATTCATGGCTACAACCGTGTGGTAGTTGTGTAGGGCCCTTCATGGCTCAAATGAGCTGTGGGGGCCCAAATACTACAAAGGGCCTTTTCAAACACGGGAAACCCCCGGGGGGTTGTTTAGGAGCCATGTAACCCCTGTACACGGCTCAAATTGCCCGTTTTTGGGGGTGTGCAACCCCCCAGAAGCCGTGCCAGAATTTTGGGCATCCCCTGGACCACACATGGGTTCTGTCAACCCAAATTTGAGATTAACGCATACTTTGTGGGACTGTTGTTCCACACCTAGCAATCCCAAAGAGGCATTAAAGCATAAACCAAGTGAAATTAAAGTGAATAATCATAAATCATATAAAAATCTGCAAACAATTCTTTCTCAACTTGAAAGTGAGCAAACTTTGTTTGATCAATTGAAATTTGGATTGAATACTGAAGTATACCATTGCATTTTTTTGCATGGGAACAGTGGCAAGCCCTCCTTCTTCTGACATGGCTGCGTGGAAGGTCTACATTGATAGTGCCATCAACAAAGATTTGGAAAAAGAAAAAAAGGATTTGGGTAATGAAAAATTGGAAGCCTCAATTGCATCCTCATCAAATGTGACAATTGAGGAACAAAATGATTGAAAATGGACATGAACGCTGGTGGTGAGTAACATTTTATGTTACTGGTCTTTGCTTTATTTAATTTGATTGAAACTGATGGGTTCATTTAACTATGAAACTATGACTTAACCAATGAATTTTTACTGGATCCATCACCTCAAAGATCAACTTTAGTTTTATTCTAATTTATAGACATCATTTTGATTTCATCATTTGGGTTTTGGTTCTGGTGCTGATCTTGCAATTCTATTAATATAAAGGGTTGTCACATCTTGAACATCATTATTCTGAGTGCTTTGAGTTAACATCATTATATTGAGTTTTTTGAATGAGAGTTTAATGGTAAGTCGGTTCAACTTGTGCTGGGCTGATTCCATCACAAGCTTAACTTATGTTAAGCTTGGGATGGGATCAGCTTAACACAAGTTGAACTTGTTCTTTTTTTGGTGTTTTTACTTTAGGGCCTGTCAAAAGACTTGTATTTTTTGGGCACGTTTACTTTAGGGCTTGTCAAAAGACTTGTATTTTTTTGGGCACTTTTACTTTAGGGCTGGTCAAAAGACTTTTTTAATTTTTGGGCCCTTTTGCTTTAGGGCTAGTCAAGTTGAACTTACTTTAGGGCTTGTCAAGTTACTTGTATTTCTTTTGGGGTTTTTACTTTAGGGCTTTTTAAGTTACTTGTCTTTTTTTTGGTGTTTTTAGTTTAGGGCTGGTCCATTTACTTGTCTTTTTTTGGGTCTTTTTACTTTACGGCTAGTCCATTGGATAGTACCACTTTTTTTTTGTTTTTTATTTATTTATTTATTTTTTTGTTTTTTTTTAACCAAAAAATGAACATTCTTTGATTTTTTGGTTGATTTCTGTTTTTTTGGAAGGTTTATTTGGTTATGGGCTGTGTTAGTACCCTTTCATTCCTTTTCCCTTTTTTTTAATTTTTTTTTGCTCACCGCGGTCCATTGCCGTGTGGAATACCACACAACCACATTTGAGCCGTGTACCACTCCACATGGCTTGAATGTAGTTGTGTGGAAGTCCACACGGCGGCAGACCGGGTTGGGTGGGCCGCCCAACTCTGTGAGCTGTGGGGGGCTGTACAGGGCCCAAATTGAACGGTGTGGCTTGCCACACGGCCCATTTCAAACCGTGTGCATGGCTCAATGAGCCATGAATTTAACATTACCCATTTTTGAATCCTTTTGTTTGCCTTTATAATTTTTTTGTTTTGGTGATTCAACCTTTCAGAATGTCAAAAAAACAAAAACAAAAAAATCATAATCCTTTTTAAAGATCATCTGCATTCTTGCATACACCTTACAAACTTCATTCAAAAAATTCAAAATAAAGAACAAATATGGATACAAATATTAAAATTTATTCAACTATGATTGGTTTTATTTTGCTACTTGATTTCTGTGGAGGGAACAAAACCTCATTACCAGGATCCAAATTTCTCTGAAAAATGGTTTTCCAAGATTTGGGATGCTTTGTCACAAAGCTTTTCCAAAGTGGATCTAACCTGGGAGCTGATCAATGATCAGACTTGAACATGAATGAGACTATATGTTTGTATTCTTCTAAAAGAATGAAGCAAATAGGAGAAGTTTTGGAATTTGGAGTGGGATGGGAAATTTAGAGGAAGATAAGTGCAAGGCATTAAAGAATAAAACAGAACCACTGTACACTTATATGTTTCAACCAGAAGGAAACCATTTCATCAAAATTTCATTGACATATTTATGGGAGCTGGGCCATAAAGGTGATTCAGTTGCCTTTTTGCTTATTGGAAATTTTCACCCCAGATTTCACGCAGTAATGTTGTGTCCTTGAAGATTTTGTTTGAATAAAGCTCTTTTTCCATTTCTTTCCTGACTTCAATCCAGTCTTCTGAGTTCCTCCCAAAACAAACTTCTGCTGATCTAAGTCCACAGTTACCATCCCCTATGACATCTTGAACATTTGAGATATGTGGAATGGCTGTTTTTGGGGAAATAGAGTCCTTGAATTGGAGCTAAAACCAAAAATCAGGATTTTTTATAACAGAAAATATGGACTAAAGATAAAACTCACTTCTTCCGTTGATACTTGGTCAAAGATTCCACAAGAAGAAAAAAATAATGTGCAGGAAACCTAGAAGAAAAACCCAAAAGAAATCAGACAAAATTAAAAAATGAGAAAATACCAAATGTACTCACTTTCTCACTGATTTTTGGGGCTGCTAATACCTTCCTCCCAGCAGGATGGTAAGGAGCAGCACCATCTTCATTTGATACCTTTAATCTCTTTATTATGGTCCCCAAATTGTATTCAGGAGAATCAACCTGCTTATTCACAATGGTTCCAGACCTCCAATAAATGTTTGAATGAAAAAATGAATGAAAAAGAATATCCAACAAATCAGCTAAAAATAAATCAAAATGAAAGCTCACCATCTTAATTAAATCCACATCTGGAATCTCTTCATCTGCTGAATCTCCCTCTTCATCAAAATCTGGTACCTCTTCATCTTCTGAATATTCCTCTCCAGTCAGCAATTCACTCTATGTTAAAAAAATGACAAGGACTCATTAAAAAAACAACCCATTGCAGAAAAAATAAGTATAGTTATAAAATTACATATTCCTCTGATTCCTCCTTCTTTTTTTGCTTCCCCTTCCCTTGGATGGCCTTGCACCTTCTTGAAACCTGAACACATAAGAAATAAAATTAATTATGAAAGTTGATACATTTTCTTTTCCAAAAAAATGGTGACTGACCTTTGAATTTTTTATGAATTTCTTCTTTTTCCTTCCTCTCCTCTTGGGTTTTCATAAATACTTAAAACCAGATGGATCTCTTTTGATTGAGAACGGAGAGATCTTCTTTAACTTATTGGCTTCTCCTTTGGGTCTTCCTTTTACTTTGGATCTTTGAGAGGAATTTGGCTCTTCAATCATGGTAAGTTGATATCTGCCACTGTACAACTTAATGCTTTCACCCAGATAATATAGCTGTTCTCCAGGTGGAAACTTGCTGAATTCTTCAAAAATTTTAGTTAAATATAGATTTTCATTACTTTCTTTGGTTGGACCTTCAAGTTTTTCTGAATCTTAAGTTGATTCAGAGTTCACAGTAAGCTGGAGAAAGTAAAATCAAAATTAATCAGGATATCATTCATTTGAGCTTGAATCCAAAAAAAAAGAAAAGAAATAAAGAAATAAACTCACTGATAAGGGAGCTTTGAGATGCCATTGAAGGTGAAAATCATTGAGTCGGAAGAGTTCACCCTTTCTGATGGCCAGTTTGACTTTGCAAACACATGGTATACCCATGTAAGAAGAGTAATCACAGTTGTTTCAATTGGTGGAAGAATCAGTAATTTGATTAAATGCATGAATGATTTTGAGGGAATAGTGGGTGATCTCCCCATAAAGATGATCTACACAGTGGGGCAAACCAATGAGATTCTGCAACTCTTGCTGGGAGGCTTCAATGTCTCTCTAATGGGTTTGGATGGTGATGGAACTTTAAATCTTTTGAACTACATTGTAGAAAGAGCCAATAGAAGAATTTATGAATATTTTAATGAAGGAGTGAGAACCTTCTATTCTTGAATTACTTTTGTTTCCAAATTGAAATTATTTGCTTGCCAAACAGGATAAAAATTTCCTTTTTAAAGGAATCCATTTTTCAAGAAGGTAGTCAGAAGTGGGAGGATTCCAGACCAGAAAAAATTTTGTGAAGTTTTCCTGATAGCTTGATTCAAATTTTTAATAGACCAACTGATGCCATTGTTTCTGGAATAGCTTTCATTAATCTTCAAATTTAAAGTGCTTCCTCCAATGATTTTTAATATTCTTGAAAATGTGCCAGACACCAAGAATATGATGAGAGGAAGGGAAAACTGTTTCAATTGAACTAATAATTACTTTCTCCTTGTCTTTCAAAATTACTCAAGGTTCTTTATCTTCAAGGATTTCCTGAAGTTGATTCAGGACCCAATCATAGTTCTATTTTTTCTCTTGGTATAAAAAACAGAAGGCAACTCAGAAGCTTCTAGCAGAATTTTTTACCCCAAGAATATGAAGAAGGGGAATTCCAAATTTGTTAGTTTTATATTTACAGTCCATCATGATGAGAGTAGGGAAAAGTTGGAGAATTTTCTTGGAAGCAGGGTTTGAGATGAATAATGAAGTAATTTGACCATCCACATTGTTCACTTTTTATTAAAAAGAAGAATTCCTGAGTCCCAGTATGAGTGCTTCCACAGGAGTTTTGCCATGAAGGGAATTTTTTTTTTATTTGGGATCTTTTATTGTAAATTTTTGGGAGATTTTTATGGATAGGTGATGATGAGTTTTGTATAAGAGAATTAAGAATTTTTAAAGGGGGAACACCAGCTTTGGATAAATCTTTAACCACCTCATCTTTCTCCCCTTGGATTCTTCTGTGGATGGGATGAGTTGAAGGATCAATGGAAGGTGGATGGTTGTGCTCTGGAAATATAACCTTCACCATCCAAACACCCAATATTTTTGAAAAATTCCCTGATAACCTGAAGGGAAAATTGGTCTTTCTTGATTTTTTGAATTTTTTGGTATCTTTGGTGGGTTTATATTCCCCAGATTTATCACATTGATAAGTGTAGGCCTGATTCCAGAAATTCAATAGTCTGGTAGATATGGCATATCCATGGGACTTTGCCCATGATTGGTAGCCTCAACCTGCTTTTCCTTTTGATTATATGATAGCTCAGGAGGAGGGGCCAGAGGGGTGGAATCAAGAGTTTGATTATATGAAGAAGGAGCAAGAGGAGTTGAATCACTAGTTTGATTAGATGAGATAATGTAGGATGAGCCTGGTGAAACAGTTGAAATAGTTCTAAAAAGTGGGTGGATGTTTTCTTGAGCTATTGGAAAAAAAGATGTTCCTGTTGGGAAGTATCTGGAGTGTTGAGTTTTTTTGACAAGTGGTTGGTGGTGTGGTGTGAAAAGGTGTGGTGTGGTGAGGTTTGGTGAGGTGAGGTGAGGTGAGGTGAGGTTTGGGGTGGTGTGGTGTGGTGTGGTGTGGTGTGGTGTGGTGTGGTGGGGGGTGATAGGAGGTTAGAACACATCATGGGGGTTCTTTATAAGATAATTTGAGCACTCAAAGATGGTTGATGCTCCAAGGAAAGAATTTTCAGACATATTGAATATATACATGTGAAGGGCTCAAAGAAGAGTGAGTTTTTTTGAATTTTTGGGTTTTTTGATGGAATTTTTTAAGGTCAAAAATGACATCCAAAAATTCTGAAAAAAATGTTAAAAAGCCCTTTAATGGTTTTTTTGAAATTCTCAAAGCTTGAAATACCAAAAAAAAATATTCAAAATGGAAAACATGAGCATCCAAAAGTCCAATGAGAAAATTGAATTTTTCAATTTTTTTTCTTTTTTAAAGGAATTTGTTGAGGCAAAATAATACATCCAAAAAATCTGAAAAAAATATTTGAATGCCCTTTAACTGTTTTTTAACTTTTTGATAGCTTGAATCCCCCAAAATAACTAAATCAAAAGGAAAATAAAAATATTCAAATGTCCAAAGAGGAATTTGATTTTTTTGATTTTTTGTGTTTTTTGAAGGAATTTTTTAAGGTGAAAGGATACATCCAACAAATATGAAAAAGAAATTATAAAGCCCTTTGAACGTATTTTAAAATTTATGGAAGCTTAAACAACCAAAAAAACCAATCAAAATAGCCAAAATAAAGATGCAGAAACCCATGCAAAAATTTGTTTTTGTGGAATTTTTTTGTTTTTGTGGAATTTTTTTGTTTTTTGATTGCATTTTTGAAGGTGTTCTAATGGCTCCAAAATTACCAAAGATTTTTTTAGGGCTTTAAGAACCTCTTTTACAGGGCTGTGGATTCAGAATTCAAAAAAAATGAATTCTTGAAACATGCATGATATAAAGTTTTTTTGCATGAAATACCAAAGGGGCATGACCACATGAAAATGTTTAAATGCATGAAATAAAGGGTTGGATGGGTGAAAAAAATAATGCCCTATTTTTATTTGTTTTTATTTATTTTAATTTATTTTTTTTCAATGTCTTTTCTTTTATTTTTTATTTATTTTAATTTTAATTTTTTTTTCTGCAAATGGGTCATGAGTGGCCATTCATGACTGAGATGAGTGGTGAGTGGCTGTTCACAACTGAGATAATTTTTGAGCAGCCTTTCACAACTGAGATGAGTTGTGAGCAGCCTTTCACAACTGAGATGACTTGTGAGCCGCCATTCACAACTGAGATGAGTCATGAGCCGCTGTTCACAACTGAGATGAGTTGTGAGTGCCCATTCACAACTGATATGAGTTGCAAGTGGCCATTTGAGACCCAAAGTGGGTTTCCAGTGGCACCATCTGACCCTTTTTGGGTTGTGAAGGGGGGTTTTGAGGTCAAAAATTTAGCATTGCCCTTACAAAAAAAAAAAAAAAAAAAAAAAAAAAAAAAAAAAAAATCACCTCTTCCTCTGATTCCTGTTTCTTTTTTCCCTTGACCTTTTCATATTCTTCATTTCCTTTCCTTTTCCTCTTCCTCCAAGTCTGATATCAGAGAAAACCAATTTTCAACAAAAGTTTGGTAAAATCAATCCAAAAGAAAGAGAGAAAAAGACCATAAAAAGAAAAAACTAACCATTGCTTTACCCACTTGGTGCTTCCTTGCTCTTTCTCTGCCCTTAGGTCCTTCAACATATTCAAACACAGATGGATACTTCTTAGAGGAATTTTTATAAAATCTTTTGAATTTATTGAGAGATCCTTTGGTTCTTCCACAAATTTTCCTTTGTTGCTTTGATAGCCGTTCTTGAATGGGAGTTGGTTGATAATTCCCTTTCAACAGTTTCATCATTTCTTCAAGGTAAAATTTTTTTTCTCCTGGGCTCAATTTAAGGAATTCTTCAAAGATTTCATGCTGAAACAAATATATTTTGGTTGATTGGGAAGGTGATGCATTGGATGATTGAAATTTTTGGCATAATTCATTCTCAGCAAGCTATGAATAATTCCCAAATAAATAAATAAAAAACTTCATAAATAAATTTTGGAATTTTTTTCTTCAAAAAAAGAAAACATGCTGCAATAGGAGTTTTGAAATGCCACTGGGGATGAAAATCCACAAGCAAAAGTTTTTGCTTCTTGAAATTTCCCTTCTTCACTTTGTTTACCCAAGGAATTCCCATGAAAGAATAATAATCACAATCAGAGCAGGTGGTCAATTTTTCTGCTGACAGGTGAAAGGAATTCACAATCTTGAGAGCGTAGTGGCTGATTTTTCCTGAGAGGTTTTCAAAAAAATATGGAAGACCAATCAAGTTCTAGAAGTCTTTCTGAGGACTTTGAAATGTGGTTTCATGTATTTTAATTGAAATTTGATGATAGGTTTGGTGAACTACATTAGAAAAGGAACCCAAAGAAGTTGTGATAAATCTTTTGATTTCAGATTGAAGCCCTTCTATTCTAGATTTCAGGTATTTCCAAAATTCAGGTGGTTGTTTGCAGCATATGAATCAAGTTTTCTTTTGAGAGGAAGCTATTTTTCAAGAAGTTATTCAGAAGTGGGGGGATTCCAGACTAGAGAAAATTTGGTAAAATTTTCTTGATATGAATTTTCAGATTTGGATTTGACCAGAATATTCCAGTTTTTTCTGAATATCATCCATTTTTCTTAAGATTCAAAGTGTTTTTTTACAATGTGATTGGATGTTTTTGAAGATCAGCCAGACACGGAGTAAATGATGAGAGTTGGTAAATACAGTTACAATGGAATCAATCAGGGCTTTCTCCTTGTCAGTCACAATGAATTTGGTTTCTTCATGTTTTAATATTTTACAAATTTGAGCAAGAGCTCATTGATAGTCTCCCTTTTTGGAGGGGAGAGGAAACAGAAACCAACAGAGAATTTTCAAGAAAAATTGTTGAATCCAACAATGTGAAGCAGAGGTATTTAAAATTTGTTGGTTTTATAGGTACAGTCCAAAATTAATACTGATGGAAAGAGTTTGATTAAATTTATAGAATATGGGTGATAAATGAATAAAAAACTAACATGACCATTTCTATTGTTGCTTTCATATTTCAATGCAAAGTTTCTCAATTCCATTATTAAAGCTTCTATGGTTGATTTTCCTTCCAGTTTTTCTTATTTTATTCTTGATCATTTTTAGTAGATTGTATTAAGGTTTGTATGAATGTGAGAATTAGAGAAATTCATGAAGGAATTAAAGATTTTGAGGGTAGGAAACCCAGCTTTTGTTAAAGATTTGACCATATCCTCTTGAGCCCCCTGAATCCTTCTATGAACTGGATGGGTGGATGGATCAATTGATGGTGGATGATTGTGATCAGGAAATTAGATTTTTCTTTCCCAAATACCAGACCTCTTGTAAAAGCTTCCAGAGAATTGGAAAGAAAAGTTTGTTTTTCTAGTCATTTCCAGTCTTTTGTTATCCAAATTTGGTTTTTATTCCCCATATTTATCTTATTTATAATTATATCTGTTCTCCCCAGAATTGGAGATTTTGGTGGAAATGGTATATCCATGGAATTTAGCCCACTCTTGAAAATCATCCACAAGTTCTGCCTTTGAATCATATGATAATTCAGGTGGAGGAGCCAAAGTGGTGAAATCATGGGTTAACCTAAATCAGTTGGAGAAGCAGAAGAAGAAGCAGAATAGGAAGATAGTAGATCAGAAGAAGAAGCAGCAGATGCAGATAGTAAAAGTGGGCTGATGTGTTGTTGAGACATTTTTTGATTTGGATTTTGATTGTGCAATGGTTTTTTTATGAAGAATTTGGAGTTTTGAATAGGGTTTAGATAGGATCAATATTAAGAATTTGAGAGAAAATAAGATTTCAGAGACTTGAGATTTGAGGTAAAAAATTTTTTTTTGGTGAGTTTTTGATGTTAGATTGATTTGTTAATGATGAAAGAAAATCAACAAAGTTGAGAAAACATTGTTGAGGAGTAAATTATTTTTATTCTTGATTGAATTTTTGGATTCAGGGGGGTTTATTTAGTGGTTTTGGAGTTTTGAATTGGATTGGTTGAGTTTTGTTGAGTAGTGATGTGTGATTGGTTGATCAGTGTTGAGTTGTGATGATTTGTGATGGTGGTAATTATTGGTGTGGTGTGAAGTCAATTCTGGATTTTGACAGGTGATTTTGTGGCTGAGAAAAGGATTTGACAGTACCAAGAGGAGGGGAGTAGGGGGTAAACCATTTAAAATCATATTTAATATCAAATTATTCATATAGAAGAGCCCAAAAATGTGGACCTACCCCAAAAAGGGGTCTAAACATGGTGATTTGAGGTTAGTCATTTCCGGGCTAAAAAAAGGTCCAAAAAATATGAAAAACATGTACTTGCGTTTGATTCATAGATTTAAGTTCATTTTAAAACTATAAGCTCAGATTTTCCACAAAAAGATGCAAAATAGTATCAGAAATGGCTTCAAAACACACCCCAAAACAGACACCCCCTGTTATTGTTGTAGATGCATCAATTATTTTTAGGTAAATAATTGATCCTAAAATTCCCCAAATAATTTTTTTTGCTGTTTTCAATTCTGACTAAAAGAATGAAAGCTCAAAATTTGGAAAATTATTTGGAAAGATAAGGGGGAAAAAAATTGAGAAGAACATCTTATTTTTGATTTTAATCACATTTTCTTCTGGGAAAATGAAGTACTAAAAATTTTATAAAAAAATATTTTTGAATTTCCTGTCATATGTGAAAGCTTTCTGTCTCTTCAGAGCTCCCAAAATAATAATAATAATAAAATTTGAAAATATTTGAGAGGTAAAGTGGTTTTTTTTTCAATTTTTTGAGTGTAATTTTGAAGGCCCTTAAATTTGCCAAAAACTCTCCTCTTCCTTTTACAGAGGTTTTAGATGCCTTTCTAGGTGCTAATATTTTTTTTTTCACCACCCCTCACAATGGTGCAAAATCAAGGATTACTGCGCAGATTTGGGATGTTGCAAGATGTTGTGGCAATGTCAAAACCATGAAAAATCAAGGGTTGGAGTGTGAAAAAAATATCACCCTTTATTTCATTTTTATTTTTATTTTTTTTTTCTCACAACCCTGGAGTTTCAAATGGCACGCCATGACTACAGAGGGTCATGGGGAGTTGTAAACACCTCAAATGGGCTGCAAACCGTGCCACACAACCCAAACAGATCTAGAAGAATTATTTTTTTATAAAACCTGATTACTGACTTTCAGTGGGTATGCAACATTCAAGCATGTTTTAAAACAACCAATTTTGGTTGGAATTGCAACTGTTTTTATCAACCATGTTTAGGATTGACTTCAAATCTGATTTTTAGATGATTTGGATTTACCAGTTGTGTTTGAGTTATTTTTTAATTTTTAGGAATGGTGAGGATAATCTGAAAAAATTAAAACAACAAACTTTTGATTCAAGTTCTAGAAATTTTTAACTGGTTAAGCACAAGCCATCATAACACAGGTTGACACTTCAGCCTCATTCCAATCCAATCTCTCAAGACCCCAGCCAACCTTAAGCTCTACCTCTGCATAACCCTGACTCCACCTCCTGTTAATCAGCCCTAAATATCTGAAACTTCTGATCTCCTCTCCCAGGCTTGATCTCTCTCTATGTTTGAGTACTCTCTCACTCTCTTCTTCCATGTTCAGGTACACGTGCATGATCCAACTTTACCACAACTTCCAGGTCAGTAAACATCAATCACATCATGGAAAAGCCCACTAATAATGGAACTTCAACTACAGAACCCCCACTTGACCTGTATGAAAACTCCCCAGGAACCATCTCCTTTGCGGATCAATCATCCCTCAAGGCCTCCTTTTAAATCCTCAAATTTATTGGCCTCCCTTCCTCTCTTAGATTAACTTACCCCAATGCTTTGCAATACTGATTCTTACTGGCTAGTCCTCATGCAGTGTTTGTCATCTCTGCACAAGAAAACCATAACCAAGCCTACTAGACTCATCTCACCTTGGCCCTCTTGTTTAACTCTTGTAGGATTCAATCATCCTCCTCCTCAGATCCTTACACCTTGACTTCTCTTCTCATCTATTTCACTCATCCTTTAATCTTAATGATTTTAATCCCAATCTTCTCATTCTGAGTTCTGTGAACAGTATTGCCTGTGTCAATTTTCAATTTAATATTGGTAGCACTTGGGACACATGCAAGCATGTACCAGCCATTCTTTCCTGGTGATAGAAGCACACTTGGACTTAATAAGGGATGTATGGTACTACCATACATGGGTTCCTGGAAGAGGGGGAGAGAGAGAGAGATAGAGAGAGAGAGAGAGATAGAGAGAGGAGGGTAGAAATGAACTCATGGTTCTTGTGAGACATTCACAGTAAAGTGGTTGGAAAATAATTGTAGGTCTTTTTTTTTAAAGTGCCAACACCCACCCACTCCAAATTGACCAGGTATCTTTGTGCAACTTTGTTTCTCAAATACCTTCAACACTCTTCCTTTTGACCAGATGGTTTGATTTGCTACCATCTCCCCTTCAATCTGTTCAACTTTTCACCCTATATCCATCAACCTGATGGCTTTGGTAATTTTATTTCTCCTTTCTTTCTTTCTTCAACATTATTCTAAATTTTTTTGTTTTTCTTTTGATTCTTTCTTTTTATATTGAATTTATATTCACAAAAAAAAAAAAAAAACTTCATTGGACAATATGAAGGCAAGAATTGTTGGTATGCATGGAGGAGGCACATCAGGAAACACCATTTCCATCAAACTGGGGATTCCAAGATCAACATTCTGCAACATCCTCAATTGATTCAAGAAAAGAGGAACCTTTTGATTCAAAAAAACAACCCAAAAGACCTTGTAAATTGAATAATTGCAACCTTTTGGAGCTTGAGAGTGTCATCAATCATTCCCAGAAGATGAAGGCCTCCAAACTCAGCAACTTAATAATTAAGGATGTCTCAACACAGAAAATCCAACAACAAGCCCATCAGATGGGGTATTTTTTGAGGTTGGCTGCCAAGAAATGGTTCATCAATGAAGATCAAAGAAGAAAAAGACTCACATTTTCTTTCAAAACCCAAGACTGGACTGTTGAAAATTGGATGAAGGTGATCTGAACCACCAAATCCAGCTTTGAAATTGGAAAAAACTCCCAGAAATTGATGGTCTGGAAAACCCCTCAAGAGAATTTCAAACCCAACTGTTTGGACCCCACAGTGAAGAGTGGGAGGTCTTCAATTATGGTTTGGGGTTCTTTCATTGGTTAAAAAGCCACCCAGAATTTCATCCTTCCACCAAAATAAAGAACAGCAAAAGATTTCATCAACATTGCTTATGAAGGCGGACTTGGCTCCTGGATCTGCAACCTCAATCAATCCAATTTTCATTTAATGGAAGATGGGTCCCCAGTCCATAAGGCAATAATAATCAAAGACTGGAAATTCTCCCAAGGCATCAAAAAAAAAAAAAAAGGCTCAGTCCTCAAACCTCAATCCAATCAAAAACTTGTAGAAAATTTTAAAAAACAACATTCAACAAATTTACCAACCAAAATCAATCCCAGAGATACAAATGGCCCTCCAGAGCGCCTGGGATGACTTTCTATGTCAAACCCTCAAGAATCTCATCAACTCCATGCCTTATCACATGCAAGCCATCATCAAAGCAAATGCAGGTTCTACCCAATTGTAGTTTTTTTTTTCTTATTCCTCACTGTCTTATCCCTTTCTTAACCTACTCATATCAATTTTTGATGGTGCAGTATATTTTCTAAATTTTTTAAAATCCATGCTCCATTAAAAGGCAAACATGCTTTTTTTTTATATATTATCTTTCAATTTTTGTCATTTCTAATTTTTTTTTTTAAAAAAAAAAAAAAAATTGAAATTATTGTATGTTAAAATGAACATGCTGAGCTATCAAAATTAATAAATTTCCTAACAATATTTCACTTTTATTTTGTGAGAGAATGAAAAAAAAGGCAGGCAGAAATTGTGGGGTCAGTTCCACAACTTTTGTCCACCCACTGTACCACCACTACCGTTATCTTTGGTCAATTCATGATCATCCCTCATGGTGGATGACCTCAAAAACCAAATCATCCATGGGTCAATTGTTGATCTCTTTTTGTTTGTTCTCTTCTTATCCTTACATCTCCCTCTTTTTTCCCCCCCTTTTTTCTTGATACATATCCTGTTCCCTTTCTCTTCTTCTATTCTAAGCCTGCTCTCTGTTTTTATTTTTTATTTTTTATTTTCATTTTTATTTTGATATGCTTTAACCCACACTGTCTTGCTGATGGTCAATCTACTACACTCTCATCATACACATTCCCCTCCCAACCACCCTCTCAAGTCTTTTCTTTGAACAACCTGTCTTCTTTCCCTGCAACATGTCTGTCTCTTCAAAAACTACACCTGATTTCATCCTGAATCATTCAATCCTCTATTCCATGAATCTTTCTGCTCCTAACCCTTTTTCTCTAGTCTCATGAACTGGCTTCTCCCCCACTCCTCATCACTTTCTACTACATCCAGATCTCTCTTGCTTTGACTGGTATGTACATGAGATAGATCATGGTATTCTTTCTCATCTCTTCTGTTGCTGACCATGTCTGTATCCAGCTTCTGTCCCCTCTCAATAACCTCTCTTGGCTTCTCCATCCTCTCTTTCTTCTTACCTTTATAAGCTCTTGATTTCAATATCTCCTCTCTTCACAGTTCTCTTCTCTGCTTTCCCGTTCCATTCTTTCTGATTGCTTTTCTCTGGAGATCTAGCCTTCAAAGTTCTTTATCTCTTCAATTTTCGGCCAAAAGTTCAACTACCTGTGAGCAGAATTGTCCATACAGCAATCAACACGACCCGCGACCAAATAATGGTCAAGAAAGACGCAAACGGTTTCAATTCTCCTCGTTTACATATTTTTGGCGAGTCAGTCTATGGTGATCATCATCGGTGACAACAAGTGTTATGCAACAAAAAAAAAAGAAAAGAAAAGAAAACAATCAAATGGATCAAGTATGGCTGTGGGGAAAGAGGAGTTGTTAGTTTCTCGGTCCAACCTGCTTGGAGCTCCTTCCGGCGCCCAACATCACATAGTATGGCATCAGTTGGCGAGCATTGATTTCAAAACCACAGAATGTCTCAAAGATCACAAATAAAAAGCAAAAAAACATAGGGTATTTTATTATTATATAGGTGAAAGGCAATCGTGCGCATCTATGGAACAAATTAGAAGGAAAATTATTGTTAAAGAAAGTTAAAGAATCGATCATTTCCTCGAAGAGTTACACGATGATATCAAGAATACGGTGTTTCTGCTGTTCCAGAGGTTTCTATTCATCTTGATAGGAGGACCGACCTCAAGGCAATCGGCGAAGTCTGAAACGTAACATTGAATCATCCTTTCATTTTCTTTTCCGTGGTCGTCCCTCTTCAGGAAATGCCTTGACCAGGCAAGCGATCAACCGGAGCAACGAAGCAAAAAAAAAGTAGCGAAGCGCTACTCGAGGCGACCCAGTGAACTCTGTCGGCAGGACTGAAGTTGAAGGCCTTTTTTGAACTAGTTTTCTATGGATAAATTATCAAGCAGATATCGTCCAGGTGACCCAGTGAAAAGGAAGGATAGGTCGGGAGCGTCTTGAAAACCCAAAAAAGCCAACGGGAATCGCCAGAAATAAACCCAAAATGTTCTCTGCACGTCGCGCAATGATCGACAACGAAAAGTGATAATAAAACACCCAGGATTGATATGTCGCCCGATGGGAAATGGTACACGGAGCCGGAAGCGATTGTCGGAATGAGAAAAAAGGTACAAAAAAAAGAATAGTTGAGATGGGGAAATTTTCCTCCACTTCTCCCTCGCTGATGTATGATCAAAGTCGAGTTGCAAATAATGATGATCACAGAGGTGATTTGATTGAACCCACGGGGAAGCACGCGCGTTTTCTGACAATAAGCTATCGAAAGCCGGCCAGGAGCTTCGTGATTCTGCCCTAGGGGATTCAAAATGTTTTGGCCTTTTGTTTTATAAGAGCTTGGGGCAGATGATGATTGAGAGGTAGACAGTTTACTGATTGGGGGAGGAGGAAAGAGAACTCAAGCAGAAGAATGAAAAAAAATGATAGGAATTGGGCATAGACTTGGGAAGTCCGGTTCGACCTCGCCAAGGACGAATCACCACCTATGTGTAACAAGATAGGCCCAATGAGCCAAGACGACTAGAGGCCTGCCCAAAGAAGCAAAAATCAGGCTTACCATGATCCACCTCCACCTCCGCCTCCGTTATTAGTGGCGTACATGTAAGCACCTTGACCGCCCGAGTGAGCACCATAACCTGCCATTGAACCGCCTTGATTACCGTAATAGCCACCGCCGTTACCTTGAGCATGTCCGCCGTAGCCGCCTCCGCCACCTCGTCGGAAGTCTGAGTTGCCACCACGACCACCTCGACCTCGGCCACTACCGCGACCTCGACCGCCACCTCCAAAGGAGGATTCGCGTCCGACAGCCTCGAGCCAGTCGGGAATTTCTTGGTTAGCTTCACGAAGAAGTTCGAGAAGCTCCCTGACAATGTTTTTGTTGCCACGGTTGAAAAACGCAGTAGAAATTCCAGTGTTGCCAGCACGTCCAGTACGCCCAATACGATGAACGTAATCATCGATATCGTTTGGCAAGTCATAGTTCACCACATGAGTCACGTTTGGAATATCTAGGCCGCGAGCAGCAACAGCTGTGGCCACCATAATGGGCGTCCGACTAGAACGGAAGGTTTCCAAGGCTCGCTCTCTCTCGCGTTGTGAGCGGTCACCATGGATAGAAGTGGCCGGAAAGTTGGATTGGATCAAAAAGTTCTCCAACATATCAGCCATTCGCTTGGTCTCCACGAACACAAGCGTCAAGCCACCAGAGGGCATGGAGCTCAACACGTCCAATAGTACACTGCGTTTGTCGGAGTCTTCAACGTATTCAATTTTTTGGGTAATGTTCTCACTGGTTGAACCGACCCGACCGACGGAAAGGAAGATATAGTCCTTCAAGAAATCTTTGGCTAGCATCTGAATGTCCCGAGGGAAGGTAGCACTGAACATGAGGGTTTGGCGTTCGTGCACACCAGGCATGTCTTCGCCAGTTACAATCCGTCGAATCTGAGGCTCGAATCCCATGTCTAGCATGCGGTCTGCTTCATCCAAAACCAGGAATCTGACGTTGCTGAGACTAATCCTACCGCGCTCCATGAGATCAACCAATCTACCGGGAGTGGCAGATAGCAAATCACAACCAGACTCAATCTGTCGCAACTGAGTGGTCATATCGGCGCCGCCATACACCACGGCCGGGCGTACCCAGGAACGATAGGTAAACTTGCGAGCTTCATCATGGATTTGACTAACTAGTTCACGAGTGGGTGCCAAAATGAGGGCTGTGGGGAAGGCCTTGCGCTTTCCATAACCGCCATGAGCGCTTTGAGCTTGCATACCTGCAGTGGGCAGAGGACCTTTGGAGAACGCCGCCGAAATGATGGGAAACAAAAAGCCACCAGTTTTACCAGAGCCGGTCTGAGCGCAAGCCATTAGGTCACGACCGTTGGCGACAATAGGAACCGAGTACTTTTGAACAGGGGTCGGAGTTTTGTATCTGGCCAAGGAGATATTACTGAGCAAATGAGGGTCCAGGGGAGAGTTAAGAAACTCGAGGATGGGCTCAGGGACTCCATTTCCAGTAGCCTCGACTGGGATATCAGCATCTGAGGTCGAAACATACGAAGTGACACCAGCCAAGTCATTCGAGAGGAAGCGTGGATATTAGTGGCCACTGAAACAACAACAGGGCACAAAACGAGAACGTACAGCGATCAAAGTTGATTCCCGTGTGCTGTTTCTGAGGATCTTGAGCATCTCCAAACAATTCCCTCTCGATTTTGGGGTTGGGGGGACCAGGAATGTGTTTACCATTTTTCCATTCACCGTAGCCGTCGTGACGACGATTAGGTGGTCCACCACCTCCGCCGCCGCGAGAATAGTTA
The DNA here is from genome assembly GCA_025617555.3 of Puccinia polysora. NCBI lineage: Eukaryota > Fungi > Basidiomycota > Pucciniomycetes > Pucciniales > Pucciniaceae > Puccinia > Puccinia polysora. The sequence continues at coordinate 48,147,133 of CM062615.1, forward strand.
TCGTTTCGACTGTTGGAGTAGCTTGAGGGCTTGTTCCAGGTAGTCAGGTTGGCGTTGGGAGCATGAATAGAGGGTGAAGTCCATGCACTCGATGGACTAAGAGCAAGTTGGGATATGGTTTTGGCGAGGATTAGCCCAGATCTTATAGAAGGGGAAGCTGTTGTTTTGACAAGCGAGGGTAAGAGCGTAAGGATAGAGAAAGATGACCGACGCGTTAAGGCGATCCGAAGAGGGCGGGGCGTTGGCATTGCCATTTCTCATGTGAGGAGGAATGTAGGCAGGCCTTGTGGGGTTGAGGGTGACCGAGGCTGATGACGAGAGAGAGAGAGAGGAAGGGGGAGATGAGATCGAGACGAGGTGAAAAAGGGATATGGAAAGCCAGTGATAGCAAGGTCTGCGGCTCACCAATTTTGCCTTCAATGTCATCTATGGTTGTTGCATTTTGTTGCATGATACGATTGATCTGATGAGTCTCAAACAAACGGATGGAGACGCTCGAAAGGCTGCGAAGAGCAGGATGAGTTGATCGAGTAAGACGAGATTGATGGATGCCTGAGCCTTAGATAAGGATGTAGAGGTGGAGGTAAGATCAGGAATCGGTTGACACCACGTTAGTATTGGCTTGACGATGGACGATCAAAGTGACCCGAGTAATGGGTTCGAGTAGTCTGGCTTAGTCGTGGGAGGGAGCAGGGGAGGGAGACGGGGAGGGGAAGGGGAAGGGCTAGGGTTTGGGGGGCAATGGGGCTATGAAGCGAGGGACGGACAGGGGGGATTGACGAGAGATACGTAATGATAAGGGATGAGCAAGAGCACGTTTCTGCTGTCGAATTTCTACGAGGAGATGACGGCGTCAACCAAAGGACGATGGGAAGAAGATAGTGGCTAGGATCGAATCTCGATCTACACTCCAAATTATCTCCTCAATCGTCAGATCAGGGATTGGAGAGAGCGAGAGGGGGGAGAGGGAGGGAGTTGGCTCGAAAGATAATTTAGACGGTGCTCGTCGGTTACCTGATTCTGTATTTGATTTTTCGACTGGATATTTAAGTAAATAGTATATTCAATCGGACCGAGATGAATCAAAATCCAAGGGAATAGCGGTAATGAAGGAGGGGGGGGGGATGAAAATAAGAGGATGAGGGGGGAAGTTGATAACCAAAAGACACACAGAGTGGATGATAGATAGTCAAAGTGTATGAGAGTTGGGGTCGAAGTAGTGGAGGATGGATGGGATGAGGAGGAGACTGAGAGACCGAGCGAGCGAGTGCTTGGGGGTCTTTGACAGGGGGGGCTGGAGCTCGTGAAACGGACGCAAGCTCGGGTGGAGCGGAGTGATGGTTGTTGACCGTCGAAGTGGATCGATAACTCGACCGAAACGGACAAAACCACCCTTGCTAAAATTATTTATGACTTTTTCAGACTTGAAATCTCCGAGGGGGTCTCCCTGTCGAGAGGGGTGAAGAGCTGGGCAGGCGCGCTTCGCCGCAGCACACCCACCAGCAAGGAAAAAAACCGGTAGAAGAACCGTCTGTAAAAGATGACAAGGTGAATTTACATAATTCTGATAGTATGATATATATCAAATGCACATATCTATAGCCTAGATACATATTCACTTGACCACCCACCCGAGAAAACCCAAATACATACCTACACACGCACCTGGAGGCGACTTGAAGCCAATCCGCAAGACATCTTCTACAGCCCTTGCGCGTAACGCGGGCGCTGTCATCGGGATCGGGTCTGCTTCATGATCATCGACCTGGATGAAACCTTCTAGCAAGGTTACTACCTGCAAGGACCACCAACGGGCACTAGACGCTCAAGGCACAGTTGTATCCCTCACCACAACCGATTGAACACCATTGACGGCGTGTCGATTCATCGTAACCATCGTCTTCGCACCCCAACTGCCAGCCGCGCCTCCCTAGGGTCTCCAACCTACGCCAGATTTCTGTATGGTACCATCTACACCATACTATCCCTTCTAACCTACGCATCAGGTCGTTGCACGATTCGGAAACCTAAAGGATCATCGTTGCCAAGTTTGGGATGTCGACCTAGAAGCGTCAATGACCCCCCAAACACGATCAATAAAATTTCATCGAGTGGTCGAGTTGCCATGAACGCTTCACGTATCACCTACCGCTCTACTTGATCCATGACTCATCGCGCTCGATGACTTATCGTTCCAAGTTGGATTGTGTATCCAGTACCTTGTTTTTTTTTTAAAAAAAAAAAAAGAAAAAAAAGTGCAGCTCGGTTTAACTTTGCCCACTATGCTTATTCAACAGAAACATTCCTCGGGTGCAGCCGGCTCCACTTTAGATTACCGGGCCGCTAAAACGGACCTATTACAGTATCGCATCCGGTGACAGTTGATGGATAGAGGTCGGCGTGTGTCGCGCATATTTAATTTAATGTCTGGCAAAAGCAAAGGCAAGATTATAAGGGCATTGTTGTGATGTACACCTCACACCAAGCGGTTATAGCTCAACGTTAGAACATCCCGCATGCATGGGCGGGTGTGGGTTTGACTCCCACTGACTGTGTTACCTTTTCCCCATCATTACAGGCATCTCTCCTGCAGGAGTTAGAGCATCCACAATTGTTGCTCAATAACTCTTGCACCAAGCGGTTGTAGCTCAATGGTTAGAGCATCCTGCATGCAATGGGCAGATGTGGGTTTGACTCCTGCTGACTGTGTTAACTTTTCCCCATCAATACAGGCATCTCTCCCGCAGGAGTTAGAGCATCCACAATTGTTGCTCAATAACTTCTTGTTAGCTAAGCCCTCACTAGTACAAAAAAATAGTAAGCAAGGGCTTGAGCAAGTGCAAGGTGCAACCATGGTTGCTAAGCCTGCTATGGTGGTCTTTTATATACATGAGTTGGAATTGGCTGCACGCTGTGCACTCAGCAATGGGTGCGGCTTCACCGCAGTAAGCCGTGCTGCGGGCTCAGCATCTGGAGACGCAGGGTGGATTGCATTGGATTGCACGGATGTATCCTGGATATCTGGAACAGCGGGTCAGGTGTGTTGGAGTATATTCATATCTCCATATTTCCACATCTTCTTCTGTCTATTTCCTCTATTCTTTATTTACTTTCTGTTATATTCAATTCCTTTTTCTTTATTTCTTATTTTACTTTCTGTTATATTCACATTTCTTTCTTTCCATTCCATTCCTGTTCTCTTTGTATATCACACACTGAACATGTCAGTGTTCCTCACCACTCAGTCTCCAAACCCGCGCCCTCTTTTCTTTCACACTGAATGTTCTCTGTATTCCTACCATGTCACACTGTACGTGACACCTGACTGCTAGCACCTATACCTGAGGACAGAGGTCGAGCAAAGTAGAAGGATTTCTTTCCTCATCCTTCTATTTCATCTCACACCTCTGTTATTCCTCAGGTAAGATCTGTTTTCCTTTTATACTCTCTTTCACTATGTATTTCCTTTTGCTTATGAAACAATGCTTCTATTTCATCTCACACCTCTGTTATTCCTCAGCTCAACAGGTTATGAGCCCAGAGCCGCACCATTAAAACTTAACAGAAGGATCCGGTAAATCGTTGATACCGTTAAAGAGACAATCATGGACAAAAGTCAAAATTCCCATCCAGTCCTCAAGACACCATCCATAATCCCTCTAAACTCACCCGGGTCTGACTCAAATTATCTCAATTGGGCTATGATCTTAAGGATCCATTTCCGAGCTTCTGGCGTTGGTTATCTCCTTTCTAACGATCCTCCAAAGGGTGAATCCTACTCTAAAGATAACCTGGCCGTGTGTTCGGTCATATCAAGATCGATTGGACCCTCGAATTTTCAATTCATTAGAAAACACAAAGAAAGTGCTATTGGAATGTGGAACTCCCTTAAGCAAGCACACCAAGACAGCTCCTCCGGAGGAAGGATGTATTGGCTTTGTAAACTCCTCCTCACTAGATTAAACAACAAGGACATGACAACTCATCTATCCAAAATAGTCACTTATGGCGAAAAACTTTCATCTCTTATCACTCCCGAGAACCCTCTGACAGCGGACAATTTACAATCCACAGCCATCCTGTTATCCTTACCCCACGACTGGCTGGCATGCGTCTCTGGAATGATGAATGAAGAATCTGTGCCATCATCAAAACTGATCAATGCATTGAAACAAGAGCATCTTAGACGACAGACAAGAAATGAAGACACCTACTCCATAAACTCTGCTAGAGCTCAAACATCCAACTCAAAATCCCAAAACCGACGGGATTGGGATAGTCAAAGTCACCCAAGGACGTACTTCTGCACCCACTGCAAAGTCAAAGGACATTTGTTTGCAAGATGTCCTGAAGTTCTCAAAGCTTTAGAATATTCAAAAAGAAACAAAAAGTCTCTTAAAATCCGACCACCCGGGTCAAAGCAGGCAAAGGCCCAAGATAAACCCAACAATGAAGACAATGAGGATGATTTTACTGACTCCAAAGTTATCATTCACGCTGGATACGCTTCGTGCAATCTTGTCAACTCTTCTGGCCAAACCCGCGGTCACGATCTGAACTTAGATTCAGGATGTTCACTATCAATGACTCCATACAACTGGCAAGTAAGCAAGAAGAAACCTAATTCAACCTCGATTTGGCTTGCAGATGGAACAAACATAATCTCAAATAAGGAAGGATTTCTTTCACTCCCTTTTGCCCGTGTTTGATCTTTGGTCGTCCCAGATCTCCACAAACCTCTTCTCTCAGTTTTGGTTCTTTGTGACGCTGGATTCCTCGTGACATTCTTGTCCAACAAATGTAAGATTTTTGACAGCTTGACATCAAATATAAATACTTCACCAGTTGCAACCGGTTACCAAAAAGGAAATTTATACTATCTTCCTCAAGATAAAGTAAGCCGCGAGGAAACAGTTCTTTCTGCTATCTTGCAAACACCTGACAACAGTATTTTTGGCTACCATTGCAGACTTTCCCATCTGAACCTTAAATCTCTATGCAAGCTACTCAAGTCAAACAATATTGATCCTGACTCAAACAACGAATCCAATGTCCATAAATGCACGACGTGCATCAAATCAAAAATGACAAGAACCCCTTTTCATTCCCAACTCAGCCACAGATCTCAACGACCAGGAGAAATTATCCACTCTGACCTGTGTAGTTTTGACACCACATTGAGAGAAGGGTATAATTACTTCATAACCTTTATCAATGACTGTTCAAAAGCTCTTTTCGCTTATCCACTGCATCAAAAATCGGACGCCTTTGAATCAATCAAACTATTCATCTCCTTCTTTGAAAATCAATTCAATCACCGCGTAAAATGCCTCCAAACGGACAACGGTGGTGAATACGTAAACAACCAAATATCATCCTTCCTCAACAAAAAGGGTATACAGCACAAACCCGGTCCACCTCACTCTTCTCAACTCAACGGGGTTGCAGAACAATCCAACAGAACCATTCTAAACTTCATCCGCTGTTCTCTCTCTGACTCTAATCTCCCGAAATCATTATGGGCTGAGGCACTCAGGCATTCTCTCTTCAACTTCAATTCCTACCCGTGTAAAACGCCCAGTGGTTTCACCTCTCCAAACTCCATCCTCAAAGCAAAGAACAATCCCCTTTCCTATCTTCACCCGTTCGGATGTCTGACATGGTACAAAGTACCCAAAGCCAACCGAACCAAGCTCTCCCCAAAGGGTTGCGCGTCTATCCTACTTTCTTATCTCTCGCAAGGCAATGGTTATTGTCTCCTCAATCTGTCCAGCAAGAAAGTGATCAAATCCAGAGACTGTATCTTTCATGATTCAGTTTTCCCGTACGGTCAACCTCTTCAGGAAGCTAGGAATGATGCACCCCCCACTCCTGTCTCCCTTCCCTGGCCTCGTTTTCCTTAGAGCTCCCATCTTCCCTGTTCTTCCGATTCCCTACCTCCACCTTCTCCTTCTGCTGATGTCCCCCCCATCCCTGTAACTTTCTCAAATCCCGGACGTGCGGACGCAGTTACTCCTCACTCTTCTCCATCCTGCCCCCCCCTCTTGAATCTCGTCTTCAACCTTGTTCCACCAGTCCCTGCGTGTCTGAGGACTCAGATATCCTCCCACCTGTCTCTCTGTCACCGATCCCGTCTTCCTCCCCATCTCCCTCTTCCACCTCCCCCCCTTCCGTTTCTCCTGTTCCTACCCCTTCCTCTCCTCGCTCCTCTCCCTCCTCTACTCCTCTCCTGGCACCACGTTGATCAACCAGACCTAGACGCCCACCCTCACGTTTCGGGACGTATTCTCAATCTGCTTCAATCAAAGACAACATCTTGGCCCCGAAAAAGTGGAAGCAGTTGCTCAAGTCTCCCCACCGGCGCCGCTGGATTATCTCTGCTCACGAGGAACTTTCCTCTCTCCAAGGAATGAAAATCTGGACGCTCGTTCCCCCCCAAAAGGACAAAAGATCATCCTGTCCAAATGGGTTTTTAAGGTGAAGCGTTGCCCTGACGGCTCCATCATCAAACTCAAAGCGCGCCTGGTTACCATGGGGTTCACCCAAGTCCATGGTCTGGATTTCTCGGAAGTGTTCTCCCCCACTCTGCGCCTGGAAACCCTCCGTCTTCTCCTCACCCTGCTCGGCTCCAAGGATTGGATCGGAAGACAGGTCAACTTCAAAACAGCCTTCCTCAACGGCCACCTTGACAAGCCCGTATATATGTTGCAGCCCCCGGGATTTGAAGACCCTCTACATCCCGACTGGGTCTGCAAGGTCTCCAGGGCTATCTACAGCTTAAGACAGTCTCCTCGCCAGTGGAACCTGGAGCTGAACGCCGCCCTCCTCTCCCTTGGTCTCTCTTGCTCCTCCTACAACCCATCCCTCTATTTCAAGATAACTGATGGTACTCTGGTGGGTGCGCTGACGATTCATGTTGATGATCTGGCGGTTGTAGGCACACCTAATTTTGTCTCGACTTTCATCTCTGACATCGGCCATTGCTTCAAGATTGGCTCTGATGAGGACCTGAATCTCTTCCTCTCAATCTCTGTTAACCGCGATCTGAAGAAAAAGACCGTCTCACTATGCCAGTCTCACTATATCTTGTCACTTGCCTCCACTTTCCTCCCTTCCAACTCTTTGCCTACCAAATCTCCGACGGGAGTTTTGTTCAAAGCACTGCGGAAACAAACCCCATCCGACCTATCATCCCCCCCGCAGTACAATCAATTGATTGGCTCTCTGCTTTGGGTCTCTCAATGCACAAGACCCAACATCTTGTTTGCAGTGAATAAGCTGTCTCAATTCCTCCAGGACCCGTCAATTGGTCACTGGGACAGTGCCATCCGCGTGCTTTGATTCCTGAACTTGACGCGGGACGTCCGACTCACTCTTGGGGGCCCCTCCTTAACGCTCTCTGGTTACTCTGACTCCGACTGGGCTGAAGACAAGGACAACCGCCGCTCCGTATCCGGGTACACCTTCCGTTTGGGTATTGGCGCTATCTTGTGGCAATCTAAAAAACAGCCTACGGTTTCTCTTTCCAGCTCTGAGGCGGAGTACAAGGCCCTCTCCGACTCCTGCAAGGAGGGGCTTTGGCTCCGGAATATCCTGTGTGAAATGCGATTACAAGACACCTCCCCTGTGCCCATCTACGTCGACAACAAAGGGGCCAAGTGCTTGGCAAAAAACCCCAAACATCATTCCCGAACAAAACATATCAACGCGCGCCACCACTTTATCAGAGAATGTGTTGCTAAGGGCGCCTTCACAGTCCATCACGTGGGTACCAGAGGCATGATAGCTGATATGCTAACCAAGCTGCTTAACAGGGTTCTTCTGCAAATTCATCAACAACTGTTCGGCCTCAGCGGTAATGGTTAGCAAGGGGGGGTGTTGGAGTATATTCATATCTCCATATTTCCACATCTTCTTCTGTCTATTTCCTCTATTCTTTATTTACTTTCTGTTATATTCAATTCCTTTTTATTTATTTCTTATTTTACTTTCTGTTATATTCACATTTCTTTCTTTCCATTCCATTCCTGTTCTCTTTGTATATCACACACTGAACATGTCAGTGTTCCTCACCACTCAGTCTCCAAACCCGCGCCCTCTTTTCTTTCACACTGAATGTTCTCTGTATTCCTACCATGTCACACTGTACGTGACACCTGACTGCTAGCACCTATACCTGAGGACAGAGGTTGAGCAAAGTAGAAGGATTTCTTTCCTCATCCTTCTATTTCATCTCACACCTCTGTTATTCCTCAGGTAAGATCTGTTTTCCTTTTATACTCTCTTTCACTATGTATTTCCTTTTGCTTATGAAACAATCCTTCTATTTCATCTCACACCTATGTTATTCCTCAGCTCAACAAGGTGGATGCAGACATGTGCAGGGGGCTCCAAGTTGGGTGTGGCACAAGGGCTGCGTCATGAGAAGGACTAACCGGGTGGACGTAATGGCAGGCGGGTAATACAGATGGATATGGGGTATGGGATGGGGTTGGAAGGATAGAGTTGGGCTAGGGTTCTATACTTAGGGGTTGTATTTCATTATTCTTGTTTGCTTGCGGTTGTACCTAGGTTAGGGTTGAGGGGAAGGCTACTTAAACCGCATTCTCAACCCAGATGTGGAGGATCACATATCACAGAGGATCACATTGGATCATTATAGGTTTTGGAAGGATCTTTACTCTCATTTCTCTATCTCTCAGTCAAGGGGTGAACAGTGGCACTCAGGGTTTGCAGACACAAGGGATCAATAACTTCCAAACTTGGGAACCATTCTAGGAGAAGTGCTCTTCTGAATTCCACATCTGGGGGTCTGGCCGGGAAGTAAACTTTTGTTCCTTGTCTCTTGAAACTAACAAGCGCAATGTCCCAGTACCACCCATCAACCGTTGCGGGGTTGTCTAATGTTACCCCCACTCCCCTTCCACCTCCTCCTCTGGCTTCTCGGAAGCAACCTCCATCAGGGGTGGGATACGGTGTCCCTTGCTCCAACAACAGCACCAATCACAAGCCCATTGGCATCAGGCCACAGGACTATCCACACATTTGGTTCAAAACCAAGGATGTTGAGCAATTCCTTGCGCAATATGAAGGAATCACCAATGCGGTGTGGTGGTCTTTTATAGATGCAAGTTGGAATAGGCTGTGCGCTGCGCGCTCAGAAATGGGTGCAAATTTTCTGCAGCAAGTCACGCTGCAGGCTCAGCAGCAGTTGAATTGGGCTCAGCATCTGGAGGAGCGGGATGGATTGGATTGGATTGGACGGATTGCGCATTGCAAGACGCAGATCTGGATTGCACAGATATATCTTGGATATCTGGAATGGCACCTTGGGCGGATGCGGACATGCACAGGGGGCTCCAAGTTGGGCACGGCACAAGGCTGCATCATTGGAAGGACAAACCAGGTGGACATAATGGCAGGCGGGCAATGCAGATGGATATGGGATAGTGGATGTGGGATATGGGATGGGAAGGATAGGGTTGAGGCTAGGGTTCTGTGCTTAGGGGTTGTATTTCATTATTCTTGCTTGTTTCTGGTTGTAATTAGGTTAGGGTTGAGGGGTAGGCCACTTAAGCCACACCCTCAACCCAGATATCATGGAGGAACGGATCAAAAAGGAACTCATTGGTTGTCATAGGTTTTGGAAGGATCTTTATTCTCAATTCTCTATCTCTCAGTTGGAGGGTAAACAGTTGCACTCAGGGTTTACAGACGCAAGGGACCAATAACTTCCAAACTTGGGAAACATTAGAGGAGAAGTCCTCTTTTGAATTCCACATCTGGGGGTCTGGCTGGTGTGGTGTCATTATATAGCCTTGGGTCGGGAACTGCGTCGCGGCCTGCGCGCTCAGCATCTGGTAGGTTAGGCTCAGCAGTGGGGGTGCGCTGGTTCTCAGCAGTTGCCGCAAGGCTCAGCAGTGGGCGCAGTGGATCAAGCACGCGGCTGCGGGCCAGGCCTGACTAGGGGAGACGGGCCGCGGTCCGCCTGGATATCCAACTCATGGATGGAGCTGGGCCGACCAGGTTCTCGGGCCGTTAGTTGGGGGAGGAAAAGGCGGGGCGACAGCGGGGCTATATGCGTGGACAACCGCGCGCAAGCGCGGGCCAAACAAAATGGGAAATCCATGACGGCGCGTCGGGCGGGTTACAGGCAAGCGCGGTGAACTTTGGGTAGCGCGCAGCGGAGGGCCGCGCCACGGAAGGACGAACCGGATGTTCAAAATGGCAGGCGAGCTGAAGGGATAGGGTATGGGTATGGGTTGGGGGATGGGTTAGGGTTCTGGGTCTAGGATTTCTTCTTCATGGTTGTCAGTTTGTCTTTGTGCTTGTACTTAGGTTAGGGCTGAGGGGATGGGATATAAGGTACCTCTCCCCTCAGCACAGGTTGGAGGGGGACACACACACATGAGGGGGGAATAGGAAAAAGGAAGATTAGAATCTCAATCTCTCTCTCCCGGACAAGGAATCATCCTCAAGTCTTACAGACGCTAGAACCATCAAACTCCGTGACTTGGGACAACTTTGTGAGGGATAACCTCAAAAAGACTCCACATCTGGGGTCTGGCCGGGAAAATTTGATCCGTTCTCAGTCTCTTGAAGATAACGCAGGATGTTGCCAACAACTGCTCCGGGATCCAATGCTCCCCTTCCCTATCCTCTACATTCAACTCCCGTTCCTGCTGCTCAACCCCCTCCGCCGCCATCCGCTCATGCTCCCAGAGTTAGCCGGTTTGCTCCTCCCTTGGAAGGGTCATCGGACATGGCGGCAGAGGCCCCTTGCCGCGTTTGGTTGAGGCCGAGGGATTTCCCTCACCTTTGGTTCAGTACCTCGGACGTTGAGCGGTTTCTTTCTAGATTCAAAGGGATGGCGGATTTGGAGGGCGCTTCGGGCGCGGATAAGGTTTGGACCATTGTGCTGTTCATTACCGAGGAGGAGAAGCTGTGGGACGTGGAGGAAATGATTGGTTATGAGAGGCAAGACTGGGGGAAGTTGAAAAGCGAGATGTTGGCGAGGTGGGGAAAGCGCGAACCCCAGTTCTGAGAAAGCAACTTTGATCAAGCTGCGGAGGAAGCAAGCAAGAATGGCGGGGTGCACTCGCGCAAAGGATTATTGGAATATATGTCAAATTTCAAGCGAATCTACGGCTACCTGGCAAAGAACAAGGTTGTCGCGGGCCAGACGGGTGCCACGAAGCGGGCATTTCTGGGGGGTCTTGCGCCACAGCTCTGTTCCAGAGTGCAGCAATACCTGTATGACCACGGTCTGGTTAAGAGGTCTCTGGATGGAAGTGTTGCGATTCTTCCCAATCTTTTGGTTATCTGTCAAGCTGTGGAGAGCGAAATTGATTTGGACGAGCTCATCGCGGATACGGCACAAACATACCCGTCTTCTTCCAAGAAATTGGTCACAATCTTGGCGCCGGTCCCCGACCAAACCTTGGCCGCGCGGCCGCCGATGCCTTCTCATGCCGGACTTTCCCAACAATCCGCAGGACCATCAGTTGGAGAGATGACGGAGATTCTGCGGGACATAAGGGTTTTCCTCAACCGGTGTGGTGCCCCATCCTGGACACCCGGACCGCCTTAAGACCTCAATTCATAAACTGTTGCAAACGTACCGCCCGGCTGGAAAAATTATCCGCAGGCTCATCCAACTATTGTTTACCCGCGCGCGCGCGTCGCGCGTCCTTTATCCGTGTTGCTTCCCATCTCCGCTGTTGTTATAGAACGTCCTCATCTTTGTTTGTTGCGTGTCTTCATCTTTGTCGTTGCGCCTCCCAATCTCCTTGTTGCTACCGTCGCGCGGCGTTCATCCATGATCTACTGAATCCATCCCGACCGCTCCCGCAAGCATTTGGCAGATCCTTGACCAACGCGAGTGACCACATGGTTGCCTTCCCTTTTCCGCTCTATTTGTAGAATCCGTTGTATATAGTCTAACAGGGCCTCCTGCCCATATAAGGAGGGGCTCTCCCCTGCCTTTTGGCCCATCATCCTAGCATATGATCGTCTCAGCATCCCATCATCATAAGCAATTTATCCGTGGGCATCCTTCCCCACTTATCTGAGCAAATTATCCGGGTATATCTATGATTGCCCCTTGATCCTTTGAGCCTCCATACTCAAAACTCAGTCCTTTGTGACCTTGATCCTTATCACCAACCAATAGCCTTGCTGGTTGAAGAAGAATTCCTGTCTGCCTGAATTCTTGAGTGTGTTATACCACTCTGATCCCTTTTTCCGACCATACTGGTCTTGATCTCTCTTTGATCATCTTTCTGGAGCCAATCACGTTTGATTGAAGAGGTTTTATTAAGCTTAAAACCTGGAGTGTTATACCTCCCTTCTTCTTTGGGGTTGAATTTTGCCACGCTATTCTTGAGTTCCTTGAGAAGTGTTGGGATATTCTTGCTCAAATTCGTTATTGATTTGCTTCTAGAGCTTCATAAACAAATTGCTTTTGTTTTGTTCAGCCTCCCACAGTTATCTGGTACCCTTCAAGCGCTTGATTGCGGAGAGTTGGGCAGGTTCATTGAGAACCTGGAGGTTGGTTGGGATTGAGTTGATCTTTCGTAATCAGCTGCTGACGACCAGAGTTATTAGCTTGTGGGCGTTGTTACTTACAACTGCCTTGTTCTATTGAACTCTGAACAAACTTTGACTTATTTGTTCAAGTCTTTCCCTGCGCCATCTTGTCTCAGATAGTGTTGTTTCCATTGCTACCAACAACTTTTATCCTCTTCTCTTAGTTTGATTTCTCATCCATAAGGTTCTGGACCTTGATTCCGGTTACATTAAAATATTATTGTAACTCCTAGGAGGGCAGCCTAAACAGCACCTTTCCCCTCCACAGAACTGCCATGGCTTAGCACCGTTTGGAGTCTTACATTTGGTCCCCCGGGCCGGGATCGAACCAGCAACCTTGGGATTTACAGTCCCATCATCTTGAAGAATCAACTCCAAAATCCTATCCAATTTCTCTTTCTTTTTCTGTTTGTTCTTTTTTCCGATCCGTGGAGGCAGCTTGGTCTAGAAGTAAGTCCTCCCAATTTGTGCACCGCTTGGGCAAGATACTTGTTGTTTTTGGCGAAACCCTACTCTTGCCACACTTGTGAGCCACTTTGGAAATCTGTTCTTTGGATCCCCTAGGAACTCTGTTATTTGATATGGCATCTCCCACTACTCCAACCGCCTCTGTTTGACCTAAGATGGTAAAGATCAAACCCCAGAACAAGAACTTAGGCTTCAACGGTACAAATGTCGAGCAATTCTTGGACTCCTACGAAATGGCTGCTGAAGTAGATGGAGCTAGTGAATTCGATATGGCTTATCAGTTGTGATTCTTTATCTCCTCAGATGAAGTTATGGAAGTAATCGAGTCTTTCGAGGGATTCAAATCCCACAACTGGACGCTTCTCAGGGAGGCTATGTTGGCATACTGGGGTAAAATAGATGTGGCTAGGTTTACTCTGCAGGATTTGGATGCTCTGGTTTCTCAGTGGATCTCCAATGGTGGTATTTCTTCAGCCTCTGACTATCAGATTTTTAGAAAGTCTTGGGATCCCATTCAAAACTATCTTATCCGAAACGATCACATTGATACAGTGGATGAAATTTGAGCAAAGTTCTTCCAATCTTTTTCGTCGGCTGTGCAGGAAAGGATTAAAGAAGAACTGGTCAAATCTGGATCCATGATTACTACCAGGGATAATCGATTCAAGCTCCCTGTTTTTCTTACCCTTAGGAGTACTGTGGATAAAGTCATGAAAGGTCAAACTGCTCTTACCTTTGAAAAGCCTAGAACTACTGAACCAGTCCATGCTCCTTCTTTTAAAGAGTCGAACGATATTATGATTAAAATGGAGGCAGATCGTAGGCCTAAAGCAGATCCTAATTCCAATCGAGAACCTACTACTATAGATGAAATCACCAAGTTACTTAGAGCCTTTGAGAACAAAATAGATCAAAAGATTTCTTCGCTAGCTACTCCTAAAACTCCTTCTTCTGTCCCTAAATCAACTCTGGTCTGTTACTACTGTCATAGGGAAGGCCATGGAACCGGACGATGTCAAGAACTTCACAAGGACTTAAAGGAAAAGTTGGTAGAGCAGAGGGGAAACAATTACTTCCTCCCTAATGGTGCCCTAATCCCTTTTGACTCGTCTCGTCCTATCCGACATGTGGTGGCCTCTTACCAGCCATCACCTCCTGTGAAAGCATCTCTTGCTTCCTTTGAATTTCGATCATCCTGTGGTACCCTCCAACCTTGGTATCCTCCAGCTGTTTCTTCCTCTAGTCTTGCTGGGACTACTTATCAATCTGATCCAGCCAGGAAACGACATGAGGAACCTAAACCTCATAAGGCTCCTTTCTTGCCAACTTCAATCCTTCGAAAACCCGTTAAACGCCGATCAACACTTGAGCCTCCTTCCTCTGATGTAGAAGACATGGAGGTGGAAAAGGAACCACTCATGGAAAGGTTCCCAGATCACCCTGATCCTTCTCCCTCACTTCAACCTTCTAATCCTATCTTAGATTCTGCGTCACCTGAACTTCCTCCCCCCACCCAGCCCAAAGTTTGATTTGAAAGAGGCATCTCCAAGGATCACCCCAATGCTGTGGAGGGAGTATTAAAGAAAATTTCTGATCTCAAAATTCCTGATCTATCTGGGGCTGAACTCCTATTGATCTCTCCATCTGTTGCTGAAGGAATGAAGAAATGGGTCTCTCGTCGACGTGTTGAAATTGGCCCTGAAGAACTCAAAGTCTCCTCTGGCACTTTAATGGAGGACTCTGGTGGAACCAGTCCTTCTATAGAATCCAATCTTTATTCCTGTCCCCTTGGCTTTCTTCCTTGTTATCTTGGTGACTCAGCTAAAACTGTTTCTCCTCTTGTGGATTCTGGATCTCAGCTTAACTTAATCTCGGATGCTATGGCCTGCAAGCTCAAACTTAGTCCTAGGGTCAGCTTCAACTCTGCAGTATATGGGATAGGAAATCAAGCTTGTGAACTGGTTGGTATTGCTGAAGATGTACCGGTCAGGATTGGTCAAAATATTGTTGGAACCTGCCATTTTTGGATTACTCGTTTGGACAGTCCTATGATCTTGGGGCGACCCTTCTTAATGGACTTTGGTGCAACCCTGATGTTTTCTGATCAAGTTGGGGAGAGAATTCTTCTCCCTGATGCTGATGGCAGAAAAATTGAATTTCCTCTTTGCTCTTTGGATTCTGGTCGTTGGGAAAGAGATTTTCCTGGTCATTCTCCCAAATCATCTTTTAAGGGGAAGCAGAAGGATAACTCTAGTTCCTCTCATTTTTTAGGGAAATAGTTGATCCTACCAATGATTGTAGTTCTTTTCAGCCTCAGACTGCAACTCAAGGGTCAACTCCCATCCCTCAGGCTTATTTTTCATTCCTTTCATCATCCTCTTCCAAGCTCAAGAATATTAAAAAACAAAAACATATCAAAATAGAAAAATCCAAAAATATTTCTCCTCCATCTCCTTCTCTCTCTGGATCTGTTGTGTCTTCTTTTCCTTCTACTTTTAAGTCTGATCAATCTTCTCTCAGTTCCGGTTTGAATCTCCGCAATGAGTCTAAACTAGATCCTAATTGCAGTTCTGTTTTTGGTGATTTTGGTATGAAGGAATATGGGCTGCAGTGGAGGCAATTTGGGGTACAAGTAAGTCCTCCCAATTGTGCACTGCCAGGGCAATCTGTTACTGTCATTTTTGAAACCCTACCTTGTGCCACACATGTGAGCAACGTATTATCTCCTGGTTCTCCTTTTATGGAAAAGGCACCCTTCAAGGATATTGCAGAACATCGGACTTGGAAGATGTTGGAACTTGGACTCAGCTTTTGTAATCAAGTCTCTCTGGTCAACTCTTGGAGGAAACAAGAAATTCTCTCTTTTGCCACTAGGTATAAACCAGTTGCTAAGAAGATCCAACCAGTCAACCAGCCTATGCCTCTCAACCTCAATCCTCCCCTTATGCGTCCGCCTCTATCTCGCGATCCTTACTGTGGTCTTCCTCAATCTCTTACTGGTCCCTTTGTGCCTAATGGACGGGTCACTGAAGAACGTCTGAAGGTGGTCAACTTTGGTCCAGATGGATGGCTTCTTCCTGATGAGTTAAATTTAATCAAAAATGTCTTATCTCTAAGAGAAAAATCTATTGCTTTCTGTGAAGAAGAGAGAGGTCTCTTGCAGGAATCCTATGGCCTCCCTTATATCATCCCTGTAGTTGAACATGATCCTTGGCAGAAGAAAAAGATCCCTATCCCTGCTGCTAAAGTTGACGAATTCATCAAGTTGGTCCGGGAACGAGTTCGAACTGGCCTGTATGAACAGTCAACTTCTAGTTACTCCAGCCCCGTCTTCTGTGTCCTCAAGAGTAATGGTAAACTTAGAATAGTTCATGATCTTCAACCTCTTAATAAAGTTACTATTAAAGACTCTGGTATCCCTCCTGCTACTGAAGAATTTGTTGAATCCTTTGCGGGAAGAGCTTGCTATGGTCTAGGGGATATTATGGGTGGCTATGACGAACGATCCTTACATCCTATTTCTCGTCCTCTCACCACTTTCGACACTCCTCTTGGTCAATTTCAACTTACTCGATTGCCTCAAGGAGCCACCAACTCGGTTGCAGTCTATCAGGCTCAGATGATGTGGATCCTCCAGGATGAAATCCCTGATCATGCTGGTATCTTTATTGACGATGTCGGAATTAAAGGTCCAGTATCTGACTATGATAATGAGATCTTACCTTGGCATTCAGGAATTTGTTGTTTTATCTGGGAATATGCTACTACCTTTGAAAGGATTCTGTTTCAAATCAAGGAATCTGGCCTTACTGTCTCTGGATCCAAACTGGCGGCTTGTGTCCCTGCTCTGGAAATTGTTGGTCATGTGGTCTGCAAGGAAGGAAGAAGGATGGCACCAGCCAAAGTCAACAAGATCATCTCTTGGCCTACCCCAATCAATCCAACTGAAGTTAGGGGCTTTCTAGGTGTTGTCACTTATGTTAGAATCTTTATCCCATCTTTATCCAAAATCTGTGCACCCTTGCGTCGTCTAACCAGAAAAGATGCTGAATGGATTTGGACCCAAGATTGTGAATGTGCTTTCCAGCTACTCAAAAGGATAGTTGGTGAAGACATAGTTTTGAAAAAGATCTCTTATGGACCTGGAGCTGGCAAGATCAAGCTGGCTGTTGATTCTAGTTATCAATCTGTTGGGGCCGTCCTTACTCAGGAAGATGAAAATGGTTGGGACCGTCCTGCTCTTTATGAATCTTTGTTGTTTTCAGATGTAGAATCTAGATACTCCCAGCCCAAACTGGAACTCTGTGGTGTGGCTCAAATGATGAAGAAACTTCAAACCGTTCTCTGGGGCCAACATTTCAAATTGCAAGTTGATGCTCGATCCATCATTGAAATGATCAACGCTCCCAGCCTTCCCAATGCTCCTATGACTCGTTGGGTGGCCTTTATCCAGCTTTTCTCTTTTGATATTGTTCACAGGCCTGGAAAATCTTTCACCATGCCTGACGGTTTATCTCGACGACCTCTTGGGGACGACGAATCTGATGTTGGAACCAATCTCAAAGAAGAGGGACCTTTAATTCGACCTATTTTCTCTTTTTCTTCACAAAATTATTCTGGCTTTCAACAAGGTTTCTGGTTTAAATTAGAGCAGTACCTTTTAACTCTTCAAAAACCTCCTGATCTCTCTGCTAAGGAATTTTGATCTCTTAAACGGAAGTCTTCTAATTTTTTTGTTCAAGGCTCTAGACTTATGAAGAGGGGCAATCCTTGTGCTCTTAGTGTTGTTACTATTCCTTCTAAACAAGATTCTATCCTTGAAAGTCTCCATGAAGGCCTTGGTCATTGTGGGGAAACTGAAACTTATCAAAGATTATCCAAACGATTCTGGTGGCCATCTTTGAAGAAATCCGTCTCCCAATGGTGCAAGAGTTGTGAAGTTTGCCAAAAACGTGATCTTAGGCGCCCAGCCGAAATTCGTTATCCTACTGGGGAGTCCACTGTCTTTGGAAGGATTGCTATGGATGTGGTTCATATTAAGGCAGGTGGTGCTAAGTACCTCATTGTGGCTAGAGATGATTTTTACGGATGGGTTGAAGCGAAATTTCTTAAGAACCTTAGCTCTGAATCAGTGGCAGCTTTCCTCTACGAGACCTGGACAATGCGTTATGGCCTGGCTCGATCTTACTCTACTGATGGTGGCTCTGAATTTGGGGGCAAGCTTGCTGAAATGATCCGATCCCTTCCTGGAAAACATAGAGTTACTACTCCTTATTATCCTGAAGGCCAAGGCATGGTGGAACGAGGCCATGCCCCTTTGAAGGCTGCACTTGTTAAACTGGCTGGTGAAAGTGGCAAGAATTGTCGCAAATTCCTTCCTCTTGTTCTCTTTTCTGATTGAATCTCAACCAAAAGGACTACTGGCTACTCACCTTATGAAATCATCTTTGGTCAAAGAGCAGTCCTTCCTTTGGATCTGGAAATGGAATCTTTTTTGGGTATCTCTTGGGAAGAGGTGTCCTCAACCACTGATCTGTTAGTTGCTAGATCCAAGCAACTGGAGCGAAGTGAAGACGTTCGTGATGAAGCTTATCAAACGATGATGGAGGCCAGAGCAAAATCCGTCCAGTATTGGGAGGACAAGCACTCTAATCGAATCAGGGAGCCCTTGAACCCTGGTGACCTAGTTTTAGCTTATAATCGATCTTTGGAAACCCAGTGGGGAAAGCTTTTCTCTAATCGTTGGAATGGCCCTTATCGAGTGGTTCATCAAGTTAGAGGTGGATCTTATGTTTTGGAGGAGCTGGATGGTACTCGGTTGGCCAGAAGGTTCTCTGCTGATCAAGTCAAGAAGTTCCATTGTCGTGGGGGCAACTTATCTCAGAAGTAAGTCCTCCCAATTGTGCACCACCGGGGTCATTTGCTGCGTTTTTGTTGTAAAACTCTACTGTATGCCACATATGTGAGCACCTGGGACGCCCTCCTTGTTCTATTCCTGCCGCTTCTAGGGTTCATTTGGGAAGAATCAAGATATTTTCCTCAACTCTTCAACCACTCTCAAGATCAAATTGGCCATTCTTTGGTTTCAATCATCTGTCTTTCCTTTCTTTTCTTTCTATGGCATCAAACTCGGGAGCAGACTAGGGACAGTCTGTAAGTTGGGGAGAGATGTGGTGCCCCATCCTGGACACCCGGACCGCCTTAAGACCTCAATTCATAAACTGTTGCAAACGTACTGCCCGGCTGGACAACTTATCCTCAGGCTCATCCAACTATTGTTTACCCGCGCGCGCGCGCCGCGTCGCGCCGCGTCGCGCCGCGCTGCGCTTCCATTATCCGCGTCGCGCGTCCTTTATCCGTGTTGCTTCCCATCTCCGCTGTTGTTATAGAACGTCCTCATCTTTGTTTGTTGCGTGTCTTCATCTTTGTCGTTGCGCCTCCCAATCTCCTTGTTGCTACCGTCGCGCGGCGTTCATCCATGATCTACTGAATCCATCCCGACCGCTCCCGCAAGCATTTGGCAGATCCTTGACCAACGCGAGTGACCACATGGTTGCCTTCCCTTTTCTGCTCTATTTGTAGAATCCGTTGTATATAGTCTAACAGGGCCTCCTGCCCATATAAGGAGGGGCTCTCCCCTGCCTTTTGGCCCATCATCCTAGCATATGATCGTCTCAGCATCCCATCATCATAAGCAATTTATCCGTGGGCATCCTTCCCCACTTATCTGAGCAAATTATCCGGGTATATCTATGATTGCCCCTTGATCCTTTGAGCCTCCATACTCAAAACTCAGTCCTTTGTGACCTTGATCCTTATCAACAACCAATAGCCTTGCTGGTTGAAGAAGAATTCCTGTCTGCCTGAATTCTTGAGTGTGTTATACCACTCTGATCCCTTTTTCCGACCATACTGGTCTTGATCTCTCTTTGATCATCTTTCTGGAGCCAATCACGTTTGATTGAAGAGGTTTTATTAAGCTTAAAACCTGGAGTGTTATACCTCCCTTCTTCTTTGGGGTTGAATTTTGCCACGCTATTCTTGAGTTCCTTGAGAAGTGTTGGGATATTCTTGCTCAAATTGGTTATTGATTTGCTTCTAGAGCTTCATAAACAAATTGCTTTTGTTTTGTTCAGCCTCCCACAGTTATCTGGTACCCTTCAAGCGCTTGATTGCGGAGAGTTGGGCAGGTTCATTGAGAACCTGGAGGTTGGTTGGGATTGAGTTGATCTTTCCTAATCAGCTGCTGACAACCAGAGTTATTAGCTTGTGGGCGTTGTTACTTACAACTGCCTTGTTCTATTGAACTCTGAACAAACTTTGACTTATTTGTTCAAGTCTTTCCCTGCGCCATCTTGTCTCAGATAGTGTTGTTTCCATTGCTACCGACAACTCTTATCCTCTTCTCTTAGTTTGATTTCTCATCCATAAGGTTCTGGACCTTGATTCCGGTTACATTAAAATATTATTGTAACTCCTAGGAGGGCAGCCTAAACAGCACCTTTCCCCTCCACAGAACTGCCACGGCTTAGCACCGTTTGGAGTCTTACACCGGACATTGGCTCCCACAGCTCCGACAGCCGCACCGTCTCCGGCGGCTCCTTCTCAACCGCCCGCGGTACCGCCTCACATGGTAGAAGGGTTCTAGCCCCCCAGCGGACCATCCGGGTTGTTTGGGTTGCCGCGGTGTTCATATTGCGGGGAGAGAGGGCACTGGAAGTCGGCTTGTGAGAACCTCACTTGAGACATGGACAAGGGGCTTGTTTGCATATCCGGGATGACGTACTTATTCCCGACAGGTGAATTGGTGGATCTGACCAAGGACAAGCCGCCACCAATGGTGCAAGTGCGGGAAAGAGCAAAGGCTAAAGCCGAGACCGCCCGGGTCTTGCTTGGGATTGTCACCGCGCCCGGAACCTGGGTAGCGCCAAGAGTGGAGGCCAAAGTCAGGGCATTGGCGACAAACAAGCGGATCGCGATGGATGTCGACGAGCGAATAATGGCCCCAAAGCCAGTTGCGCGCGTAACAGCGTTGGACAGGCTGCCCGCTAATCCTGCGGGGAAGAAGAAGGCCACAGACATTGTCCAAAGGGTGATGGGGAACAACTCACCAATACCTCTGACCCTACGGGAGCTAGCGGCGGTATCCCCTGCGGTTGTCAACAAGATGGTCCAGGCCTTAAAAGATTGCAGTCAGGGCCGGGTGCCGACAACGGTTCAGCGAGTTAATGTGGCGGAGGAGGAAACGGATCCCGAGCCGTGCCGTTCAAAGTTGGTATCCGTCCTGCTTGCTTATTTCACAATGACCATTGCGGGGCGGAAGGTGTGGGCGATGGTGGACAGCGTGTCCATGGTCAACTTGCTTCCATCAAGGTTGGTGGAAAAGCTCGGCCTGGTGCCGAGAAAGTGCGCAATGGGCCTTTGGGCATTAAATGGCGGCGAATGCCGCGTGGATGGAGTAGTAGAGGCAGAGGAGGTGGAAGTTGCAAAGGTTTGTAAGCCCCTGTCATTTCTCTCAGTGGAATGCGGAGATGTGATTCTAGGTTGGCCGTTTATGTTTGGGTTCCAAGCTCAAATGGCCTTCAACGCCGAGGAAGGAACGGAGGCGCTGACCATCAAAGACCCACTTGGAGCGCGGTTCAAGACGACAATCTGCGATCACGGGCGAGGGAGATGGGTACAGGACCCAGTTTCTGGCGGCAACGGGGAGTCCGGCGCGGGGGCTGACCGCAAGGGTCACCCTGCGGAGGATTTTTCCTAGTTGGCCGCAGTTACCGTGCGGGGAAAGCTCCGGCTCAGCACGGGAGGCCAACAGGTGAGGAGCAGGTGGAGGGGGGCGCGCATAGGGCGCAGGCGCCAGAAGTAAGTTCCATTCCTAAGTATGCATTGCCGGAAGGCTCTACGCTTTGAAAACCCTATCATTGTGCCACAGTCGTGAGCAAAGGCAAAAGCCCCTGTCTGGTTATTACTAGGACTTACAACAGTGACGGCCGGGTCTGGATGCCGCGGTGCAACGCGGGCAAGTACAAACCGGTGGCGCAAAAAGTCCGGCCGCGGAATGAGCCAATGCCTCAGGGACTCAACGGACCCCTACGACCAATTGCGTGGTCCCGGGACCCGTGGGAGATGCCCCTTGGGAAGAATGGATGGATAACGCAGTTGGCGCAAATCACGGACAAGCGGGTTGACGCCCTAAACTTTGGACCGACGGGATGGCTGAGTGCGGAGGAAAGGGATCTTCTGGTATTGGTATTGGTGCTGAGGGAGAAGGCGCTTGCCTTCCGACCGGATGAGCGCGGGTTGTTGAGAGGCAAGATTGGGGACCCTTATGTTATTCCCACTGTCCCTGACAAACTGTGGCAAATCAAGCCAATTCTGATCCCCCGTACAGTTTGGGAACCCTTTCTGGAGCTGTTAGGGGAGCGTGTGAGGACGGGGCTTTACAAGCAGTCCACGTCAAGCTATTTCAGTCCTATCTTCGCAGTTGTTAAACAGGATGGGAAGTCGCTAAGGATCGTTCACAACCTTCAGAGGCTCAATTTGTTCACTATTCGCGATGCGGGGCTTCCCCCGCATGTGCAATAATTTCTGGAGTCAATGGCTGGGCGCGCTTGCTACGGGCTGGTGGACGTAATGGGGGGATATGACCAGCAAGAACTCCACCCTGACTCGCGGCCACTGACGGCGTTTGAGACTGGGCTAGGGAGGATTCAGCTGACGCGGCTACTGCAAGGTGCGACCAACTCAGTGGCGGTTTACCAAGCCCAAATGACCTGGATACTACGTGACAATCTTCCGGAAGGCGTGCAAATCTTCATCGGAAACGCTGGCATTAAAGGCCCCAGAACGGACTACGGAGGCGCGGCCCTAGAGGATGCACCCGCAATACGTCAATTTGTCTGGGAATAGGCGGAGACTCTGGAACAAGTCCTCTTCCGAATTGAGGAGGCGGGCCTTACTGTGTCCGGGAAAAAGTTAGCAGTCTGCGTTCCGGCGCTCGAGGTGCTGGGGCACGTCGTGGCCTTTGATGGTAGGCAAATAGCGGAGAAGAAGCGGAACAAGGTTCTTGAATGGCCGACTCCTCAGACGGTGTCGCACGTCTTGCAGTTCCTGGGGTTGTGCAGCTATGTCCGCATGTTCATCAAGAGGTTTGCGGAAGTGGCGAGCCCAATGCGGGCGCTGACACGTAAGGGGGCGGAGTGGAATTGGACCAAAGGATGCAATGCCGCGTTTGCAAAGCTCAAGGAGATTGTGGGGCGCAACATCGTCCTTTGGGACCTTGATTACAACGCCGGAGGGATACGCCTGTCCGTTGACTCTAGTGAGTTTGGTGCCAGGGGGGTCTTGACACAGGAGGAGGACGGAAAAGATAGGTTGGTGCTCTATGAATTGGTCACCTTTACCGCAACAGAGAGTTGCTATTCGCAGCCAAAGCTGGAGCTGTGCGGCGTCGCCAAGATCGTACGGCAGTTGCAGCACCTTTTGTGGGGCGTGAATTTTGAGCTCTTGGTTGACGCGGATGCCTTGGCGCAAATGATCAACTCACCGACGCTGCCAAACGCGCCCATGACCATGTGGGTAGCGTTTCTCCAGTTATTCTCCTTTAGCGTGGTACACATCCCAGGAAAGGCGTTCACAATGCCGGACGCGCTGTTGCGGTACCCGCGGGACAATCCCTACAAGGGGGCGGAAGCCTTGGACGTGGAAGCGCCGGTCGTTTGGGTAGGAATGGCGGAGGCGGCGATTTGTCTTCCATTGTGTCAGTTGGGGCGTTACGCGGTCTTGTGCTCTTATTTGCAGGATCTCCGGTTCCCCAAGGGCACGGCAGGTGCGGTTGTCCGGTGGGTGAGGCGTAACGTTCTGAACTTCTACTTACAGGATGGTCAGTTATGGCGGCGGAGTGGTTCCGTGCCTCTTGTTGTCGCGACTTCTAGGGCCAACCAAGAGGTGATCCTACAAAGTCTGCACGACAACCTTGGTCACCGGGGTGAGGTCGAGACGCGGAGAAGGGTGAAAGCAAGGTTTTGGTGGCCGGGGATTGTCCGCACGGTGCGCAATTGGGTGAAGTTGTGCAAGGCCTGCCAGTGGCAAAGCTCGGGTCTGCCCAAGGAGGTTGGCCACCCCACGGGTGAGGACGCGCTGTTTGGGCGCGTTTTGCTAGATATGGTCCACATCAAGGCGGGCAAGTTTGTGTTTTTGCTGGTTGCGCGTGAAGATCTGTCTGGGTGGGTGGAAGAAAGGCCCCTAGTGAAGCTATTGGCGGAAAAGGTGGCTCAGTTTCTGGAGGAGGAATGGTTCGCGCGCTACGGATTGCTTTGCTTGGTCACCATTGACAGAGGGGCGGAGTTTTGGGGATGCCTGGTGACGCTGGTGCAGAGTTGTGGAGCAAAATTTGGGCGCGTGACGGAGTACTACCCAGAGGGAGTGGGGATGATTGAGCAGGGGCATCAGCCAATCAAGGATGCCCTGGTGAAAATGTGCGGTGAGGACGGCAAAAGGTGGCAGGTGGCGCTCCCGGCGGTTCTTTTTGCCAATTGGATCTCCGTGAAGCGCTCAACGGGGTATTTGCCTTACGAGCTACTCTACGGGCAGCGGCCTGTGCTTCCTGTGAACATCAAGCTGTACACGTTCTTGGGCGTGGATTGGTGGAAGGTCAAGACATCCGCAGATCTGGTCAAGGCGCGGGCTGAGCAACTCCTTAGGCCTGAGGAGACCTTGAGAAGGGCCACGGATTGTTTGAAGAAAACCCGGACGGCGTCCATCCGCTATTGGGACGAGCGCTGTTCCCATTGGCTCCGGGAACCGCTGCGGAAGGGGGACCTGGTCTTGCTGTATAATCGGAGTCTAGAATCCCAGTGGGGCCGGCTTTTTGCCAACCGGTGGAACGGGCCGTACCGCGTGGCCTCTAAGTTCTTGGGCGGCAGCTACAAGCTCGAGGAATTGGACGGGGCACCGCTTAAACGGAAGGCCGCCGATTCACATGTGAAAGGCTTCTTTGCGCGCGGTTCCACTTCCTTTGACAAAACGGCGGGCAATGATTTGGGGTCCGGGGGCGAGGCGGTCCCGGATTTGGGCAACGACGCGGAGCGTTTGGGTAGCAAAGGACCGGCGCGCAACGCGCAACCCCGGAGAAGTCAAAGGTTTCAGACTGCTGGGGACAGCTGTCAAGCTGGGGGGGGGCGCTAGGTGGTTAAGCTTGATTTTGTGAGGGGGTGTTCTAGCCGGTTCACAGCCGGGACAACTAGACACCCCAGAATGTTTGTCTCCTTATGTTTTGGTTTGGACTTGGTTTCGGATTAGTACTGGCTACGGTTTATTTATTGCAGGTACGCGGGCGCAGCGTGACATTGGGTCTACAAATGCGAGGACAAGCCCGGCGCACGGATGGCAGGACGAAGAGCTCTGCAAAAATAAATAAATAAATAAATAAATAAAAATAAAAATAATAAATATAGAATATTTCTTTCTCCTCTTTGGATCCGGCCTGTTTTCCTTCCTCCTTTTCTGTTTCTCTCCTGTTTCTTTCTTCAACAGACGGGCGCAATGGATGGGGACGGTGTGGACACGGTTAAAAGCTTAGCTTGGTAAGGGGGTGCTCTAGCCGGTTTACAGCCGGAATGACTAGACACCCCAGAATGTTTGTTTCCCATTGCTCCTCCCTTATACTCGGGGTTGTGAGCACGCGCTGTTGGCACGGTGTTTGTTTGTTTTGTAGTACGGGTATGGGGAACTGTGTGGCAGTCCATCTGGGGCGGTCCAGGTACCCCTTTTTGGAACGGCTTTTCAATCTCAATCTCACTCACAAAGCGGCGCGCAGACGCGGACCTCAATCTTAATCTCATTCTCACAAAGCGCGGTCGTGCACTTTTTCTTGGAAGATAGGACCTCGCGCAGAAGACATGTATTTCTCTAGGAATAGGGGAAACGCGGTACAACAAAAGACAGGTGAAGAAAAAGGGGAGAAGGGGAGTGGGGGGCGATGCGCCTAAGCCATCTTCATCATATCCTCCATCTCCGCCCTCAACGACGCCAGTAAGGCCCGGAAAGATGCCAGGAGCGCGCGTTGGGATTCCAAGGATCGGGCGCCGGGGGTTGCGAGGTAATCCCTAAGCATCATTGTTGACCTTTCCGCGAGAACCTCAAAGCGGGACGCTGGGAGTGCCATTACAATTGGGATGTCTGGAATCTTGGGAGGGCTGGGGAAAGGCGGTGCCGGTGCCGGGACAGGACTTGATCCGAACGAGCGAGGAGGTGATGAGGGGGTCCCCGGGGCATTGCGCGGAGGGCTTGGCTCAGCTGAGGGCGATGACGGGATAAGGATCGGGGATGGCGGAGGAGGGACCTCGGGGGTAGTAGGCCTCTCGTCCGAGACCGCTGTGGTGCTCTTTTATGGACGCGAGTCAGGAAAGGGCTGCAGGCGGCGCGCTCAGCAATGGGAAGGGCCTTGCCCCAGCTAGCCGCGCTGCAGGCTCAGCAGAAGTCAGGTAGGCCTGGCAGCGGTTGGGTCGGGCTCAGCACCTGGAGACGGGAGATGACAGATCGCGCCGACCAGAAAGCTTGCGCGGACCAGAAAGCTTGCGCGGATTGGAAAGCTTGAGCGGATTGGAGAGCTTGCGCGGATTGGAAGGCTTGCGCGGATTGGAAAGCTTGCGCGGGTTGGAAGGCTTGCGCGGATCGGAAAGCTTGCGCGGATCGGACGGCTCGCGCAGACCAGGCAGACCGAGCATTTCAAGACGCGCGGATTGGGTCACGCGGGTACGCGGATACCTGGAACAGGTTGTTGGGCGGACGCGCGCGGGCAGGCAAGCCGGGCGTACGTTGATATTGAGGGGCATGGGTTATCGGGCAAGGGATGGAGGGGTAGGATTGGGCTAGGGTTCTGTGCTTAGGGGTTGTATTTCATCATTCTTGCTTACTTGTGGTTGTACTTAGGTTAGGGTTGAGAGGGAGGACTTAAATAATCCGCTCTCAACTCCGGGTTGTAGGAGAAGCACGGGGGGAGGGGAGGACGGAGAAACACTTCAATTCACTTCACAGACTGGACTGCAACTTAGGATATCACTTTTTATGGCATCAGATTGGATTGGATTGGAAAGGAAGGAATTCACCAAATTATCACTCTATCCCTTGCTCTCTCTCTCTCTCTCTCTCTCTCTCTTGACCGGCTTCATCCAATCTCCTTACAGACGCTTTGATCAATAACTTTCAGGAACTCAAGGAAAACTTCAGGGGTGTTGCCCCCTTTAGTTTCCACACCGCTGGTGACGCGGGCGGTGGTCGAGTGCCTCGTGGAGCCGGCGTAGGTGCCCGAGGAGGACCTGAAGCCACAACAGCGCGACGCTGGAGAATTTCATCAAGTCGCAGGTCCCTCGCACCTTCCCTCATCCGGACGCGGTCCAACCAGAATTGCAGGGCCCTCCGATAGTCATCAATGGACAAGAAGTCCTCCTTCCGCAGTGGTCCCGCGCCGCGGAGGGGGGAAGCCGAGTCGCGACCCTCGCTTGGCGGAGGGTGGCGATGAGGGGAGCCCGGCAGAGTCCACGAGTCCTCCGAGATAGTTTCGTTGTCCAAAACTACAAATGAGTCCGGACAAGCCCTCTTGCGCGGCCTGGGGGGGGGCTCGGGGAATGCTGTCACTAAGTGAGCAGCAACGATGGCCGCGACACAGGCGCGTTGGCCAGGAGCAATCAAGCACGCGTGCCTGTTCCGGGCGCAGAATTTGCATGGGAGCATGATGGTGATGAAGCGGGGGGAGGGGAATTGGCGGAGTGTGTGAGGTGGAGTAGGTAGGGGGGAACGATGCAAAGGTGGTTGAGGTAGCGATGGGAAGGGACCTCTGGGGACAGAACTCAAGTCAGGGGGGATGTGGTGTCATTATATAGCCTCGGGTTGGGAACTGCGTCGCCGCCTGCGCGCTCAGCATCTGGTAGGTTAGGCTCAGCAGTGGGGGTGCGCCGGTTCTCAGCAGTTGCCGCAAGGCTCAGCAGTGGGCGCAGCATATCAAGCACGCGGCTGCGGGCCGGGCCTGACTAGGGGAGGCGGGCCGCGATCTTCCTGGATATCCGACTCACGGATGGAGCTGGGCCGACCAGGTTCTCAAGCCGTTAGTTGGGGGAGGAAAAGGCGGGGCAACAGCGGGGGCTATATGCGTGGACAACCGCACGCAAGCGCGGGCCAGCCACGGGATGGGAAATCCACAAAAGCGTGTCAGGCGGATACTGGCAAGCGTGGTGAACTTTGGGTAGCGCGCGGCGGAGGGCCGCGCCACGGAAGGACAAACCGGATGTTCGAAATGGCAGGCGAGCTGAAGGGATAGGGTATGGGTATGGGTTGGGGGATGGGTTAGGGTTCTGGGTCTAGGGTTTCTTCTTCATGGTTGTCAGTTTGTCTTTGTGCTTGTACTTAGGTTAGGGCTGAGGGGAGGGGATATAAGATACCTCTCCCCTCAGCACGGGTTGGAGGGGGACACACACACACGAGGGGGGAATAGGAAAAAGGAAGATTAGAATCTCAATCTCTCTCTCCCGGACAAGGAATCATCCTTGAGTCTTACAGACGCTAGAACCATTGAACTCCGTGACTTGGGACAAATTTGTGAGGGATAACCTCAAAAAGTTTCCACACCGGGAAGTAATCTTTTGTTCCTTGTCTTTTGAAACTAACAAGCACATTTTCCCAGTACCACCCATTAACCGTTGCGGGGTCATCTAACGTTACCCCCACTCCTCTTCATCCTCCTCCTCCTCTGGCTTCTAGGAAGCAACCCTCATCAGGGGCGGGATACGGTGTCCCTTGTTCCAACAATGGTGCCAACCACAAGCCAGTTTGCATCAGGACGCAGGACTATCCTCACATCTGGTTCAACACTGAGGACGTTGAGCAATTCCTTGCGTGATACAAAGGAATCACTGATGCAGAAGATGCAAGGGGTTTGGATAAGGCTTGGCTTGTTGTCCTCTTCATCACGGACAAAGAGAAGCTTTGGGATGTGGAGGAGATGGAAGGGTATGAGGAACTTGATTGGCCAAAACTGAAGGTGGAAATCTTGGAGCTGTGGAATTCAAAAGAGGACTTCTCTTTTAATTGTTCCCAAGTTTGGAAGTTATTGGTCCCTTGCGTCTGTAAACCCTGAGTGGGACTATTAAACCTCGCTCTGAGAGATAGAGAATTGAGAGTAAAGATCCTTCCAAAACCTATGACAACCAATGTGTTCCTTTGTGATGCGTTCCTCCATGATATCCGGGTTGAGGGTGCGGCTTAAGTAGCCTACCCCTAGCCCTAACCTAAGTACAACCAGAAACAAGCAAGAATAATGAAATACAACCCTTAAGCACAGAACCCTAGCCTCAACCCTATCCTTCCCATTGCATAATCCACATCCCCTATCCCATATCCATCTGCATTGCCCACCTGCCATTATATCCACCTGATTTGTCCTTCTCATGACGCGGCCTCGCACCGCCCCCAGCTTGGAGCCCCCCGTGCATGTCCGCATCTGCCCAATGTGCCATTCTAGATATCCAAGATATATCCGCACGATCCGTCCAATCCAATCCAATCCATGCCACGCCCCCAGATGCTGAGCCTGATTCAACTGCTGCTGAGCCTTCAGCGCAACTTTCTGTGGCAAAGCCCCACCCATTGCTGAGTGCTCAGAGCGCAGCCTATTCCAACTCGTGTCTATAAAAGACCACCACACAGTGTTGGCAATTCCTTCATATTGCGCAAGGAATTGCTCAATTTCCTCAGTGTTGAACCAAATGTGCCAATAGTCCTGCGGCCTGATGCCAACAGGCTTGTGATTGGTGCCGTTGTTGGAGCAAGGGACACCGTATCCCGCCCCTGATGGAGGTTGCTTTGGAGAAGCCGGAGGAGGAGGAGGAAGAGGAGTGGAGGTAACATTAGACAACCCCGCAACGGTTGATGGGTGGTACTGGGACATTGCGCTTGTTAGTTTCAAGAGACAAGGAAAAAAAGGTTACTTCCCGGCCAGACCCCCGGATGTGGGATTCAGAAGATGACTTCTCCTAGAATGGTTCCCAAGTTTGGAAGTTATTGATCCCTTGCATCTGTAAACCCTGAGTGCAACTTTTCACCCTTTGACTGAGAGATAGAGAATTGAGAGTAAAGATCCTTCCAAAACCTATGACAACTGATGATCCTCCATGATCCAATGCTCCATGATATCCAGGTTGAGGGTGCAGCTTAAGTAGCCTACCCCTCAACCCTAACCTAAGTACAACCAGAAACAAGCAAGAATAATGAAATACAACCCCTAAGCACAGAACACTAGCCTCAACCCTATCCTTCCCATCCCATAATCCACAACCCATATTCCATGTCCCATATCCCATATCCATCCGTATTACCTGCCTGCCATTACATCCACCCGTTTTGCACCCAACTTGGAGCCCCCCGCGCATGTGTGCATCCGCCCAATGCGCCATTCCATATATCCAAGATATATTGGCGCAATCCGGATCCGCGTCTTGCAACGTGCAATCTGTGCAATCCATCCCGCATCTCCAGATGCTGAGCCCAATTTGACTGCTGCTGAGCCTGCAGCCCAACTTGCTGCGACAAAGCTGCACCCATTGCTGAGTGCGCTTCCCCTGCTGAGCGCGCAGCACGCAGCCTATTCCAACTCACGTCTATAAAATACCACCACAGCGCGGTGGGGAAGGTGCAAACCTTGGTTTTGGGAAACAAACTTTGAGCAAGCCGCAGCGGAAGCAAGCACAATTGAAAGAGTCTGGACGCAGGCACAATTGGGGGATTATGTAGCAATGTTCAATTGGTTCTATCACTACCTGGTAAAGAACAAGGTGATATTGGGGCAGACAGGCGCAATGAAGAGGGTGGTTTTGGGAGGGCTCAGTCCCCCACTTTGTGGGAGGGTGCAGCGGCACCTGTACAACAACAAATTGGTGAAGAGGTTGCTGGATAGGAGTATTGCCCTTCTCCTGGACATCCTTGTCATTTGTTGCGTGGTGGAAAGCAAGCTGGACTTAGAGGAACTGATGGAGGCCATGGCAAGGTTTTTCCCAACGGGGCCAAAGAAGTCTGCTTCCCACACTCCAGAGGCACCAAGGCAAGCTCCGGTTGCGGGCCCCTCAAAAACGGAACACACTTAGGCCACATCACCCACGGCAAGCCCAGAGGTTAGCACAAGGACGGAATTGATGAAGGATTTACGGATCTTTCTGAGTCAAATGTTGTCCGGGTTGCGCAATCTGCCCCCTCACTTTGGCGGAGCGCTTCAGCTGTCAAATCCGCCCATGTTGCGGTTATGAAATTACTGCAGGGACAAGGGGCATTGGCAGTTGGGGTGCAATAACATGACAAAGGACCTCAAGGCGGGATTGGTTTGACCAGTGGGAATGGGATTCATGTTCCCAACGGGCAAGCAGATCTCCTCCAAACTGGGGAATCCAACTGTCATGGAGCAAGTGCGCGTGCGAGGACAGGAATTGGCGGTAACTGCTCAAGCTTTGCTGGGGATTGTCACTGGTCATGGGGTATGGAAACCAACACCTGTGGAAGCAGAAGTGAGGGTGCTAGCAACGGAGGTGCCGGCAACAGTGGAAAGGATGGATGTGGATGCCAAGGAATGGGTACCGCCGGTGTGGAAAGAATAAGGGTTATCCCCCTATAATTGTCCCAAGGTTTGGAAGTTAACGGTGTCCTGCGTTTGAAAGGAGATGGGGATGCCCAAAGTCGCACTTAAATGAGAGATAGAAATAAGGAGATAAAGAGATAAAAAAAAGTAGAGAGAGAGTGAAATTGCCAATCCTTCAATCCTAAGAACTTTCCACCTGGATGTGTATCCGGTATGAGTTCCTTTAATCTCTTGGTGAGATGATTGATCCAATCCAGTGATGTGATGGTATGATTCCCCTCCATGCATCCCTCCCAACCCGGAGTTGAGAGTGAGGATAAGTCCTCCCTCTCAACCCTAACCTAACTACACGCGCAAATAACAGTATGACAACAAAACAGAAAACAATCCCAAGACAGAAACCCTAGCCTCCTCTCCATACCTCCGTACCAAACTCCCCCCAACGTCCGTACGCCTTTCCGTCCATCCGGTTTTTCCTTCTCATGAGGCGGTCCTTGCACTGCGCCCTACTCAGAGCCCCCAGCGCCTGTCCGTATCCGTTTGTCCGCGCCCGTCGTGGGTGCCCGGTAATATCCGTCATGATCCGCGCGCTTCATCCTTTCCTTTATAGCCCGCGGATTGCTCTGCCCCTGGGTGTCCGAACCGGCACGCCCCCAAACCTAGTCAAGCGCACTACCTTCCAAATCCGATCTCCGGGGCGGATTGCCGCCCACACCACATTCAATGCTGAGCCCGACCCGTCCACTATGTGCGGAGCCAAACAGCAGCTGCCGCTGCTGGGCACTCCGCATAACCTAATGCTGAGCCCGCTTGCCTCCAATGCTGAGTGCGCAGCCGCAACGCAGTTCCCATTACGTGTCTATAAATTGACACCACATCCCCCCCAACTTGAGTTCTGTCCCCAGAAGTTGTCCATTGCTTCACCATAACACCACCCCCGCTACTTCCACTACCACCCCCACCACTCCCACTACTACCTTCCCCATCCTCCTCCCGCTCCATTGCCACCATGCTCCCATGCAAGTTCTGCGCCCGGAACGGGCACATGTGTTTGATTGCCCCTGGCCGACGCGCCTGTGTTGCTTGCCGTTGTGGCCACCGTTGCTGCTTGCTTAGTGACGGCATGCCCCAAGCTCCCCCCCAATCCAGCTCTCGCCCCAGGCCGCACAAGAGAGCTTGTCCGGACCCATTTGTGGTTTCGGACAACGACTCAATCTTGGAAGGCTCGTGGACACCCCCCGGTTCACCTTTATTCCGCCGCCCCCAAGCTCCGTCACCCCCACCTTGCACGTGAGCCGTGACTTGGCATCACCTCTCTGCCGGGCCGGACCTCTGCAACAGAGCAAATACAAAACCTTGGAGGAATGGCGCATGGCAACCCGCGCTTGGGCCGCCGCTGTTGGCGTGAATCAAAGGGTGCCAGACCTGAGGCTTTCTGGACGACCCGCGGCCCCGCCTGCATCCTCTCCTCCTCCTCCACAACTGCCAACACCCCCTCCGCCTTCATCACCCATCATCCTCCCTTCATCGCCTCCAGCTGGACCAAGCCCCCCTGTGGGTTCCCCGGAGGCCCCATCTTCACCGGCCACTCCTCCCCCCAGCCCTCCCAAGATCCCGGAAATTCCGATTGTAATGGCACTCCCGGCGGCCGGCTTTGAGGTTTTCGCGGAAAGGTTGATCACAATGCTTCGGGATTTCCTTGCGATCCCCGGCGCCCAATCCTTGGAATCCCGGCGCGAGCTCCTGGTGTCTTTCCGGGCGTTACTGGCGTCGTTGAGGGCAGAAATGGAGGAGATGATGAAGATGGCTTAGGCGCATCGCCCCCCTTCCCCTTCTTCGCTTTCTTTCCTTCTTTTCTTCTTTTTGGTTGTACCGCGCTTCCTTTTTCATTAAGAAAATACACATATCCGTGCAAGGTCCTAACCTTCTGAGAAAAAACGCACAACCGCGCTTTGTGAGAAAGAGCTTGAGATTGAGGTCCGCGTCCGCGCGCTTTGCTTTGTGAGTGACCGTAAGTGACCAACTGTTCCAACA
This sequence comes from Puccinia polysora, assembly GCA_025617555.3. NCBI lineage: Eukaryota > Fungi > Basidiomycota > Pucciniomycetes > Pucciniales > Pucciniaceae > Puccinia > Puccinia polysora. The sequence continues at coordinate 48,180,842 of CM062615.1, forward strand.
GAGGCACCTGGACCGCCCCAGACGAACTGCCACACAGTTCCCCGTACCCTTCCTGTAACAAACACAACAACCAAAACACCAGCGCGCGCCACCGTAAGGGAAGAGAGAGAGAGAGTAAGAGAACGGACATTCTGGGGTGTCTAGTTGTCCCGGCTGTGAACCAGCTAGAGCACCCCCTCACCAAATCAAGCTTATTCCCATACCAACCACCCATCCTTGAGATATCCTGAGAGAAAAGAAAAAGAGAAAAAGAAAGCAGCAGAGAAGAAAAATAGAAAAGAACACATTTTTTTTTTTTTTTTTTTTGCGCAACGCCCATAGACCGCCCGCAAATTGCTCTTTGTCCCGTTTCCCCCATCTGCGGTATTGTCCTTGCGTCCCGGTTCCGCGGGGCTTGTCCTTGCGTTCACGGACCTGGCTTTGTGCCGCGCTTGCGTTTCCTGCAAAAACCCCAAGCCAGCAAAGACCCCAAAATCCAGATAAGAAAGAAACATAGAGAAACAAACATTCTGGGGTGTCTAGTTGTTCTGGCTGTGAACCGGCTAGAGCACCCCCTCACCAAATCAAAACTTATCCCCTACCCCCACCACCTCCCCCCCAACTTGGCCACTGTCCCCAGCTGGTCGCAACCGCCTACTCCGTTGCAACAGCAGGGTCTCCGCTTCTCCTCACAAAGACAAATCCCCGGATCGCGTTCCTACACCATTGCCGTGCTCCACACTCCCCTTGTCAGATCCGTCACCCCCTTCCGCTTTTTTGTCAAACAAGGTAGATCCTTGTTAAAATACGTACGCACTTACGCGGGTGCTACGTATAAGTGTAATCCAAATGGGATGCACAAATGGGCCTCTAAGGCCCATTGGACACACACACGGACCATACGGGCCCATGTGGATGTCACGGATTTGGGGAAACTGGCCTCAAAATGCGTGAAATAGGCCTATTGGTACACGGGCCCCAACGGGCCCGGTGGGGTATATGGGCAGATACAGCCAGATGGGCTTGTATGGGCATAATTGGGCCCAAGGTTTATTTTGGACATACTTGGCCAGACGGACTGGCCCGCCAAAGTATGTTTTTCTCAGTTTTCGGGCTTGGGGCGGCCCATTGGGGCCGCCGCCAGTGTCGCGGCCCACCCGGGGCCGCTGCCCGCGCCGCGGCCCGTTCGGGGCCGCCTGTGTTCCTCGGCACGGCCCACGCGGGGCCCGACGGCCCGCGCGGGGCTGTTGCGCGGCCGAGGGATCCCGCGCGGTGCGATGCCGAGCGGGCCCGGCTGGTCGCGCCCGGCGACCAGCGCCGCGGAGCCGGGGCTCGCGGCCCCGGCTCGCTCCCCCTCCCCTCGCTCGCCGTTGCGAGGGGGATGGGGGCGGGCTGGCTGGGTTGAACCAGCCAGCGACCGGCCGCGACATCGCGGTCGGTCAGGGCAGGGGGGACCTGACCACCCCCTTGCCCAGGGAGGTGGCGGCGCCGGCCGCGGTAGTAGCGACCGGCAGGTGGGGGGGATTTGATCACCCTCCCACCTAGCGAAGCGATGCAGAGGGAGCGAGGGGCGCTCTCCCCCCCCCTTTACCGAGGGGGAGGAGCGTCGGGCTGAGGGGACCTGATCACCCCCAGCCCAGTCCTTTTCCTAATGACGACGCCCTGGGGGTATCGACCCCCAGGGCCCCTGGTGAGGGGATTTGACCGCCCCCACCAGGGATTTGAGAGAAGAAGGGGGGGGGCGGCATGTCCGCCGGTTACACCCCCCCCCTTAGTGAGGTTGAAACCGGACCCAGGTGAGTCCTGGGTCCCACCTGGCCCATTTGAGGGGCCAGGGACTGGATGCATGAGGCAACCAGCCCGTAAGTATGACAATGAGGTCATCAGGACCGGTTGTAACAGACAACCGGCCCAGGGGATTGAACAGCAAAGGGGCTGGTTCAGCCCCGTAACGGTGGAAACACCAGAATGGACCGGAATAGGCTGGTCGTAAGGGTTCAGGGACTGATGCCATGTGGGCTGATGTAGTCCAAACCAAGTAACAAGGCTTGTAGAGCCTGTAGAGCTCTTTTGGGGCGGAAAATTTGCCTTTTGGCTTGTTGTATCATGGGCTCACAATAGGCCAATCTTTTGTACTTAAGGAGCTCTTCTCCCTGCTGTTTTCCATCATTCATTCATCATCCAATCGAATTCATCCAACATATTGCCCCATTGTGAGAGCCCCATTAGCCATTATTGACACACAGTGTCCAGCATTTCTTTTGCTTTAAATACTGCTCATTTGCCTAAGCTAATTGCTGGCCATAATTATAACACATTATCAGTACCAACATCATCATTACTTCCAAGCCATCTAGACCTTTGTACCTTACTTTGGAGAACCTCAAAGACCTCAAGTTTTCCAAGAAGATGTCCTATATCCCTGATGTTAGCTCTACCAAAATAGTTCTGAATAGTCAGAACTATAATGCTTGGGCTGTCCTTATGGATAGTGAGCTGGATAACATCTGCTGTGGGGAAATTATGGATGCAGATGACACTCTGATCAGTTCAGAAGTGGAGAAGAAGTCTTACCATCTGATCCTTAGGCATCTTGATGAGAATCATGTGACATGGGTTGCTGATACTCTTAGGGAAGATGAAAGGAGGAGGGGCAGCATCCTTTGGAAGCTGCTTAAGTCCAAGTATGCTGGTGATTCTGTTCACCAGAAGGGTATAGCCTTTAATAAACTGTTCAAGTTACAATATTCGAATTGTAAACAGTTTGTGGCAGAGGCTAGGTCTAGTATAGCCAAGTTCAAGTCATCTGGACTTAACATGGATCCAGAGTGTTTGTCACTCTTAATCTTTCAAAAGCTGCCAAAAGAGTTTGATTCCTTAGTCAGAATCATTTCTCAATTGGATCCTCTTCCTGGGGAGGAGGATGTGCTTAAAAGGATTGAAAAGGATGACCTTCAATTCAAGATGAAGGGGGGTTCTGGAACAGCCCTAGTTGGAAAGACTGGAAAATCTCGCAAGAAGGCGAAAAAGGATTTGTCCAAGGTCTTATGTTACAATTGTCAGAATAAGGGTCACTATGCTAAGGACTGCAAGGAGGCCAAGAAAAGGAAGAAGTCCGAAGGGGATGACAAGGAGGTCAATCTCACAACTGAAAACGTTGCAATGGTGGCGTTGGATGCTCCAATTGAAGAGGCTGTTGTGGAAGAAGGTCCCAACAAGAAGGCCAAAATCGATGAGGATCAAGAAATGGACTTGATTGATTATGAAGTGAGTAATCTTAACCTCAAAGATAAGAACTTATCAGTGACTGATAAAGCTTCTTTCCTACTAGGAGGATTGAAGGAGGATGTTCTTGTTTTGATCGATTCTGGTTGTACAGATCACATGTTTTTTGAACCAAATTTATTTTCAAATCTTAGTGATTATGATGGGGTTGTAAATATTGGTCAGAAAGGCAGAACAATTCAGATTAAAGGAATTGGAAAAGTTATTCTTGCAAATCAACTGGGTTTCCAAATTACTTTTGATAAAGTGTTCTATGTACCAGAGTTGCCTTACAACCTTGTGTCTCTTGGGGTGTTATGGAAAAAAGGTTTCCAAATTCGTTATCTTAAAGGAGATAGGTTTGTTATTGATATGAATGGGAGAACTGTTCTTAGTGGACAAGTTCGGAATAAGCTTCTGTGTGCAAGCTTGTTCAAATTCTCAGCTCTGAGCACTGTTTCTCACAATAGAAGTGGCCATAAGGTAAAGGACAGCAACTGTGAGAGTTGTACCTTGGGGGCCAAGACTAGAAATGTGTTCTCTAAGAGTAGAGATCACACAGATGTTCCTAGAGAGGAATTTTCCATTGATTTGGCAGGGCCATTCACTCCAGAGTCCCTTGGTGGGGCAAGATACTTCATCAATTTAGTTGATACTGCAACTAATTATGTTTGGGTTAAACCGATTCGATCTAAGGATCAGACCACAGAGGAGGTTTCTGTAATCTTCAAAGTCTGGAAACAGAATGGTCTGATGAAGGAGATCAAGAGGGTTATTACCGATGGAGGGGGTGAATTTGTGAGTAAAGAGTTTGGGAGGCTGTTGAAAGATTATGGTATCATTCATATAGTCACTACTGCAAGTACTCCACAAAATAATGGAATAGTTGAGAGAATGAATAGGACTTTACTGGACAAAGTCAGAACTATTATGTCTCAATCTGGTCTGCCAAAGTTCTTATGGGCTGAGTTGATGTGCACGGTGTGTCTGTTGCACAACATTGTAAGTGTTAATGGGAAGTGTCCCCATTATCAGTTTTGGAAGTTGTACCCCAAAACATCACACCTAAGAACAATTGGTTGCTTGGTGTATTATAGTGTCCACCATAATGAAATGGTCGGAAAATTAGACCCTAGAGCCAGAACAGGGGCACTTGTAGGCTATGATTTAATAAGTAAATCTTATAGGATCTATTGTCCAGGGACAAGAAAGGTTATCCGTAGCAGGGATGTAAAATTCGACGAAAGTACCTTTCCACTCAAAAGGAGTGAAGATGTTGTTGTGATTAAGCCACAACAAGAAATAGAATTAGCACCTATTTCACCAGCAAAAGCTGTGGAACATGTGGTTCCAGAAGATGAAGAGGTGGCAGACGTGCCACAAGAGGGTTCAGTACCCGCTTCAGGTGATTCTGTGGAATCAGAACCTGATGAGCCTCCACCTCCGGTTAGAAGGAGTGGTAGGGTTAGAGTACCGGTTGACAGGTACGGGGAGTGGAGATCCCATTATGCTGCCGCAGGATATGAGGAAGATACATTTCAGGAACAGTGTATGCTCAATGAAGTCCTGGAGTTGAGTTCAGAAATGGGTAACAGGGTTAACCCAAATAGCTTTGGCCAAGCTATGAATTCTGATGAGAGAGCCAACTGGAAGAGTGCTATTTTTGAGGAATTTGATTCTCTAGAGAATAATAGTGTCTTTGAAGTTGTTAAGCGGGATTCTGTTCCAAAAGGAAAGACCATTGTGGGGTCTCGATTGGTGTTAAACAAGAAGTTTGACACAAACGGAGTTTTGAAAAGGTTCAAGGCTAGATGTGTTGCACAGGGCTTCAAGCAGAGAGAGGGTATTGATTACCAAGAAACTTTCTCACCAACTGGAAGGCTGTCCACCTTCAGGTACATCATTGCTCTGGCAGTGGAGTTGGGTGAAGAAATCAGACAAGCTGATTTTGTAACAGCATACTTGAATGCAAAACTTGGAGAGGAGGAGACTGTTTATATGTCGATTCCTGATGGTTTTCGTGAATGGTTAGTAGAGACTAAACCAGAAACCATGAAGAAAATCTGTGTTAGAACTTTTCTTTCGGCAGATAAAGGGGAATATGTCCTCAAGCTGTGTAGATCCCTGTATGGATTGAAGCAAGCAGCTAGGTCATGGTATAACACCATGAGTGAGAAACTGATAGAGATTGGTTTTAAGACGTCTGAGGCCGATCCTTGCCTTTTTGTGAGGAAGGATGCAATTTTGTTTGTATGGGTCAATGACATTATCATTATTGGTGATGGTAAATAGAGAGTCATGGAGACACTCAAAAAGGAATTCAAGATAAAAGATCTTGGTCTGGCGCAACAGGTGCTTGGAATGAAAGTCAGCAAGAGCAAGAATGGTATTAAGTTAGACCAGAACCATTATGTGGCAGCTCTTCTTAAGCAATACGGCTTAGAGGATGCAAAGGAGTTTGGTACTCCTATGCAGTCAAACATTCGTTTAGAGAAGTCTACAGATGAGGAGTATCTGGAGTTTGTTCAATCAGGGAATGACTACAGGTCAGCTGTCGGATTGCTTAATTATTTGGGGCAGTGTACAAGGCCCGATATTGCGTTTGCGATTGGGGTCTTGTCGCAACACTTAGAGAAGCCAAGCATGAGGCATTGGTCAGCGTTTAAGAGAGTTATGAGGTATCTTAAAGGAACACACAGTCTGGGACTGTTGTTTACAAAGTCAGCAAACTTTGATTTGGTTGGTTATTCCGATGCAAGTTGGGCAGATGGTAACACTAGGGAATCAACAAGTGGTTTTGTATTCTTTTTAGGTAAGAATCTGGTGTCATGGATGTCCAAGAAGGTGTCGGCAATAAGTCTTTCATCAACAGAGGCTGAGTATAGAGCTTACTTAGCAGCTTCACAGGAAGCAAAATGGTTGAGAAAAGTCTTAGAGGACACACATAAACCACAAGGGTTTGCATTGTTGTATTCCGATAACCAGAGTGCCATTGCGTTGGCGCAAAACCAAGTGTTCCATTCAAGAACAAAACATATTGATGTCCACTATAACTATATTCGCGATGCAGTTAACTGCAAAGAGATTGTGTTGAGGTACATGCCCACTGGAGCAATGATTGCGGATATCTTGACTAAGGCATTAGACAGAAACAAGCATCAAGGCTTTGTGACTAATATGCGGATGTCACCCCTTTTGGATTAAGGGGGTGTGTTAAAATACGTACGCACTTACGCGGGTGCTACGTATAAGTGTAATCCAAATGGGATGCACAAATGGGCCTCTAAGGCCCATTGGACACACACACGGACCATACGGGCCCATGTGGATGTCACGGATTTGGGGAAACTGGCCTCAAAATGCGTGAAATAGGCCTATTGGTACACGGGCCCCAACGGGCCCGGTGGGGTATATGGGCAGATACAGCCAGATGGGCTTGTATGGGCATAATTGGGCCCAAGGTTTATTTTGGACATACTTGGCCAGACGGACTGGCCCGCCAAAGTATGTTTTTCTCAGTTTTCGGGCTTGGGGCGGCCCATTGGGGCCGCCGCCAGTGTCGCGGCCCACCCGGGGCCGCTGCCCGCGCCGCGGCCCGTTCGGGGCCGCCTGTGTTCCTCGGCACGGCCCACGCGGGGCCCGACGGCCCGCGCGGGGCTGTTGCGCGGCCGAGGGATCCCGCGCGGTGCGATGCCGAGCGGGCCCGGCTGGTCGCGCCCGGCGACCAGCGCCGCGGAGCCGGGGCTCGCGGCCCCGGCTCGCTCCCCCTCCCCTCGCTCGCCGTTGCGAGGGGGATGGGGGCGGGCTGGCTGGGTTGAACCAGCCAGCGACCGGCCGCGACATCGCGGTCGGTCAGGGCAGGGGGGACCTGACCACCCCCTTGCCCAGGGAGGTGGCGGCGCCGGCCGCGGTAGTAGCGACCGGCAGGTGGGGGGGATTTGATCACCCTCCCACCTAGCAAAGCGATGCAGAGGGAGCGAGGGGCGCTCTCCCCCCCCCTTTACCGAGGGGGAGGAGCGTCGGGCTGAGGGGACCTGATCACCCCCAGCCCAGTCCTTTTCCTAATGACGACGCCCTGGGGGTATCGACCCCCAGGGCCCCTGGTGAGGGGATTTGACCGCCCCCACCAGGGATTTGAGAGAAGAAGGGGGGGGGCGGCATGTCCGCCGGTTACACCCCCCCCCTTAGTGAGGTTGAAACCGGACCCAGGTGAGTCCTGGGTCCCACCTGGCCCATTTGAGGGGCCAGGGACTGGATGCATGAGGCAACCAGCCCGTAAGTATGACAATGAGGTCATCAGGACCGGTTGTAACAGACAACCGGCCCAGGGGATTGAACAGCAAAGGGGCTGGTTCAGCCCCGTAACGGTGGAAACACCAGAATGGACCGGAATAGGCTGGTCGTAAGGGTTCAGGGACTGATGCCATGTGGGCTGATGTAGTCCAAACCAAGTAACAAGGCTTGTAGAGCCTGTAGAGCTCTTTTGGGGCGGAAAATTTGCCTTTTGGCTTGTTGTATCATGGGCTCACAATAGGCCAATCTTTTGTACTTAAGGAGCTCTTCTCCCTGCTGTTTTCCATCATTCATTCATCATCCAATCGAATTCATCCAACATATTGCCCCATTGTGAGAGCCCCATTAGCCATTATTGACACACAGTGTCCAGCATTTCTTTTGCTTTAAATACTGCTCATTTGCCTAAGCTAATTGCTGGCCATAATTATAACAATCCTCGCGCAAAGAAGCGCTTGACATGCAAAGCCGCCACCTTTTGTTTCAGCGGAGTACCGTCTAATTCCTCCAACTGATAGCTGCCGCCCTTGAACTTGGACAACACGCGGAACGGGCCATTCCACCGGTTAGCAAACAACTTCCCCCACTGAGACTCCAGACTTTGGTTGTACAGGAGCATCAAATCCCCCTTACGCAAGGGATCCCGGAGACAATGCAAGCAGCGCTCATCCCAATAGCGCACCGATGCCGTCTGAGTCTTCTTCAGCCGGTCCACGGCCTTTGTGAGAATCCCGTCCCGTCAAAGGAGCTGTTCGGAGCAAGCCTCAAGAAATTTGGCGGAAGTCTTCACCTTCCACCAGTCAACCCCCAGGAACGTCTCCAACTCAATGTCCACTGGAAGCACGGGGCGCTGTCCAAAAAGTAACTTGTACGGCAAGTAGCCTGTTGACCGCTTCACCAAAATCCAATCCGCAAACAGAACCATCAAAAGGGTCTCCTGCCAGCGCTTTCCTTCTTCCCCGCACATCTTGACCAGGGCGTCCTTGATTGGTTGATGCCCGCGTTCAATCATGCCGGCCCCCTCAGGATAGTACTCCGTTACTTGGCCAAACTTGGCTCTGCAACTCTTCACCAACTCAACCAAATGGCCGCAAAACTCAGCCCCTCCGTCCACTGTAACCAGACAAAGCAACCTGTACCCTGCAAACCAATCTTCCTCCAGAAACAGAGCAACTTTTTCCGCTGAGAGCTTGACCAACGGACCTGCTTCCGCCCAACCCGACAGGTCGTCCCGCGCAATGAGTAGATAGGCAAACTTAGCCGCCTTGATGTGGACGACATCAAGCAAGACTCAACCAAAGAGGGCATCTTCCCCTGTGGGGTTTCCGACTTCCTTAGGCTATCTCGCGCTCCGCCGTTGACAGGCTTTGCAGGACACCAACCATTCCCATACCGCACGCACCACCCCCGGCCACCAGAACCGCTCTTTCACCTGCCTCCGCGTTTCAACCTCCCCTCAATGGCCAAGATCGTTGTGAAGGCTTTGGAGGATAGCTTCCTGATCCGCCCTTGAAGTGGTAACCACAAGAGGAACCAGAGTCTTCCGCCGCCAAAGCTTCCCCTCCTGTACATAGAAGTTCCCCGCCCGCCGCTTTGCCCATTGCATGTGCTTGTCCGTAGTTCCGTTGGGAAAACAAAGGTCCTGCAATTAATCACGAAGAATTGCGTACCGCCCGGTCTGCCGGAGCGGCAGCTGAACTCCCGCATCCACAACCCCTACCTTGACAACCGGGGTCTCCACATTGAGCAGTTCCGGGTCCTTGAACGGTTCGTCCCTTGGATACCGCGACAAAGCGTCAGGCATAGTGAACCCTTTCCCCAGAACATGAACAACAGAAAAGGAGAAAAGTTGAAGAAACGCCACCCACCTGGTCATGGGAGCGTTGGGTAACGCCGGGGAGTTGATCATCCGCGCTAGCGCCTCCGCATCCACCAAAAGCTCAAAGTGAACCCCCCACAAGAGATACTGAAGCCGCTGCACAATCTTGGTGACCCCGCACAACTCCAACTTTGGCTGAGAGTACCGGCTTTCCGTCGGAGTGAAGGTGACCAACTTGTAAAGCACCGGCCTATCTTTGCCGTTGTACTCTTGAGTGAGAACCCCCCCGCGCCAAATTTGCTGGAATCAACCGCTAGCCTAATTCCTCCTGCGTTGTAGTCAAGATCACGGAGCACAATGTCACGTCCCACAATCTCCTTGAGCTTCCAGAACGTGCGATTGCACTCTTCTCCCCACTTCCACTCCGCGCCTTTCCACATTAGTGATTGGAGCGGGCTAGCCACCTCCGCAAACCTCTTGATGAACATAAGGACATAGCTACATAATTCCAAGAACTGAAGGATATGCAACACCGTCTGCGGGGTTGGCCATTTGAGGACCTTGTTCCGCTTTTTCTCTGCAATGCGCTGGCTGTTGGAAGCAACCACATGGCCAAGGACTTTGAGCGCCGGAACACAAACCGCCAACTTCTTCCCCAACACCGTCAGTCCTGCCTCCTCAATGCGAAACAGGATGCGTTCCAAAGTCTGCGCGTATTCCCACACGAAACGTTGGACGCCCGGAACTTCAACCAGCTCCGCTCCTCCGTAATCGGATTTTGGACCTTTGATGCCCGCGTTGTCAATGAAGATTTGGACTCCCTCCAGAAGATCATCTTTCAGGATCCAAGCCATTTGCGCCTGGTACACCACCACAGAATTGGTTGCGCCCTGCGGTAGCCGAGTCAGCTGCGTTCTTCCCAACCCAGTCTCAAATTCCATTAGAGGCCGCAAGCGAGGATCCAACTCGCGCTGGTTGTATCCCCCCATCACATCCACTAAACCGTAACAAGTGCGCCCCGCCATTGACTCAAGGAACTTGTCAACGCGAGGGGGCCGTCCTGCGTCCTGGATTGTAAAAGAGTTGAGCCGCTGTAGATCATGGACAATCCTCAACAAATTTCCATCCTGCTTAACTACCGCAAAGATTGGACTGGAGTAACTAGACGTTGACTGTTCGTAGAGGCCAGTCTTCACCCGTTCCCGCACCAACTCCAGAAACTGCTCCCGGAACGCCCGCAGTATTGCAATTGGCTTGATCTGCCATGGCTTGTGATTGACAGTGGGGATGAAATAGAGGTTGCCAATATCGTTTTTCAGAAGCCCCCGCTCTTCAGGTCCAAACGCAAGCGCTCTTTTCCAAAGAACCAGAACAGAAATCAGCAACTCGCGCTCCTCCGTACTCAACCATCCCGTTGGGCCAAAATTGAAAGCTGCAATCCGCTCCTCCGTGATCCGCGCCAAAATAGTAACCCACCCCAAAGCCTTAATCAGCGTGACCCAAGGGTCCTGCAACCAAGCGATTGGTCAAAGCGGTCCGTTCAATTCCTGGGGCATCGGCTCATTCCTTGGTTGGACCTTCCGCAACACCGGCTTGTACTTGCCAGAGTTGCACCGCATCATCCGCACGCATCCTTTGCTGTAGGTCCTGCACAGAACGGAACCGCGGCTTTTGCCTTTGCTCACGAGTGTGGCACAATGATAGGGTTATCAAAGCGGGGTACCCTCGGGCGATGCATACTGAGAAAAGGGACTTACTTCTGTAATGTGCGCGCCCTGCACTTTCCTTCCTTCCCCTCCTTGCTCCTCATTAGTTGACTGCCCGCGCAAAACCGGAGCTTGTTCCGTGCAGTCTCCTTGGTTGACTAGAAAAAATCCTCCAAGGGTAGCCCGTTGCAGGCCAACCCCACGTCCAGTTCCTCCTCATACTCCAACACTCTCCTCCGCTTTCCTTTCCCATGATTGCAGATAGTTGTCTCAAACCGTCCGCTGGAAGAATCCTCCACCGTCAACGCCTCCGTTCCCGCCTCCGGATCAACAACCATTTGTGCTCCGAACCCAAACATGAATGGCCATCCCAAAATCACATCCCCACAATCAACCAAAAGAAAAGAAAGAGGCTTACAGACCCTTGCGACCTCAACCTCCTCCTCCTCAACTACCGCATCCACACAACACTCCCCTCCGTTAAGCGCGCGGAGACCCATTGCGCATTTCCACCAAACCAACCCCAAATCATCCACCATCCGCAATGGCAGCAGGTTCACCATTGAACCACTGTCCACCATAGCCCACACCTTCCTCCCCGCTATGACCATTGGAACGTAAGCGAGCGGAGTCAAAACCAATATCAACTCACACTCCTCGCGCCCCTCCTCCTTCCGCGCCACATGAACCCGCTGCACCGTCTGAGGTACCTGGCCCTGACCGCAATCCCGCAACGCCTGAACCATCTCGTCTACCACCACTGGAGACACAGCCGCCAGTTCCCGCAAGGTAAGCGGGACTGGAGTCTTGTTACCCATCACCCTTTGCCCAATGTCCGCTGCTGTCTTCATCCCTACAGGATTTGCTGCCGGCGCCTTGATTCTGGGCGCGCTTGCGGCCGGTTTTGGAATGGTCAACGGGGGTTTCTCCTTTGCATCCACCTCCATCTTATCAGAGACCGCCACCTTCTCTTCCGTTGCCACTACCCTTACCTCAGCTTCCACCCGAGGTGGTTGCCACGATCCGGGACCGGGAATGATGCCTAGTGACGCTTGCGCCGTTGTTCCCGCCTCCTGACCCCGTGTGCGCACCTGCTGCATTGCGGTCGGCTGGCTTGGATCCATCAGAATCTGTTCACCCGTCGGAAACATGTACCCCATCCCCGCCGGTCAAACCAATCCCGCGTTGAGATCCTTTGTAAGCTCCTTGCACGCCAATTGCCAATGACTGTTTGCCCCGCAGTACGAGCACCCCCTTGGCACAAAAGTACCGGGCAGCCAAAACCCTTCCACCATGTGCGGTGGAGGCCCTTGCGGCTGCTGCTGGCCCATACGGCTCATGCAGATCTTCAAATCCTTCATAAGCTCCATCAATTCACTTACCGGAGGGGCAGGCGCGGGTTGAGGAACCGTAACACGCGTTGAAGTAGGCGGAACCGGGGCCAGAAATTGCGCCGGAGCCGAAACCTGGGGGGCAGATTTCTTTGGTGCCGCTGGGAAGGACTTAGCGGTATCCTCAATAAGCTCTTCTAAGTCAAGCTCACTCTCCACAGCCAACTCCGGAAGGAGCGCGATGCTCCCATCCAATCACCGCTTTACCAAGTTGTGATCGTAAAGATGCCGCTGCACCCTTACCCGGAGTTGAGCGCCTAAACCACCCAGAAACACGCGTTTCATGGCTCCTGTCTGTCCCGCCACCACCTTGTTCTTTGACAAGTACCAATAGATCCAATTGAATGTCGAGGTGTAATCCGCCAGCTCCACCCGCGTTCTGACTCCTCCGCGCGCTCGCCTCCAAGGCCATGCGGTTGAAACCGCTTTCCCGGAATCAAGGTTTGTGCCTACCCCACCGCGTTAGGATCTCTGCCTTCAGTTTTGGCCAATCTTGATTCTTGTAGCCTTCCATCTCCTCCACCTCCCGGAGCTTCTCTTTGTCCATAATGAACAGGAAAACAAGCCGGGCCTTATCGGCTTCCAAAGCACCTTCTGCATCTGCAATACCTTTGTATCTCAAGATGAATTGCTCCACATCCGCGGTGTGGTGTCATTTTATAGACACAGATTGGGAACTGCATCGCGGCTGCGCGCTCAGCATTGGAGGCAAGCGGGCTCAGCATTAGGGTATGCAGAGTGCTCAGCAGCAGCCCCTGTTTGGCTCTGCACCTAGTGGACGGGTCGGGCTCAGCATCAAATGCGGCGTGGGCGGCGATCCGCCCTGGAGATTGGATTTGGAAGGTAGTGCGCTTGACTAGGTTCGTGGGCGCGCCGGTTTGGATACGTAGGGGCGGAGCAATCCGCGGGCTATAAAGGAACGGATGGAGCGCGCGGATCATGCCAGATATTACCAAACACCCACAACGGGCACGGACAAACGGATACGGACAGGCGCGGGGGGCTCTGAGTAGGGCCCGGTGCAAGGACCGTGTCATGAGAAGGACAAACCGGATGGACGGAACGGCGTACGGACGTTGGGGGGAGTTTGGTACGGAGGTGGGGAGAGGAGGCTAGGGTTTCTGTTTTGGGATTGTTTTCTGTTTCTTTGTCATACTGTTATTTGCGCGTGTACTTAGGTTAGGGTTGAGAGGGAGGACTTATCCTCACTCTCAACTCCGGGTTAGGAGGAGGAGGGCATGGAAGAGAATCAGACCATCACATCATCGGATTGGATCACTCATCTCACCAAGAGATTAAAGGAACTCATACGGGATACACATCCAGGTGGAAAGTTCTTAGGATTGAAGGATTGGCAATTTCTCTCTCTCTCTACTTTTCTTTATCTCTTTATCTCCTTATTTCTATTTCTCATTTAAGTGCAACTTTGGACATCCTCATCTCCTTTCAAACGCAGGGAACCGTTAACTTCCAAACCTTGGTACAATTATAGGGGGACAACCTCTATTCTTTCCACAGCGGTGTTGAATTGGATGTGAGGGTAGTCGCGCGGCCTGACACAAACCGGACGAGTGGGTTCATGGTCACTGGAGACCAATGGGGGAACGGCGTAGCTTGTCCTGGGTTGAGCGGAGGGAGGGGGAGGAGGAGGGATGGAAGACGCGAGTGGGGTCAGAGTAGCGGACCCGGAAACAGAAGGAGAAGAAGAAGAAGAAGAGGAAGCAACTGTAGGGAGGTATGGATAGGAAATTGCGCCCAGTTACCTTTGAAAGACAAGAAACGGAAGGTTACTTCCCGGCCAGACCCCCAGATGTGGAAAGAATAAGGGTTATCCCCCTATAATTTTCCCAAGGTTTGGAAGTTAACTGTGTCCTGCCTTTGAAAGGAGATGGGGATGGCCAAAGGTGCACTTAAATGAGAGATAGAAATAAGGAGATAAAGAGATAAAGAAAAGTAGAGAGAGATTGAAATTGCCAATCCTTCAATCCTAAGAACTTTCCACCTGGATGTGTATCTGGTATGAGTTCCTTTAATCTCTTGGTGAGATGATTGATCCAATCCAGTGATGTGATGGTATGATTCCCCTCCATGCATCCCTCCCAACCCGGAGTTGAGAGTGAGGATAAGTCCTCCCTCTCAAATCTAACCTAACTACACGCGCAAATAACAGTATGACAACAAAACAGAAAACAATCCCAAGACAGAAAACCTAGCCTCCTCTCCACACCTCCGTACCAAACTCCCCCCGACGTCCGTATGCCGTTCTGTCCATCCGGTTCATCCTTCTCATGACGCGGTCCTCGCACTGCGCCCTACTCAGAGCCCCCTGCGCCTGTCCGTATCCGTTTTTCCGTGCCCGTTGTGGGTGTCCGGTAATATCCGGCATGATCCACGCGCTTGCGCGCGCGCTCCATCCGTTCCTTTATACCCTGCGGATTGCTCCGCCCCTACGTGTCCGAACCGGCGCGCCCGCAAACCTAGTTGAGCGCACTACCTTCTGAATCCAATCTCCGGGGCGGATTTCCGCCCACGCCGCATTCAATGCTGAGCCCAACCCGTCCACTAGGTGCGGAGCCAAGCAGCGGCTGCTGCTGCTGAGCACTCCGCATACCCTAATGCTGAGCCCGCTTGCCTCCAATGCTGAGCGCGCAGCCGCGACGCAGTTCCCATTCTGTGTCTATAAATTGACACCACACCGGCAGGTCCTGAGCCAATTGCGCATGTTCCGGAAACGGATGGACGGCCTGTGAATCTGGCAGGGAAGAAGAAGGTGGTGTAAATTGTGCACAGAGTGATGGGGAATGAAACCACTATTCCACTGACCTCAAAGGAGTTGGCAGCAGTGTTGCCGGTGGTGGTAGATGAGATGGTTCAGGCGCTGAAGGATTGCAGACACAATAGGATCCCTCCAAAGGTGCAATGGGTGAACTTGGCTTGGGATGACGCGGAGTGCAAGCTAGCGGGGATGAAATTGGTTTCAACTCCGCTGGCTTACGTTTCAATGAAGATTCCTGGAAGGAGGGTGTGGGCTCTGGTGGATAGCGGTTCTATGGTGAACCTCCTTCCGTCTAGATTTGTTGATGAAATGGGATTGGTTTGGCAAAAATGTGCAATGGGGCTTTGCACGCTAAACAGCAGGGCGTGTAGCGTGGATGGGATTGTGAAGGAGGAAGAGGTTGAGGTTGCAAGGGTCCGTAAACAACTTTCTTTTCTATTGGTTGATTGCAGGGAGGCTACTTTAGGACTGACATTCATGTTTGGGTTTCAAGCGCAAATGACATTTGATCCAGAAGCAGGGACAGAAGCATTAATGCTGGAAGATTTCTCTGGCCGGCACTTTGAAACCACAATCTGCAATCAGGGGTTGGGGAAGTGGGTGCGGGATTTGGCAAGAGAGGAGGAGGAGGACCCTGGCGCAGAGTTGGTTTGCAAGGGTGGTCCGGAGGCAGATTTTGACTAGTTGGCCAAGGTTACTGCACGGAGTAAGCTCTGGCTTTGTGCGGGCCGTTGACCAGTGAGGAGCAGGTGGAGAGAAGGGAGGAAGCATGGGATGGGCAAGCGCTGGAAGTAAGTCCCTTTCCTCAGTGTGCATTGCCGGGAGGTACTTCACAAAAACACTATCATTGCGCCATGCTCGTGAGCAAAGGCAAAAGCCGCGGTTTGGTTTTGAAAAGTACCTATGGTAACAGATTTGTGCAGATGGCGCGGTGCAATGTTGGAAAGTATAAGCTGGTTGCGCAAAAGGTCCATCCCCGGAACCAAGCAATGCTGCAGGATCTGAACGGACCACTGCAACCAATCCCTTGGTTGCGGGACCCATGGGAATCTCCACTGAAGGTGTCAGGATGGGTGATGCAATTGGAGAGGATTACGGATGAGCCAATTGCGGCCCTTAACTTTGGGCCACTGGGCTGGTTGAGCGCAAAGGAACGGGCTTTGCTGACTTTGGTACTTTTTCTCCATGAAAGAGGGCTTTCATTTGGACCTGAAGAGTGGGGACTGTTGAAGAGCAAGATAGGCAACCCTTATGCAATTCCAAGATTCCACACAAACCTTGGAAGATCAAGAAAATTCCAATTCCGCGGGCAGTTCAGGTGCCCTTCTTGGAGCTGGTGCGCAAGCGTGTGGCAAAGGGTCTTTACAAGCAGTCAACATCAAGTTACTCAAGTCTGATATTTGTGGTGGTTAAGCAGGATGGGAATTCATTATGGATTGTTCATGATCTGCAGAGGCTCAATTTGTTTACAATTGGAGACGCAGGACAACCTCTGCACGTGGTCAAGTTTCTGGAATCTATGGCAGGATGCCCATGCTATGGGTTGGTGGATGTGATGGAAGGATACAATCAGTGCAAACTTGATTGGAGTTTGCGTCCAATGACTGCCTTCAAAACGGATTGGGCAGGATGCAATTGACACGGCTTCCGCAAGGAGCAACTAACTTGGTCGTGGTTTACCAAGCGCAGATGACCTGGATTTTGAAGGATGATCTTTTGGAGGGGGTGCAGATCTTCATCAATGACATGGGCATCAAAGGCCCAAAGACAGATTACGGAGGGGAAAAACTTACAGACGCTCTGGAGATCCTCCAATTTGCATGGGAGTACGCGCAAACACTGGAATGGATCTTGTTTGGGATTGAGGAAGCGGGACTTATGGTGTTGGGGAAAAAGTTAGCAGTCTGCGTACCCGCGCTGGAGGTTCTGGGACATGTGGTGGCTTCCAACAGAAGATGGATTGCTGCAAAGAAACACAACAAAGTCCTCAAGTGGCCAGCACCAAAGACTGTATCACACATTCTCCAGTTCTTGGGATTGTGTTGCTATGTACAGATGTTCATCAAGCGGTTTGCGGAGGTTGCTAGTCAGTTGCCGGCATTGAAACGTAAGGGAGCGGAATGGACCTGGGGTTCAAACTGTGAAGTTGCCTTTGAAAAACTCAAGGAGATTGTTGGGCGCAATATTGTACTGCGGGACTTGGACTATGACGCCGGAGGAATTAAGTTGACCATGGATTTGAGCAAGTTTGGCGCAGGGGCAGTTCTGACCCAGGAGGATGAGGGGAAAGATTGTCCGGTTCTTTACGAGTCTGTTACATTTAGGCCAATGGAGAGCCGGTACTTGCAGCCAAAGTTGGAACTTTGCGGGGTCACTAAGATCATACGGAGGTTGCAGCATTTGCTATGGGGGATTCACTTTTTGCTTCTGGTGGATGCGGAGGTGCTGGCGCGGATGATCAATTTGACAACACTGCCAAATGCCCCTATGACCAGGTGGGTTGTGTTCCTTCAGTTGTTCTCTTTCACGGTTTTGCATGTTCCAGGGAAGGCCTTTACAATGCCGGATGCGCTGTCTTGGTACCCGCAGGATGATCCGTACAAAGGCGTGGAACCACTGGATGCAGAGGCCCCAACAGTTAAGGTAGGGGTGAGGGAAGTAGGTGTGTGACTTCCGCTCCAGCAGTCCAGGAGGTATGCGGTCCTCAGTTTGTATTTGCGGGATCTTTGGTTTCTGGATGTCACACCAGCCAAGATTGTTTGATGGGTTTGGTGGAGAGTGGGAAATTTCTACCTGCAGGAAGGAAAGCTGTGGCGGCAGAGCGTGCTGGTACCGCTCGTGGTCAGCACTTTGAGGGTGGATCAGGAGGTAATTCTGGGAAGTCTGCATGAAAATCTTGGTTATCGCGGCAAGCTCAAAACTTGGAAGCAGAAAAGGGCAAGGTTCTGGTGGCTGGGTGAAGTTTGCGTGGCGCGGGAGTATTATAATTATGGCCAGCAATTAGCTTAGGCAAATGAGAAGTATTTAAAGCAAAAGAAATGCTGGACACCTTGTGTCAATAATTGCTGATGGGCTCTCACAATGGGGAAATACGTTGGATGATATTGGTGATGAATTTGATTGGATGATGAATGGATGATGGAAAACAGCAGGGAGAAGAGCTCCTTAAGTACAAAATATTGGCCTCTTGTGAGACCATGATACAACAAGCCAAAAGGCAAATTTTCCGCTCCAAAAGAGCTCTACAGGCTCTACAGGCCTTGTTGCTTGGTTTGGGCTACATTAGCCCACATGGCATCAGTCCCTGTACCCTTGCAACCAGCCTATTCCAGTTATTTCTGGTGTTTCCACCTCAATGGGGCTGAACCAGCCCTTTAGCTGTTCAAACCCCTGGCCGGTTGTCTATTACAACTGACCTGTTACCTCACATGCTGGCTGGTTGCCTCATGAAACCAGCCCCTGGCCATACAAATGGCCAGGAGGGACCCAGGACACACCTGGGTCCGGTCTCAGACACACATGGGGGGGTGTAACCGGTGGACATGCCGCCCCCCCTCTTTTTCTCAAATCCCTGGAGGGGGCGGTCAAATCGCCCTACCAGGGGCCCTGGAGGTTGATGACCCCAGGGCGTTGTCATGGTAGGTGGGCTGGGGGGTGGTCAGGTCCACTCCAGCTCGTCGCTCCTCCCCCTTGGTAAAGGGGGGGGGGGGGGAGAGCGCCCCTTTGATGGTGGGGGGGTGATCAATTCCCCCCCACGGCCGGTTGCCTTGATGCAACCAGCCTAGCCACCACTCTTGGTGGGGGGGGTGATCAAGTCCCCCCCACCATGACCGGTTTCCCCTTCCAGCCAGTCGCTGGCTGGTTCCATCCAGCCAGCCCTCCCCTCCTCCTTGCAATGGCAAGCAAGGGGAGGGGGAGGAGATGGGCCCATTGGCCCCAGCCTCGCGGCTGCCATCCAGTGCGGCAGCCACAACCGGCTCAACAGCCGCAACAGGGGTGGGGGGGCTCCATTTTGAGTTCCCCTGCCCCCTACAATGGCCCCGCTCAGGCCGTTGGGCCCCATAAACGGGCCTTAAGCAAAAAAAGCGGCCCCGAGTGGACAGGGACACGGGGGGCAGCCCCAGATGGGCTGCAACACGGGCGGCGGCCCCAATGGGCCGCCTCCAGCCCAAAAAGTGAGTTTAACATAATTTGGCGGCCCAGCCCATCTGGCCAAGTATGTCCAAAATAAACCTTGGACCCAATTATGTCCATACAAGCCCATCTGGCTGTATTTTCCCATATACCCCACCGGGCCCATTAGGGCCCGTGTACCAATAGGGCTGTTTCACGCGTTTTGAGGCCAGTTTCCCCAAATCCATGACATCCACACAGGCACGTATGGTCCCTGTGTGTTTCCAATGGGCCGCAGAGGCCCTCATGTACATCCCATTTGGATTACACTCATATGTAGCACACCTGTAAGTGCTTACCTATTTTAACAGGGAGTGGGTACGGTTGTGCAAAGCATGTCAGAAGCGGAGCACAACGTTGCCTTGCAAAGTGGGTATCCCCACTGGGGAGGACAACTTGTTTGGGTGGGTTTCTTTGGATGTCATGCACATCAAGGCGGGTAAGTTTGTGTACCTCCTTGTTGCGCGGGATGATCTGTTGTGATTGGTGGAAGCGCGGCCGCTGGTGAAGCTCTTGGCGGAAAAAGTTGGTCAGTTTCTGGGGGAAGATTAGTTCCCGCGTTATGGATCACTTTGGCTGGTAACAGTTGACAGAGGTGCGGAGTTCCGGGGACGGTTGGCAGAGTTGGTGCAAAGTTGCGGAGCGGAGTTTGGGCAAGTGAAGGAGTACTATCTGGAAGGCGCGGGGATGATTGAGCACGGCCACCAGCCGATGAAGGAGGCAATGGTGAAGATGTGCGGCAAGGATGGAAAACGGTGGCAGGAAACCCTTCCAGTAGTTCTTTTTGCGGATTGGATTTTGGTGAAGAGGTTGATGGGTTATTTGCTGTACAAGCTGCTATTTGGGCAGCAACCCATGCTGCCAATTGAAATTGAGCTGGAAACCTTTATGGGTATTGACAGGTGGAAAGTCAAGATGGCTGCGGATCTAGTCAAGGCCCGCGCCAAGCAACTCCTGCAATAGGATGAGATGCTGGAGAAAGCAGCTGGAAGACTGAAGGCAACCCGCACAAAGTCCGTGCGCTGCGCGCATAAACTCCAGGATCCGTTGGGGAAGGGGAACTTGGTTCTGCTTTACAACCAGAGCCTGGAAACTCAATGGGGGAAGCTGTTTGCTAATCAATGGAACAGGCCTTTCCGCATTATGTTCAAGTTTGCAGGAGGTAGCTACCAGTTGGAGGAATTGGACGGAACTCCGCTTAAACGGAAGGCCGCGGCTTTGAATGTGAAACAATTCCTTGCGCAAGGCTCAAATTCATTTGAAAAGATGGCTGGTTTGGATAGCAAAGGGGACAATCACGCGGATCCTCTCTCCAAGGAAAAGCCCGTGCGCCCGCTCCGTGTCTGGCAAAGTAAACAACTGCAGACTGCTGGGGACAGCAGCCAAGTTGGGGGGGGAAGGTTGGATGATTAGGGGATATGATTGGATTTGGTGAGGGGGTGCTCTAGCTGGTTCACAGCCAGAATAACTAGACACCCCAAAATGTTCTTTTGCCTATTTTCTTCTCTCTGGAGTGGCTTTTGGCATTATTGCTGTCTATGGATGGTTTCTTTTAGGTGCGGGAATGGCGCAAAGCTGGGTACACAGACACAAGGACAAGCCCCACATCCGGATGCAAACGCATGGACAATTTCCAATAGATGATTCAGGGAGCTAGGAAAGTGCGTTGTGCGGAATGTATGTGGGTCAAAGAGCAAAGGCACGGGCTTGGAAACGGGTTTGTTTTTTTTTTTTTAAAAAAAATATAAGTTTTCTTGGTTATCTTTTAGATGGAAGGTATGGATGGGTTTGGGCGGATTCCGTTTCTTTCTCTCTCTGAAGGTTGTGCGTGGGCGGCTGGTTTTCTTTTTACTCTCTCTGTTCTGTAGATGGGTACGGGGAACTGTGTGGCAGTTCATCTGGGGCCGTCCAGGTACCTTTAGCGGATACTCCTCACTCTCACGGATTCCTCACTCTTGCGGGTTGCTCTCAAAAGCGCAGATCTTGCGCAAAGATGTTCTTACTCTCACCGGATACTCTAAGGGGCGCAGATCCTTCTCACTCTTGCGGATCTTGTGCATGGCTCTTATGTCTCTCAGGGGTCTCACAAAGCCCAAAGGCTGCTCAGGATGGCGCGGCAAAAGGCCTTATCTTTTCATAGTTGAGTGAATGAAGACAAGATGGAATGAAGGAAGAAAAGGAGAAAGGGGGGCAATCCGCCTAAGCAAGCTGAGTTCTCATCACATCCTCCCTGTCCATGCAAGCCACCGTGGCTAGGGATTTTAAAGCCACCAAGACCTTGCATTGCGCATTGGCAGTGTAAGCGTAGGGAGCTGCTAAAAACCGCTGGAGGAGTTTGTCCGTGTTGTTCACCATTGCGTCAAACCTTGCCAAGGGAAATGCTGGAACTAGGGGGATTTCCAGGATCTTGGGAGTTGCGGCCGCGGGTTCCAGTGACGACTCAATCGCCATGGGAGACGGCAAACGTGCGGGCTCTGGTGATGACCTGGGAGTGGGTGATGGTGATGGCGGCAGTGGAGATGATGCCGGAGAAGGAGTTGGTCTTGGAGGAGTGGGAAGATGCGGTGGTGGCAGAGGAGGAGATGACCTTGGTGGGGGTTGAGGAGGTGCGGCCAGACGGTTTGGAATCCTTGGGTTCATTGCCAGTACATTCATCCCAACCCGCGCGGCCCACTCATGGGCGGCGTTCTGGAAGGACGCAAAGTTTGCAAAATCCTGGCGCCTTGGAGGTCCAGCCCAAGTTGTGGCTCTTGCGCAATGGAGGATTTTGCGGGACACTTTGTGGACAATTGCAAGGCGTGCCGGGCGGGGTCCACTCATTTGTCAAGATCTCCTTGTTGCTTGAGATCATGAAGGAGTCGCAATGGGTCCTCTTGCGTGGGCGACCTTGGGGGCCGTTGCGCAGCATGCCCTCCAATAGGGTGCAGCGGCGGTGTCAAGCTTGGCATGGGAAACAGGGGTTCTGGCCCGGAAGGATTTGGCACAACAGGGTGTTCCGGCTGCAGTATGTGCAGGACATATTTGGCGTGGGGTGTTGGATGGGGTTTTCTTTCTTTATTTCTTTGGTCTGATGAAGGGGTTCAGTTGGAAGTGGTATAGCTGGGTTATAGTGGGAGGTAGGTGAGATAGTGGTGGATCTCTGGGGACAGAACTCCAGTTGGGGGGGATGTGGTGGTCTTTTATAGATGCAAATTGAAATAGGCTGCACCCTGCGCGCTCAGCAGGGGAAGCACACTCAGAAATGGGTTCAGCTTTGCCGCAGAAAGTTATGCTGCGGGCTCAGAATCTGGAAGTGCAGGATGGATTGGATTAGATTGGACGGATTGCGTGTTGCAAGACACGGATCCGGATTGAGCAGATATATCTCCAATATCTGGAATGGCGCGTTGGGCGGATGGGGATATGCGTGGGAAGCTCCAAGTTGGGTGCTGCGCAAGGCGGCGTCATGAGAAGGAATCACCGGGTGGACCTAATGGCAGGCGGTGTAAGACTCCAAACGGTGCTAGGCCGTGGCAGTTCTGTGGAGGGGAAAGGTGCTGTTTAGGCTTCCCTCCTGAGTGTTACAAAAATATTTAAATGTAACCAAGATCAAGGTCCAGAAACTGGTAAATAAGGAATCAAGGAGTAGAGGATAAAGATGATAATAGTTTGGTAGCAATGGAACAGCACTATCTGAGACAAGATTATGCAGGGAAAAACTTGAACAAAAGAAGTTAAAGTACCCTTAGAGTTCCAAGAACAAAAGCTGTTGTATGTAAACAATGCCCACATGCTAATAACTCTGGTCGTCAGCAGAAGATTGGGGATGATCAATTCAAACCCAAGCAACCTCCAGGTTCTCAATGAACCTGCCCAACTCTCTGCAATCAAGCGCTTGAAGGGTACCAGATAACTGAGGGTGGCTGTACAAGACAAAGCACAATGTTTAAGAAGCTCCAAAAGCAAACAGTAACTGATTTAAAGCAAGGATAACCTCAACACTTCTCAAGGGACTCAAGAATAGGCTGGCAGAATGCAACTACAAAGAATCTAAGGGGAGGTATAACACTCCAGGTCTTAAGCTTAATAAGACCTCTTCAATCAATCGTGATTGGCTCCAGAAAGGTGATCAGGGATCAGGAAAAGTATGGTCAGAGAAAGGGATCAAGGAGTGGTATAACACACTCTAAAATTCCAAAAGACAGAATTTTTCTTCAACCAGCAAGGCTATTGGTTGGTGATAAGGATCAAGGATCAAGGGTTTGAGTACGGAAGCTCAAGGATCAAGGGTGTGCTGATTTAATGCTGGATGATTCCATGCTCCAATGATGGATCAAAAAGGCAGGGGAGAGCCCCTCCTTATATGGGCAGGAGGCCCTGTTAGACTATGTACAACGGATTCTACAAATAGATCAAAAAAGGAAAGGAAATCATGTGGTCACTCGCGTCTGTCCGTGGATGGGCGCACGCAACAATACCAGAATCACCCACCTCTTTTACAAAGGCGGACGGGGTGGGAAAGGAAAATGAACCAAACCGCCGCGGATGTCCACGGGCGGTAGTCAACACTCTCCTCCCCTTGTCCAAAGGCGGAAATGGGTGGGAGAGTCCCAGGAAAGGTGACAGATGAAGCTCGTGAGAGCGCGGATGGGCGGATAGGAGATAGGCTTGAGGCGGTTGAGTAAATCCTGACAGGCTTGAGATTCCAACTGATAGATCAAGTGAGATGGGAGATTGACGGATCCAAGGATTGGAAAACTGCTTGGATGTGCGGTCAGGATGGATTTGGTAAGTCATGGATGAGCGCCACGCGAAGGACGGGCAAGAGATTGGGGCGAGCGGCGGACAGGAGATTGGGATGCGCGGCAACAAAGATGAGGACGCGCAATGACGAGGGCGGAGATGACAAGCAACGCGCAACGGAAAGGATGCTGAGCAACGCGGATGAAGGACGCGCGACGCGCAAGGATAAGAACGCGCAACGCGCGATGATGACGGTTTGGATGAGCCTGAGGATACGTTGGAATTATTTTTATTTTTTTTTTTAGATGCCGGACGGTACGTTTGCGCAACAGTTTATGGATTGAGGTCTTAAGGCGGCCAGGGTGTCCAGGATGGGGCACCACATCTCTCCCCAACTTACAGACTGTCCCTAGTCTTCTCCCAAGTTTGATGCCATAAAAAGAAAGGAAAGTAAGATGATTGAAACCAAAGAATGGCCATTTTGATCTTGAGAGTGGTTGAGAAAAAATATGTCAATCTGAAAAAAAAAAATCCTAGAAGTGGCTGAGATAAAATGAAGGAGGCGTCCCAGGTGCTCACATGCGTGGCATGAAGTAGAGTTTCAAAAAACACCAAGAATCTTGCCCAGATGGTGCACAATTGGGAGGACTTATTTCTGGACCAAGTTGCCTTGACAAGAATGGAATTTCTTGACCTGATCAGCAGAGAACCTTCTGGCTATCTGAGTACCATCCAGTTCCTCCAAAAGATATGATCCACCTCTAACTTGACGGACTACTAGGTAAGGACCATTCCAGCAGTTAGAGAAAACCTTTCCCCACTGAGCTTCCAAGGAACAATTATAAGCCAATACCAGATCACCAGGGTTTAAAGGGTCCCTGATTTGATTTAGGTGTTTATCTTCCCAATACTGAACTGATTTTGCTCTTGATTCCATCATCTTCTGATAAGCTTTGTTTTGAGTATCTTCACTCCTCTCTAGTTGCTTTGATCTGGCAACTAATAGGTCA
Organism: Puccinia polysora; assembly: GCA_025617555.3. Lineage (NCBI taxonomy): Eukaryota > Fungi > Basidiomycota > Pucciniomycetes > Pucciniales > Pucciniaceae > Puccinia > Puccinia polysora. Next base: position 48,205,975 of record CM062615.1, read on the forward strand.
GTATTTGAGGAAACTTGTTCCCAAGAGATTCCCAAGAAAGACTCCATTTCAAGATCAAGAGGAAGAACAGCCCTCTGACCAAAGATGATTTCATAAGGAGAGTAACCAGTGGTTCGCTTGGTGGAAATTTGATCAGAGAAGAGGACCAAGGGGAGAAACTTTTGACAATTCTTGCCACTTTCACCAGCCAATTTGACAAGAGCAGCCTTCAAAGGAGCATGGCCTCTTTCCACCATGCCTTGTCCTTCAGGATAATAGGGAGTAGTAACTCTATGTTGTCCAGGGAGCGATTGGATCATTTCAGCAAGTTTTCCACCAAATTCTGAGCCACCATCCGTAGAATAAGATTGGGCCAAGCCATAACGCATTGTCCAAGTCTCATGAAGGAAAGCTGCTACTGATTCAGAGCTGAGGTTCTTAAGAAACTTTGCTTCAACCCATCCAGAAAAATCATCTCTAGCCACAATGAGGTACTTAGCTCCACCAGCCTTAATGTGAACCACATCCATAGCAATCCTCCCAAAGACAGTGGATTCTCCAGTGGGGTAAAAAATTTCAGCCAGGCGCCTAAGATCACGTTTCTGGCACACTTCACAACTCCTACACCATTGAGCGGCGGATTTCTTCAGGGATGGCCACCAGAATTGTTCAGATATTTGTCGATAAGTTTTGGTTTCCCCACAATGACCAAGGCCTTCATGGAGATTTTCCAGGATCAAATCTTGCTTGGAAGGGATAGTGACCACAACAAGTGCACAAGGAGTTGACCTTTTCATAAGCCTAGAACCTTGGAAAAAGAAGTTGGAGGACTTCCTTTTAAGGGACCAAAAATTGAGAGATCAGGGGGTCTTTGGAGAGTTGAAAGGTACTGCTCCAACTTAAGCCAGAAACCTTGCTGGAAACCAGAGTAATTTTTGGAGGAGAAGGCAAAGACAGGGCGGACCAAGGGTTCTTCGTCATCAAAATCCATTCCAACCTCTGATTCATTGTCTCCAATAGGTCGTCGAGATAAACCATCAGGCATGTTGAAAGATTTTCCAGGCCTGTGAACAATATCAAAAGAGAAAAACTGGATGAAAGCCACCCAACGAGTCATGGGAGCATTTGGGAGGCTGGGGGCGTTGATCATTTCAATAATAGATTGCGCATTGACTTGTAACTCAAAGTGTTGACCCCAAAGGACAGTCTGAAGCTTCTTCAACATTTGGGCCAAACCGCAAAGTTCCAGTTTTGGCTGGGAGTACCTGGATTCCACATCTGAGAAAAGAAGAGATTCATACAGAGCAGGATGATCCAAACCATTTTCATCTTCCTGGGTCAGAACAGCCCCAACAGATTGATAACTCGAGTCCACTGCCAGCTTGATCTTGCCGGCACCGGGTCCATAAGTGATCTTTTTCAAAACAATGTCTTTCCCAACAATTGTTTTGAGCAACTGAAATGATCATTTGCAGTCTTGGGTCCAAATCCATTCAGCATCCTTCCTGGTTAAGCAACGCAAGGGAACACAGATTTTGGATAGTGAGGGAATGAAGATCCTGACATAAGTTACAACACCTAGGAAACCTCTAACTTCCGTTGGATTTATTGGGGTAGGCCAGGAGATGATTTTGTTGACTTTAGAGGGTGCCATCCTTCTTCCGTCCTTGCAGACTATATGACCAACGATTTTGAAGGCAGGGACACAGGCGGCAAGTTTTGATCCAGAGACAGTAAGGCCAGATTCCTCAATTCAAAAAAAATTCTTTCCAAGACAGTAGCATACTCCCAGATAAATCGTTGGATTCCTGAGTGCCAAGGTAAGAGCTCATTATCATAGTCAGAAACTGGACCTTTAATCCCACCATCATCAATAAAGATACCCGCATGATCCCAGATTTTGTCCTGGAGGATCCACATCATCTGAGCCTGATAGACTGCAACTGAGTTGGTGGCACCTTGAGGCAATCAAGTCAGCTGAAATTGACCAAGGGGAGTATCAAAAGTAGTGAGGGGACAAGAAATAGGATGAAAGGATTGTTCTTCATAGCCACCCATAATGTCACCTAGACCATAGCAAGCTCTCCCAGAGAAGGATTCAAAAAATTCTTCAGTGGCAGGCGGCACGCCAGAGTCTTTAATAGTAACTTTATTAAGAGGTTGGAGATCATGAACCACTCTAAGTTTACCATTACTCTTTAGGACACGGAAAACAGGACTGGAATAGCTAGAAGTTGATTGTTTGTATAAACCGGTTTGGACTCGTTCGCGGACCAACTTGATGAATTTGTTGACTTTAGCAGCAGGGATTGGGATCTTTTTCTTTTGCCAAGGGTCATGTTCAACTACAGGGATGATGTAAGGGAGACCATAGGATTCTTTCAAGAGACCTCTCTCTTCTTCACAGAATGCAATAGATTTTTCCCTAAGAGACAAGATATTTTTGATCAAATTTAACTCATCAGGAAGAAGCCATCCATCTGGACCAAAGTTGACCACTTTCAGACGTTCTTCAGTGACCCAACCAGAGGGAGTAAATGGACCAGTGAGGGATTGAGATAGACCGCAGTAGGGATCGCGGGATAGAGGAGGATGCATAAGAGGAGGATTGAGGTTGAGAGGCATTGGTTGGTTGACTAACTGGACCTTCTTTGCAACTGGTTTGTACTTGGTGGCAAAGGAGAGGAATCCCTGCTTCCTCCAAGCATTGACCAGTGAGACCTGACTACAAAAACTGAGGCCATGTTCCAACATCTTCCAATTCTGATGTTCTTCTGCATCCTTGAAAGGTGCCTTCTCCATAAAAGAGGATCCAAAAGATAACACATTGCTCAAATGTGTGGCACAGGGCAGAGTTTCAAAAACAACAGTAGTAGAAGCCCCTGGTGGTGCACAATTGGGAGGACTTACTTCTACCCCAAATTGCCTCCACCTAAGACCATAATCCTTCATACCAAAACCACCAAGAAAAGAATAAAGATCAAGATCTAGTTTAGACTCATTGCGGAGATTCAAAACAGGAATAGAGGATGAGTGATCAGGCTGAAAAGAAAAAGGAAAAGAAGATACAACAGATCCAGACAGAGAAGAAATATTTTTGGATTTTTCAAATTTTTCATGTGTTTGGGTTTTGATCTTATTTGGATGAGAAGAAAATGATGAGGAAAAAGAAAAATATGCCTCCAAGGTGGGAGTTGGTCCATGAGTTGAAGTCTGAGGCTGAGAAGAACTACAACTATCAGTAGGGCCAACTATTCTGCTAAAAAATGAGGATGAAAGGAATGAGAGTTTTCTTTCTGCTTTCCTTTCAGGACAGATTTGGGAGGATGACCAGGGAAGTCTCTTTCCCCACAACCAGAATCCAAAGAACAAAGGGGAACTTCAATCTTTCTGCCATCAGCATCAGGGAGGAGAATTCTCTCCCCAACTTGATCAGAAAACATCAAGGTAGCACCAAAGTCCATTGAGAAAGGCCTTCCCAAGATCATGGGACCATCCAGACAAGTGATCCAGAAGTGACAGGTGCCCACAATATTTCAACCAATTCAAACAGGAATATCCTCAGCAATACCAACCAGTTCACAGGACTGATTCCCAATTCCATAAACCGCAGAGTTGAAACTGACCCTTGGGCTAAGTTTAAGCTTGCAGGCCATGGAGTCCGAAATCAAGTTGAGCTGAGAACCCAAATCCACAAGGAGAGAAACTGTTTTAGTTGAATCACCAAGACAACATGGAAGGACACCAAGAGGACAGGAATACAGGTTGGTATCTGAAGAGGGATCTGTTCCACCAGATTCCTCTATCAGAGTACCAGAGGAGACCTTTAATTCTTCCGGACCAATCTCCACACGTCAACGAGAAACCCATTTCTTCATCCCTTCTGCCACAGACAGAGAGATTGACAGAAGTTCAGCCACAGATAGATCAGGGATTTTAAGATCAGAAATTTTCTTTAATACTCCTTCCACAGCATGAGGGTAGTCCTTGGAGATGCCCCTCTCAAATCAAACTTTGGGCTGGGTGGAGGAAGGAAGATCAGGTGAAATAGGTGCTGGAAGAGGATCTGAGGGTTGGGCAGGTTGAAGAGGGGGAGGATCAGAGCTGTCCTGGAACCTTTCCATAAGTGGTTCCCTTTCTACTTCCATGTCTTCCACATCAGAGAAAGGAGGCTCAGGTGAATATCAACGTTTAACGGGTTTTTGCAGAATGGAGGATGGAACCGGAGGAGACTTATGAAGTTTTGGTTCCTCATGGCGTTTCCTAGCTGGATCCAATTGATAGGTACCAGGGAAGCTGGAAGAAGTGATAGGCTGGGGGATACCAAGGTTGCAGGGTTCCACAGGATGATCAAAAATCCACAGAGACCAAGGATGCCTTCTTAGGAGTTGGTGGTTGGTATGAGGCCACCACATGACGGATTGGTCAAGACAAATCAAAAGGGATCAAAGCACCGTTAGGAAGAAAAAAATTATTTCCCTTCTGCTCTACTTACTTTTCCTCCTTGTCCTTCTGGAGTTCAGGAAATCTACCGGTACCATGGCCTTCCCTATGGCAATAATAACAGACTATAGTAGACTTAGGAACGGAATTGGCAGGTTTAGGAGTGGCTAAAGAGGATATTTTCTGATCTATTTTATTCTCAAATGCCTGAAGTAATTTAGTGATCTCATCTATAGTAGGTGTCTCCCGGTGGGTCTGAGGATTGGGTTGAGGTCTGCGATTGGCTTCCATCTTATTCATGATTTCGTTAGATGCTTGAAAAGAGGGGGAAAGAACTGGTTCAGTGATTTTAGGTTTTTCAAAGGTGAGAGCTGTTTGACCTTTCATCACTTTATCCACAGTATTTCTAAGAACCATGAAAGCAGGGAGCTTGAACCAATTGTCTCTTGTCGTGATCATGGATCCAGATTTCACCAATTCGTCCTTAATTCTTTCCTGCACTCCTGGAGAGAAAGACTGAAAAAATTGCACTCAAATATCATCCAACGTATCAATGTGATTGTTCCGGATAAGATAGAACTGGATAGGGTCCCAAGATTTTCTGAAAGTCTGATAGTCAGAGGCTGAGGAGATACCACCATTGGAGATCCATTGAGAAACCAGAGCATCCAAGTCTTGCAAAGTAAATCTAGCTACATCTATTTTTCCCCAATAGGCCAACATAGCCTCCTTCAGGAGCCGCCAGTTTTGAGTTTTGAATCCCTCAAATGATTCAATAACCTCCATAACTTTTTCAGAAGAGATAAAAAACCGTAACTGATAAGCCATATCATATTCACTGGCACCATCCACTTCTGCAGCCATCTCATAGGATTCCAGGAATTGTTCAACATTGGTCCCATTGAAGCCTAAATTTTTTGTTCTGAGGTTTGATTTTGACGATCTTGGCCCAAACAGATAAAGAGGATCCAGCAGATTCCATGTTGAAGGGTTCCTAAGAGATCCAAACAAGCAGAGTTCCAAGGTGGCTCACAAGTGTGGAAAGAGTAGAGTTTCACAAAAACAACAAGGATCTTGCCCAGGCGGTGCACAATTGGGAGGACTTACTTCTGGACCAAGTTGCCTCCACGGGTCAGATATGAAAAAAAAAGAACAAACAGAAAAAGAAAGAAAAGAAGGAAAAAAATTGGATCAGATTTCGGAGTTGATTCTTCAAGTTGGGACTGTAAATCCCAAGGTTGCTGGTTCAATCCTGGCCCAGGGGACCAAATGTAAGACTCCAAACAATGCTAGGCCATGGCAGTTCTGTGGAGGGGAAAGGTGCTGTTTAGGCTGCCCTCCTGAGTGTTACAAAAATATTTAAATGTAACCAAGATCAAGGGCCAGAACCTGGTAAATGAGGAATCAAGGAGTAGAGGATAAAGATGATAATAGTTTGGTAGCAATGGAACAGCACTATCTGAGACAAGATTATGCAGGGAAAAACTTGAACAAAAGAAGTTAAAGTCCCCTTAGAGTTCCAAGAACAAAAGCTGTTGTATGTAAACAATGCCCACATGCTAATAACTCTGGTTGTCAGCAGAAGATTGGGGATGATCAACTCAAACCCAAGCAACCTCCAGGTTCTCAATGAAACTGCCCAAATCTCTGAAATCAAGCGCTTGAAGGGTACCAGATAACTGAGGGTGGCTGTACAAGACAAAGCACAATGTTTAAGAAGCTCCAAAAGCAAACATTAACTGATTTGAAGCAAGGATAACCTCAACACTTCTCAAGGGACTCAAGAATAGGCTGGCAGAATGCAACTCCAAAGAAGCTAAGGGGAGGTATAACACTCCAGGTCTTAAGCTTAATAAGACCTCTTCAATCAATTGTGATTGGCTCCAGAAAGGTGATCAGGGATCAGGACCAGTATGGTCAGAGAAAGGGATCAAGGAGTGGTATAACACACTCTAAAATTCCAACAGACAGAATTTTTCTTCAACCAGCAAGGCTATTGGTTGGTGATAAGGATCAAGGATCAAGGGTTTGAGTATGGAAGCTCAAGGATCAAGGGTGTGGTGATTTCATGCTGGATGATTCCATGCTCCAATGATGGATCAAAAAGGCAGGGGAGAGCCCCTCCTTATATGGGCAGGAGGCCCTGTTAGACTATGTACAACAGATTCTACAAATAGAGAAAAAAAGGAAAGGAAATCATGTGGTCACTCGCGTCTGTCCGTGGATGGGCGCACGCAACAATACCAGAATCACCCATCCCTCATTCAAAGGCAGACGGGGTGGGAAAGGAAAATGAACCAAACCGCCGCGGATGTCCGCAGGCAGTAGTCAAAACTCTCCTCCCCTCGTCTGAAGGCCAAAGTGGGTGGGAGAGTGCCAGGAAAGGTGACGGATGAAGCTTGTGAGAGCGTGGATGGGCGGATAGGAGATAGGCTCAAGGCGGTTGAGTAAATCCTGACAGGCTTGAGATTCCAACTGATAGATCAAGCAAGATGGGAGATTGACGGATCTGAGGATTGGAAAAATGCTTGGATGTGCGGTCAGGATGGATTCGGTAAGTCATGGATGAGCACCACCAACTCGGATGAAGGACGCGCGAGGATAAGAACGCGCGACGCGCAATGATGACGGTTTGGATGAGCCTGAGGATAAGTTGGAATTATTATTATTATTATTATTATTATTTTTTTTTAGATGCCGGACGGTACGTTTGCGCAACAGTTTATGGATTGAGGTCTTAAGGCGGCCAGGGTGTCCAGGATGGGGCACCAAAGTGGGCAATAAAGATGGATATGGGATATGGGTTGTGGGTTATGGGATGGGAAGGATAGGGTTGAGGCTAGGGTTCTGTGCTTAGGGGTTGTATTTCATTATTCTTGCTTGTTTCTGGTTGTACTTAGGTTAGGTTTGAGGGGGAGGCTACTTAAGCCACATTCTCAACCCAGATGGTTGGAGGGACATCAGATCATTGGATCATGGAGTATCACATTAGGTTGTCATAGGTTTTGGAAGGATCTTTACTCTCAATTCTCTATCTCTCATTCAAAGGGTGAACAGTTGCACTCAGGTTTTACAGATGCAAGGGATCAATAAATTCCAAACTTGGGAACCATTGAAGGAGAAGTCCTCTTTTGAATTCCACAAAGGGCAAGCAGATCTCCAAGGAACCTGGGAATCCAACCCCAATGGAGCAAGTGCGCGCACAAGGACATGAACCAGGGGTAACTTCTCAAGCTTGGCTGGGGATTGTCACTGGTCCCGGGGTATGGCAAAATTGCGTGTGGAAGCAGAAGTAAGGGTACTAGAAAAGGAGGAACCAGTGGTGGTGGAAAGGATGGATGTTGATGCCAAGGAACAGGTACCGCTGGCAGCTCCTAAGCCATTTGTGCGCCTTCTGGAAACTGATGGACATCTGGTGAATCCGGCGGGGAAGAATAAGGCGGTGTAAATTGTGCACAGAGTTATGGGGAATGAAACAACTATACTCTTGACCTTGAAGGAGTTGGCGGCGGTGTTGCTTGTGGTAGTAGATGAGGTGGTTCAAGTGCTGAAGTATTGCGGACACAATAGGATCCCTCCAAAGTTGCAGCGGGTGAACTTGGCTTGGGATGAAACGGAGCAAAACTTAGTGGGGATGAAATCTGTTTCAACTCCGCTGGCTTACGTTCCAATGAAGATTTCTGGAAGGAAGGTATGGGCGCTGGTGGATAGCGGTTCCATGGTGAACCTTCTTCCTCTAGGCTGGTTGATGAAATGGGATTGGTTTGGCAAAAATGCCGGATGGGCCTTTGCGCGCTTAACAGCGTGGCATCTTGCATGAATGGGGCTTTGGTGGAGTGCAAGGGTCTGTAAACCACTTTCTTGTCTATTGGTTGATTGTGGGGAGGCTATTTTAGGACGGCCATTCATGTTTGGGTTCTGAGCGCGAATGAAGTTCAATCCTGGGGTGGAGACGGAAGCGTTGATGGTGGGAGATTTGGTTGGCAGGCAATTTGAAACCACAATCTGTGATCAAGGGTTGGGGAATTGGACGCGGGATTTGGCAAGAGGAGAAGAGGAGGGCCCTGGTGCGGAGTTGGTTCACAAGGGTGGGCCGGAGGTGGATTTTGATTATTTGGCAAAGGTTATGGCACAGGGCAAGCTCCGGTTTTGTGCGGGCGGTTGAATAGCAAGGAGCAGGTGGGAAGTGGGAAATAAGCATGGGACACATGGTTGCTGGAAGAATGACAGCCGTTTTAGATAGCAAAGGGGATGAAAACACCAATCCTCCGTCCAAGGACAAGCCCGCGCGTGCGCTTTGCCTCTGGCAGAGTAAATGACTGCAGACCACTGGGGACAGCAGCCAAGGTGGGGGGACCCAATGGATGAATAGGGGATATGATTGGATTTGGTGCGGGGGTTCTCTAGCCGGTTCACAGCCGGAACAAATGGACACCCCAGAATGTTTGTTTTCTTATTTACTTCTCTCTAGATTGGCTTTTGTGGATTATTGCTGGCTAGGGTATGGTTTCTTTTAGGTACAGGCACAGCACAACACTGGGTCCTTGGACGCGAGAAAAAGCCCCGCATTCTGGAAACAAATGCATGAACAATTTCCAACGGATGATTCAGGGAACTAGGAAAGCGCGTGGCGCGGAACGGATGTGGGTCAAAGAGCCAGGCGCAGGCTTGGCAATGGGTTGGTGCTTAAAAAAAAAACAACAAACTCTTTTTTCTTTTTGCTCTCTCTGTTCTGTAAATGGGTACGGGTAACTGTGAGGCAGTTTTTTGGGGAAGTCCAGGTACCTTTAGTGGATACTCTCAGTGGGGCAGATTTTTCTCACTCTCAGCAGATACTCTCAGGGGCGCAGATTCTTCTCACTCTTGCGGATTTCTCTCAAAGCATGGATCTTGCATGCGGCTCTTATTTCTCTCAAGATTCTCACAAGCCCAAAGGCTACTTAGGATGACGCAGAAAAAGTCCTTTTTCTTTGCAGATAGGCGCAGGGAAGGGAAAAAAGATGGAAGAAATAAGAAAAGGGGGGGGGGCAATCCGCCTACTTCAGCCAAGTCCTCATCACTTCCTCCGCGTCTGGGAAAGCTTCCGCGGCTAGGGATTGGAAGGCTGCCAAAACTTTGCGTTGCGCATTGGTGGTGTGCACGTGGGGGACTGCTAGGAAGCACTGGAGTAGCTTGTCCGCGTTTTTCACCATTGTGCCAAACCTTGCCAGTGGAAGTGCCATAATCAGGGGGATCTCCAGGATCTTGGGAGTGGCGGACAGAGGAGTTGCAGCAGCCACCGGTTCTGGTGACAACCTTGGACCCAGTGATGGAGACTGCAGCAGAGGAGAAGGTCTGGGGGGAGTGGGGGGACGCAGTGGCAGCAGAGGAGGAGCAGGTCTTGGTGGAGTAGGAGGACGCAGTGGTGGTGGGGGAGGCGCAGCAGGACGGTTAAAGATTCTTGGGTCCTTTGCTGGTACATTCATTTGTACCCATGCGGCCCAATTGTGGGTGGCTTTCCAATAAGCCGCAAAGTCTGGGAAATCCTGGCGCCACGGTGGTCCAACCCGATGGAATGGTGAGCCCAAGTCATGGCTCTTGCGCAACGGAGGGTTTTGAGCGGCACGTTGTGGCCGGTTGCAAGGTGAGCTGGGCAGGGTCCACTTGTTGGTTGAAATCTTGTCATTGCTCAAAACCACAAAAAAGTCACGCCAGGTCCTCTTGCGCAGACATCCTTGTGGACGGTTGCAAGGTATTCCATTGGATAAGGAGCAGTTGCAGTGGCCAGCTTGGCACAGAAAACAGGCGCACTAGCCCGGAAGGATTTGGCAGGGGAGGCCTTTCCGGCTGCAGAATGTGCGGGACATGTTTGGATGAGGTTTTCTTTTTTTTTGGTGTGATGTAGCGGTGCAAAGGGGAATGATGGGGTAACTATGGTATAGTCCGGGGTAGGTGAGATATTGGTGGATCTCTGGGGACAGAACTCACGTTGGGGGGGGGGATGTGGTGGTCTTTTATAGACGCAAGTTGGAATTGGCTGTGCGCTGCACGCTCAGCAATGGGTGCCGCTTTGCCGCAGTAAGCCATGCTGCGGGATCAGCATCTGGAGACATGGGGTGGATTGGATTGGATTGGATGGATTGCGCAGATTGGATTGTGCGGATGTATCCCGGATATCTGGAATGGTGCATTGGGCAGATGTGGACATGCGCGAGGGGCTCCAAGTTGCGGCGCAAGGGCCACGTCATGAGAAGGACAAAACGGGTGGATGTAATGGCAGGGGGGTAATACAGATGGATATGGGTTATGGGATGTGGATCATGGGATGGGGTTGGGTGGATAGAGTTGGGCTAGGGTTTTGTATTTAGGGGTTGTATTTCATTATTCTTGTTTGCTTGCAGTTGTACCTAGGTTAGGGTTGAGGGGAAGGCTACTTAAACTGCACCCTCAACCCAGATGTGGAGGATTGCATATCACAGAGGATCACACCAGATCATTATATGTTTTGGAAGGATCTTTACTCTCATTTCTCTATCTCTCAGTCAAAGGGTGAACAGTTGCACTCAGGGTTTACAGACGCAAGGGATCAATAGCTTCTGAACTTGTTAAGCATTCTAGGAGAAGTCCTCTTCTGTTTTCCACACCGCTCACCAGGTAGCTAACAAGGGTAAAAATGCAATTTTTGACCCCTTGATAAACACTTGCCACCACACAGTTGACAAGTAGTCAAGAGTATGAAAATCAATATAAAAAACCCCCACATAGGGTTGATTTGAAGGGGGAGTGACGGATGGCGGGGGGGGGGGTTGATGCTAGTAATATTGGAGGGGGAAGTGGTGGACTTATGGAGGGTGCGGTAGATCCTGGAAAGGGTTGGGGCTGTCAAACAACCACTCCACATACTATAGGGAAATCTTAGATGATTGTGAGCACAAAGGAGACTAAGTGCAAGGGAAGGTGCAAGGGAGCAAAGCTAAAAGGAAAGTGCAAAATTATGGTTGATTAACTCAGCACACAGTGAGGGGAATGAATTTTTCCAATGGAAAGGAAACTAAAGCCAAACCCAAGGTGATGACTGGATTTAGCAAATGCAAGAAGGTATGAAATAAACTAACTGAGGAGACAATGTTCAGGAAAGCGGCATAGCCTTTGTAAGGTAATCCAAATTGACTAGATACAACCTGATGGACAGCCAACTACAGTTAAGAGGCAATGAGGCAATGAATGACATGAAACAGATTGGGAAATGAAATAACTGTATAGAGGTTTCCCAGTTCATAGCGTAGATGCAAGGCAATAGAATCTGAGCATACATGGGTGTAATGGGTGAGACAGGAAGGAGTGACATGAGAGACAATGCAAATGTGAGGATATAGCTTATGCAGGGTAAGGGACTAGTCCAATTGCAAACTATACAGTTGGTGTGGCTAACTAGCATGGGTGCAAGCTAGTGAGAGTGCATGACCGGGAATGGGAACCCAAGGGCTATTGATACCCAGGGTGAAGAGTGGAGCTCAAATGGATGGTTGACTGGAGTAGAGTTAATTGCAAGGTTTGCAAGTAGGTGCTGAGTCAGTTGGCAAGAATGGAAGGTTGTTATGCAAGCCAGAGTTGATAAGTGGAAGGCAACATTGATTTTGTGCTTCTATTTGTGTAACGTGTATGGACTGAGGTATATGGTACTAAGGAAAGGATATGTTGAAGTGAGAGAGACAATAATCCTTAAGATTGAAGCATTACAGGGGCTAGCAAGCTCCATAGGTTTCTGTAAATTTGTCAATTTTTGACCAAAATTATGGAGCTTGCTACATAACAAGGTCCTATTTAGGACACAATTGTGGCTCATGCTTGCTAAAATTAGCTAACCAGCGGGTTTACCAAGACAATTGTGCATGCTCTTGAAAGTTGGGAGGCTAACCATAAAATTAAGGTTTGAACAGCAGGTTTTTCCTCCCCAAACTGCTGCGTCAACACCACAGGGAGGTATCTGCACATGATTCCCTTCAACCTGGACCTTGAACAGGTTTCCAATTGCAACCCAGGGGTACAACCATGGAACCATCCACATTGGTCCATTTTTTCACCACCCAATCCCTTGCCCTATCATTTCAACTCAAACAAAAATTGGCAGCAGTTTGGATAATCCCACTCATCCTTGAAGAATCCAAAAGAAAAAACCCAAGAAAAAAAAATGCAAACCCAATTTTCCCCAAGATTTTGAATGTGGCAACCAGTGTTTCATGAAGGATTATTTTGGCCAAAAAAAAGCTACAGCAACATTCTTTTCCAATGGCAATTCCAAATGCACAAGCAACTTTTCTTGAAGATTTTTCAAGACTTGGTCACCCATGACCAGTTCTTTGCTCAAAAGCAAGATGCTCTAGGACAACCAGGTCTCTACCCCATTCAAAAAATTGGATCATTGATTCAAATGCTTGCCTATGGAAGCCCGGCCGATTCAAACAATGAATAATTTTGGATTTTGGAAACAACCAGATTAAGAAGTCTCAAGAATTTTTGCCAGGGGGTGATAGAGATCTATGGTAATGAATATTTAAAATACCCACATGAATAAGATCTCAAAAGCCTGTTGGCTATGGGTGAAGCTTGAGGTTTTCCAGGCTTGTTGGGCTCTCTTGACTGCATGCACTGGGCATGGAGAATTGCCCAACCACATGAGCTGGACAATTACAGGGAAAAGAGAAGGTTTGTGGTTCTTTATTGATTTTTTATTTTGCAGAATCTTGGACTAACCTTTTTTTTCTGCAGGTCCAAACCATTGCTCTTGAAGCAGTTGCATCTCAAGACCTATGGATTTGGAGCTGCTTGTTTGGTCTACCAGGTTTGCATTATGAAATCAATGTCTTGGATTGATCCCCTTTGTTCAAGGATATCATGAATGGAACAGCCCCAAGTGTGGAATTTGAGGTCAATAGGCATAGCTACAAGCATGGATACTATCTTGCCAATGGAATCTAGCCCAATTGGGCAGTGCTTGTGAAGACCATATCACAGCTGCAGGATCAAAAAAAAGGTATATCTTTTTTTCTTTTTGCTTTTAAAAAGTTTAATACTGATTGAAGCAGTGTTTTTTTTCACATTTCTAGTTTTTTGCTCAAATTCAAGAGGCCACTCGCAAGGATGTTGAAAAAGATTTTGGGGTTCTGCAGGCCTGTTCTGCAGTTGTGGCCATGCCAGAATGTGGTTGGGATCCCCTCAACCTGCACTTGATTATGGAGACATGATTGTGGAGGATGAAAGCAACCATGATGAAGAGATTGCATATGAAATAAGCAGTGGAACAATCACATTGAACAAGGAATTAAACATTGACTTCAGCAATTTCATCAAGAGGTATCCCAATATTCAAAATCAAAATGTTCATCATTCCCTTAAAAGCAACTTAATTGAACATTTATCAAATGTCAAAGGGAATCTAAAGTAGAGTTCCACCCCAATCTAGATTGGATTGCCTTTGTTTTCACTGTGGAAATTTTCTTTTTTACTATTTTTTTTAAGTGTCATTGGTTTTAATTGCAATGGACACTTTGAATGTCATTTTTTCTTTTTTTTAAGTGTCATTTTGTGTAATTGCAATGCACACTGAATCTGAATTTTTTTGAGTGTAAGTTTGTGTGATTGCAATGAAAATATCAATTTTTGTTTTTTAAGTGTCTTTTGTGTCATTGCATTGCACATTGGTAATATGAAGAATTGGACACATACTGTCTCCACAGACCAGAAGGTATACAACACGGGATGAAGAGGAGGGAAAAAAAGGAAAAAGAAACAAAGGGAAAGGCCGGAGGAAACAAAAGTCAGGCAATTGAGACACCAGAGTAAAAGGGCTGGGAAATCAATCACTATATGGAGCATGAACAAGTACTTTTCATGTATTTATTATCAACCATTTTCAGAATCTTGGCCCTTTTAATTTGGTAGTATAGTTGAGTTTCAGGATCCAAGCCAGATAGATCCTTCCCCATGATAAGCTCTTGAGAAATCAACTCAAGGGCTTTGCCATGTGATTGAAGGATATCATTCTGAAAAACTAATTTGGAAGCCAAATCTTGATGGGCCTTACTCATGTCTTCATGACATTGGCCAACTACACCATTGGAGGATTGATCAGATGAGCATTCTGAGGGTTCACTCCAAAGTTGTTTGGCTGATTTGTGGCCAGTTGGTCTTTGAGGTTCACCGCCATTCCAGCTTCCAGAAATAGTTGGTGAAGAAGGGGTTTGGGGGGTGGTTTTGAAATCACTTGAAGCATATCTTTGTTTGCCAAGATCACAGTTGTTTTTTTCCAAATTGTGAAAATATTTGTTCCATTTTGGGCCCTTGATAAGGATTTTGTAGCATTTCATATACTGAAAGTTCTTCTTATTTATCTTGGTATACAATTGGAGGGCAGCCATAATTTGATCCTGAACAGTTGTCCCACTAGAGTTGGCCTGGTTGACTTGACTCATGCAAATTGCAAACTTGTTGATGGCATGTTGGATGGTTACCCATTGGCTCTTGAGGCTAGTCAACAATCAAGGTGGGTTGGGTATATTCTTGGAATAAGATTACTTGAAACACTCCCAAAAACCATTGGCAAACTGATCTGTTCCAGTGAGAGGGTCATGCAATATCTCCAACCATGAATTGCACAACTGCAAGTCCTTGCTCTCATTATAATTGCAGGCTTGAGCCATTCAATTATTGGCTTTCTTGGTGGAGGCATTACATTTTTTATCATTTAATATGGGGACAGGACATGGTGATGGCGTTCCTGGTTCTGACAAAGAAAATCACATATATATTAATAATAATGCAGGTATAATTGGATAAATTCAAATTTTTGGATTACCAGATGGGAGAAATGATGGAAATTCCAGGGGGCCACAAAGCAATGGATCCAGTCTTTCCATTTTTCCAGAGGAGGGGAGGAGTCAGAATTTAATAAATTTTGGTGATGGTGTTGCTGTTGGAGAGACAATCAAACAAGGAGGGATTTTATGGAGATGGTGGAGGTGTTGGAGGGAGAAAAAAAAGGAGGAGGGATATGGAAAGGGGTTTTGGGGTGAGAACAATTGGTGGAGGAGGGGATATGTGTGGCAAAGGGAAATGGCAACGGGGGTTGGAGGGCAATCAGAATTGTCTGGGGAGTACATATCCTGTGGGATTCACAATGATTCCACATGGATGTATTGGATTTCAAAGGATATCATGGGAGCTAGAGGGTTGCCAGATGTGGCACCCCCAGACCCTCATATATCTCCCAAGGTAAAATAACAACATGGAGGGCACCCGCAGGACAGGTGATTTTTGGGCAGTTGGGAGGTAAATCAGGTTTAGCTTTTCTGTTTACCTCCCGTGGGAGATATGCCCTAAGAAAAAAGAATATACTTCCAAGGGGAATCATACAGGCATCCTTAATACAAGTTACTTGTGGGATGGGTATGGCCTAAAAGATTGAAAACTAAATGTTTCTTCAATGTGGTCAGCCATTGGTTTGACTGTCCTTGGATGTTTCAGCAGGCAGGTTGAGTTGAGGTGGTGTGACTGCAATCTCAGTAATTTGAAGGAATTCCAAAGGGTCTTCCTGCCCTTGACAAATATCTTGCAGGTCAAGATGAATTGATTAATTGTTTCTGTCAGATTTCCAGGATTAAATATGGGGTAGGAGAGTTTTCTAAATCAAGAAAAGTTAGAATTGAGTTGGTGGGTTGTTGCAGGGAGGAAGAAATCTAGAAGGGTGCAAGCATTGGGTATTTTTGACTTGCTGATGCAAATACCATTAGAAATTGACTGTATACCTGTGATCATGAGTAGTTGGATGTCAGTACCAATATTTCCCACAACATTCACCAATTTTTCCACTGCTTTGTTGCTTACAATTCCCATGTGAGCTGGGAACCCCTCAAAATTAATGTCAGTTTTGGGACGGACTTGGAAAATCATGTGCAAGGGCTCCAGGTTGGCAGTCATGATGCATTGCAGTTAAGTCTGGCTATCCAACAAGGTGGTAATTCTGGGGGCTAGCTCTGTCCTCAGTGCTTGGAGGCTTAGTTCCATGCCTAGGATTGGGCTCATCACTTCATATTAGGGTTTATAAGACTTGGCAAATCTGCCATTATATTAGGGTGTATCAAAGTTAGCAAAACAGCCATTAGAAATCCGCCATTTTTTTCACCAAAACCACCATTTTTAATGGCAGGTTTCTGAAATACACATACCCCCTAACTGGTGTATTTCAAAATGGCGGTTTTCATGAAAATGGCGGATTTCAAACATCAAACCCGCCATTAAACCTGCCATTTATGCATCATCATCCATCCACCATGATGGCATGCAAAACAACCATCCACACCTCCACATCAGCCAATCCATCCCAATCCCATCCCCATTGCTTCACACACACCTCATCCCCTTTTCCTGGACTGCCAATTATTCTTCCACAACCCTCAAATGTTATACAAAGATTTGAATCCCTTCTTGATCCTCACACCAACCTAAGTATATGATTGGGAGGGAAAAAGATGGGAGGAGATGATTTGAAAAAAAATCCAACCATCTTCAATCAATGTCTCCCTGTTCCCTCTGCCTCACCTTTGATCTTTTGACTAACCCTTGACTCTCTCATCACCTTACCAATCTTGTTCAAGTGCACTCTCTCAAATTTGAATGCCCCCATCTACTTCATCCACCCTCACACTCCTTCAGGATGGTTGATCACCCTCACCCTCCCAAATGTCCCAAGCCTACTCAGCCAAACCCCTGGTCATCCAATCAAATCCATTGCTCAGGGTAAAGGTCACATCATTGTTGCCTTCTTAAGCACCAACAAGGTATGCGCCAACAGTGACCTAATCCTCTATCCCATCTCTTTATTTTTCTCCTTTGATCTCAACCTCTGCTCAAACCAGCATGTTTGGCGCCTCCAACCCACCCTCAAAGGCCCTCTTTGGTGCCGCAAACCCATCAAATCCATACGGCCTCTTTGGCTCCCCAGCCACTTTGACTTCCGCTGGTCTCTTCAACTCCTCAACCGTGACCAGCACCCCGGCCACCCTGCCTGCTCACACCAACCTCTTTGGATCTCCATCCCGCCCAGTGCCTCTCCCCAGCCCAAGATCTTGGGGAACTCCAATCCCTCTTCCCTGGCCCAGAATCCATCCAGAAGCCTCTTTGAAACATCCAATCAAGCCTTGAGCTCTCCCGGCCCATTTGGATCCCTCGGCACTAACAACCTCATCCCCACTGGTTCCCCAAGCTTGTTTGGCTCTTCTCAGCTCAGCTCAACCAACTTTGAAAATTTGTTTGCTAACAAGTCCTCCAGTGTTCCCATCACCCCTGCATCTTTGTTGAGTTGACTTATTTTATTTCCCCCCAACAAATTTAAATCTTCTTGCACTCCTCAGAGCCTGTCACGGCCCATGATGTATATATTTAGCCAATTGTATTGAGAGCTTGGTTTGTTGTCTCTGGATGATTAGGACTGTTGGCAATGTTTCACCACAGAGCAATGCAGTATTTACCCGGAAAAAGCACTTCAAAAATTTACCGGAAGACGCAAAGATACAATTGGAAAAACTTGAGTAGGACGTCTAACCTGCTAAAGTTGATTTGCCATGCCTTTGATGCAGAAATTGCAGATTTACTCAAGTTGGCAATGATTTTGGATGCCTATCACGCCCAGCGTCTGACTTTTGGCTTCCACAACCCCAAAAAATCAACACCCAATCCCATAAAGTTTCAGTTTGAGTTCTTTTCCCAAAAGACGGTCAAGATGGAAGATTGTCTGAAGCATTACCAACAGACAATTGAATCTTTCAAGTTACAATTAAAAGGCCTATTTGATCACCCAAGCCCTGCTTGTAGGTCCTCTGCCCAATCCATGATTTTGACAAACAACCCTTGACTTTCTCACATCATTCAAAGAGCTAATTGACTAAATTCCTGCCATTTTCTCCTGTTTTTTTCTCTCTAGCAATTGTTCCTGCTCTTAAGGCTCAGTACTCTACATTTATGGCTTTAGCCAATAAGGTAGCTCAACTGAAAACTACAATTGTGACTCTCAAGGAGGATGATTAGGAGCTATGCAGCCATCAAACCGGATTGGTAAGAGACCCTTTTGTGGAGATTGACCATGCATTTGAGATTGGTGCTCTTGCAACAAATTTTCAAGCTTGTTGAGAGCCACTGATTTAAAGTAACCTAACTAATTAGCATTTGTTTCATTGCAATGAAATGAGCAAAATCTGGATGAGGACCATCCCCCTGGGGTTTTCCAACCCCCCCTGATGCCACTGCTATTGAAGTCCTTGGGGTTCAAAGACTGGGGTTTCCTAGGACGTTCATCTGCCCAAGGAATTTCCAGCCAACTTCTAGCCAGAAAAGGATTATTAATCATGTCAATTAGTCACCTGCTCTGCAATACCTCTCTACTAATTCCTCAGCAATCTTCTAGGAAGCGCGCCGTCTCTTCACTTTAATGAGGTCATAACATCATGTTGTATTTGACTGAAACCTCCTGTTTGATCTTTTCCCCTGGTGCAGTAAGCAAGTGCGGAACAAACCGCCAGAATAAGCATGTAACTGGGTCCACATGGAGTCATCCAGCAATTACACTAACAATAAAATGCAATTACTTTGTTCTAAAACTGCTCCCCCCCTCCTCTGTTGCAATGGTGTGGAGAAATGGGTCAATTGTGGAAGTAAAGGTTTTAGTGAATTTAAGTAAAAGAAAAATCAAACCCTCAAACCCAAGATTTGTTTTTCTTTTTTGTGTCTTGGGGGAAAGCTTCTAGATTGATAGTTGAAGTGCTTTTCTAGGATGACTCCAATTGCAGCATGGCACCTTGATCAGTGACAATCTAGGAGATTTCTCCTTTTGATGACCCCTGTTGACAGCTAAGGGCATCTCCCCCCCAGTTTTAGTATGTAAAAAAAAAGAACAGTCAGCTTGGTAGCCAACTTGGAGAGTCATTTCTTACAGATATAGGATAGAAATTAAGGGATGAGAGAAATAAAGTGACAAGAGTGATCATGTGACAAGAGTGATGAAGAGATGAGAGCAATAAAGTGATGAGAGTGATGAAGTGATGAGGATAGTGATCCAATGAGAGTTAGCTGGATGTGATGAAAGTGATAAAGGGATGAGAGTGATGAAGTGATAAGGATAGTGATCCAATGAGAGTTAGCTGGATGTAATGAAAGCAATAAAGGGATGAGAGTGATGAAGTGATAAGGATAGTGATCCAATGAGAGTTACCTGAATATGATAAAAGCATTAAAGTGATGAGAGTGATGAAGTGATGAGGATAGTGATCCAATGAGAGTTAGCTTGATGTGATGAAAGCAATAAAAAGATGAGAGCAATGAAGTGGTAAGGATAGTGATCCAATGAGAGTTAGCTGGATGTGATGAAAGAAATAAACAGATGAGAGTTATGAACTAATCAGGATAGTGATCCAATGAGAGTTAGCTGAAAGGGATGAAAGAAATAAAGTGATGAGAGTGATGAAGTGATTAGGATAGTGATGAAGAGATGAAGAGCAATGAATCAAATTTTTTTCCAATGAGGTTTTAGGTAGAAGGAGGTGGGAAGCCAGGAAGGATGATGTGGACAGGTGGCGGAAGCCCTTACATAGTTTATTTGAAAACCCCCCTTTTTTTGATGTTAAATTTGACATGTCTGATGTGGAATAAGTGGGTTTTTTTGATTTTTAATTGCGGGTTTGAAATGGCTGATTTGGGTTGAAAACCCCCATTAAAAAATGGCAGGTTTTGTTAACTTTGATACACCCTACTGATGGCAATTTTTGAACCAAGCTTTCCTTTTAAAATTGAAAAACTCACTTATTTAACATCAGGAATCACAGAGTTACTGGAAAAACAAGTGGAGTTTTTTTCAAATGAAGTATATGAAGGTAATCACAGCCTCAAACATGCATCAGAACACACCAACCACCCCTTGGTTCCCATTTCCATCTCTAAAAACCTGAAAAGGTCAGTAGAAAAACTTGTTGAAAATTGTTTAAATCCATACCCAAAATTAGACACATACTATAAATTACTAACATAATCTATATAGTATTCTAATAAACCAAAATTTTCATGTATATAAGCTAGGGTATCCCTTGGGACAAGGTGTCCTCAACTACTGATTTATTAGTTGCTAGATCCAAGCAACTGGAGCAAAGTGAAGATGTTTGTGATGAAGCTTATCAGAATATGATGCAGTCCAGAGAAAAAGAAGTCCAGTATTGGGAGGACAAGAACTCAAATCGGATCATCTAGTTTTAGCTTATAATTGATCTTTGGAGACCCAATGGGGAAAGCTTTTCTCAAATTGTTTGAATGGTCCTTATTGAGTGGTTTTCCAAGTTAGAGGTGGATCTTATATTTTGGAGGATCTGGATGGTACTCAACTGGCCAGAAGGTTCTCTCCTGATCAAGTCAAGAAGTTTCATTGTTGTGGAGGCAACTTATCCCAGAAGTAAGTCCTCCCAATTGTGCACCACCAGGGTTATTTCCCGCATTTTCTTGTAAACTCTACTGTATGCCACATACGTGAGCACCTGGGACGCCTTCTGTGTTTTCTCTCTACCAATTCTACGGCTCTTTTGGATGGATCAAGATGTTTTCAACTTTTAAATCCCTCTCAATATCAAGAAATGGCCAATTTTCTGTTCAATTTCCCTGTATTTTTACTCCTCTTTATATCTTCAAGTTCAAGATGCAGACTAGGGACAGTCTGTAAGTTGGGGAGAGATGTGGTGACCAATCCAGGGAACCTCACGGATTATGGAAATTGTTGAATTTTTTTCCCCCCTTGCACGCCCTTCCCCCTGAATTTTTGGCCAAGCGCACAAAATTGGCCATTCCCTCCTCAACTTGTCAATGCCATCCCTGATCCAAAGAGACTTTTCCTCATCAGATTTTGAATTGTCCTTTTGCAGTGGGTAAGCTAATATTTTGGCGTTAGTGATCTGGGAAGTTTAGTAATTTATAATAAGAGTTTGAGTCCTTCTTTGGCAGCAGGTAAGCTAATATTTTGGCTTTGGTGTTCTGGGAAGATCATCAAAAAACAATAAAAACAACAGGGCAAAAGCTGGCTGGCCACCAATTGCTTTGCTGCTAAAGCTAATTGGACCAACCTGAGTCAACCACCTGTAGGCTTTTCTTTTAGATTGGTCCACTGGTAGGTGGATGAAATTTTTCCGGGATATCCTTGAAGATAGCAACAAATTGGACCCAAAAAAACAATACAAATCTGAAAAATCATCCCTTTAATTGGCAAGGGAAGGATACTTTGTCCCAGACAGAGACAACATGAGTTTTCCCTCCATTGAATCATTTCTAGAAGTGATTAAGAATCTGAAATCCCAAGTCAAGAGGTCTGAGCTTAATTTTACACCACACTTTGGACAAGGAGAGCTTGGAAATGTTGACCCAGTCAATAAGAAGTTCCTTGAAGACCCCATTGATGTCCACAACACCATGAAACCAAAGAAGATCTTCCTCTCCTTTGATGGTTCCAACTATTCCCACGGGGAGGGTACTATTGACCTTACTTTATGCAGAGCTCTCTGCCCCAATACAAGCTTCATGAACAATCCAAATGCTTTTAATAGCCTCACTATAGACCATAGGGAGTCCATTACCATTCTTATTAGAAACACCATTGATGATATGCTCCTTAGTGTGATTGAAGGTGTTGTCAAATGCTTTCTTTCTTCACTGACGCGCGCAAGAGTGCGAATACTTCAAATTCACTTTGTCTCTCACTATTTCTTCTCACCCGTTTTGTCCTTCTTCATTCAATCCTCACTCATCTCTTTCTTTCTGATCTCTTTGTCTCCTCCACTTCTATCGCTCTCTTTCCGCTTCTTCCTTATTCCTCTCTCTATCTCTCTCAATCCTATTCTCCATCATCTGTCCCAAGTTTCCACCTCCATCAATCAATCTCCACCATTTCCACCTCAAGTTCCGACTCACCCTACTCTATTCACTTTGATCATTGTATTGCCTTGCCATATTTGTCTTCAAGACCCCTCTCAAGTTTTGATCAGTTTGTCTAGCTGTGAGACAACATCTTTCTGAATCTATATTTCTACTGTTTCTGATTTCCTTTTGTCTAGCCTTTTTCTCCTTGTTCTTTTCTTGTCCTTGCCCTACTGTCTCATTCCTATCTATTTTTCAGCCTCTCACTACCATTGTGCCATCCATCCGGTAAGGTTCTCCTCAAAACCTCAAGTCTTCTCGTCCTGTTTCTTTTATTCACTCTCATGCCTTGTTACCAGAATCAGCTGGTCCTACTTTGAAATACAAATCAACAGATTTCACAGTTAAAAGCCAAATGCTCTACCAACTGAGCTAACCGGGCAACTCATCATGACTTCCCCTGGACCAGCGGATTCAAACAATTCTCTTCTGAAGGCACTCACAGATTCCATTCCTAATCTCAATGAATCAAATTT
The DNA here is from genome assembly GCA_025617555.3 of Puccinia polysora. NCBI lineage: Eukaryota > Fungi > Basidiomycota > Pucciniomycetes > Pucciniales > Pucciniaceae > Puccinia > Puccinia polysora. The sequence continues at coordinate 48,228,849 of CM062615.1, forward strand.
ATCACTCTGGAAATCTAAGATACTCACCATCTTTTCCCTTAAAGGCATTGCCCACTGGCTGAACAACCCTGAACCAGACAAATGTACCGCAAAAACAAATCTGGAAATTGTTGGCTATATCTTGGCCAAACTGGACAATAGGACGTATATCAATTGTGTAAAGGAATACCATCTGAACAATGGAATCAATCTTTGGAAATCCATCAACAAATTTTATGCCTCCTCACAAACCGCAAACAGATCTCAAGTTTTCTTTAATTTTATCAATCTCCAATTCAACCCCAGACAAGTGGAAAAGTTCATCACCAAAGTGAGAGCATGTTTGCTTCAAATTTCCGAGATAGGTATTTGTATGGACAAAAATATAATAGCGTATTTAATCTTGTATAAATTTCCTATCAAGCTAGAACATCTGAAGACCACCATCACCCACTCTCTTGGCGAAACTTGTATTGATGGTGATCTTGTGCTTAGACATCTGAATCAGATCAAAAACGAGGTGGCAACTGGCACATACGCATCTGCATTGGTCAGTAAGACCAAAATACTTTGCTGTAAATCTAATTGGCATAATCCTTGAGCAAATCATCACAAGAACAACTGTTGGCAATTGTTCCCTCATCTTTGGCCCAACAAGGATCTATCCCAGAACAACAGCGAAACTAACAACACTTCAACAGGCAGTGGTCCATCAGCCCATCTAACTTACACGTTTGCCATGACTCACTCCCGTGCCCTGGACCAACATCAAATTCTCCTTGATTTGGGAGCTTCAAACAAAATTTTCAACAATCCCGCCCAATGACTCTGAGATACACACTGGGAAACCTGACGCTTCCGTTTTGTCTTTTGGAATCAGAATTGCTAAGCTGAATACTCTCCATGCTTCTCTGAAACTAAGGAACTCACTTTTTGTTACAGACCTTGCCATTAATCTAGTTTCTCTGGGACAACTGATCAATCAAGGTTGCTCCTTAACGCTCATGGACACTGGAAAATTTGGGGTATTATTCAGAGGAAGGCCTATTCTCAGCGGCACTATTGAGGAAAACCTAATGTTTATTCACAAGAACACCTCCAATTTATCTGAAGTAGCCTACTCTTTTCTCTCTATCTCCTCACTTCATCAACGCTTTGGACACCCACATGCAGATCAGACCAAGTTAATGTCAAAGGAGTTCCAAAATATCCGATGGGATCAAATCAACTGTGTGTTGTGTGCCAAAGGAAAGATCCATTGATTAACGTTCAATAAGCATCTTCTCAAAAGTCAAGAAGTCTTTGAACTCATACACGCTGATGTCTGCGGACCCATCAATCCCATTTCTCAATCCGGATTCAGATATTTTCTCCTTCTCACTGATGATTTCTCTAAATTTAAGATCTGTATTCCCATCAAACTCAAGTCTGATGTTGCCAATCAAGTAATCAAATTTGTTAAACTCCATGCAGATCAATTTGGTCTTATGCTGAAGAAGTTTCACTCTGAAAACAGCGGTGAATTCCTCAATCACAAGCTCTCCACTTTCTTTAATGAAAATGGCGTTGCCCATTTGACCTCTGAACCCTATACGCCACAACACAACCCAGTGGCCAAAATGGAAAATCGTACCTTGCTAGAATCTGCCAGGACCTCAATAATTAACATTAATATTCCACTCAAACTCTGGGATGAGATCCTGGTCAGCACGTGTACCATACTAAATCTTCTTCCCTCTATCAAGAATAAACTGTCTCCATTTGAACTCTGGTCTGGTCAGAAACCCAAACTCAATCTCATAAAGACCTGGGCTCAAAAATGATTGTCTTAAATCAAACCTTCAATTGCTCAAAACTGGAGCAAAAAGGGATCAATGGAATTTTGGTTGGTTTTGATACCCAATTGAATTCCTATAGAGTCTATTGTCCCTCCACTAAACATGTTATACGCTCAAAGCATGTAAAAATTTTTGAAAATTTTAGATATGATGATCCAACACTTCTATCCAAATCACCATTTGACGCATTTCTCAAGGACAACAATCTACTTACAGATCTTTTAACCTCAACCAACAATTCCTCTGTCCCTTCCAATAACAACGCTTCCTGTTCCAAATCTAATCAATCTGAAAATGAAGTTACACGTTTCTTGAACTCTTCTGACAACAACTCCTCCTCCTCATCCAAATCTCAAGACCATTCACTGATCAAAAAACAACTTATCAAATCTGCTCCTCCCAAAATGTCCACACTCCATGACCAGTCAATCATTCAGAAACCCCAACAATATGGCTTCATCACAAGAGTTGTTCCCAAGAATTATCCGGATGTGTTAAAATCCCCTGACAAGGATCACTGGATCGATTCCATGAAGAGAGAGACAAATGGTATCAAACTCCTGAAAGTCTGGGAAGGCTGCTCAACGTTGCCCAAAGGCAAAGAGGCACTTACTACTGTATGCGTCTATAGAATCAAGGATAATCCTGACAACGACGGCATTAAATTTAAGTCCAGACTTTGTGTACAGGTTTTCAAACAAATCAAATTCTTTGACTACCGTGAAACTTACGCTCCTACTGGCTCTATAGTTACTCTCCAAGCTCTCTTAATCTTTGAACTTCATCACAAACTCTCTTTACAACATATGGACATTAAGTCCGCTTTTATTCATGCTCCTCTCAATGAGGAAATATATATCAAGACTCCTGAAGGCTACAACTGCTCATTTCCCTACCTCAAACTGAATAAGGCACTCTACGGTCTAAAGCAAGCTCCAAAGAGCTGGTACGACACCCTGAAAGGGTGGCTAATCAAAGATGGGTTCAGCGTGTCCTCTGCTGATCCATGCCTGTACATCAAACAATCTCAGTCCCTCTATGTGTTTTTATACGTTGACAATCTATTGATAATTGGCAATCCATCGGAATTTTCCTCTAGAATCAAGCAGAAGTTCAGCATTTCTCACAATGGTCCCCTTTCCAAAATATTAGGCAACCACTTCATTCAAACCAAATCCAGATCCCCCCTATTGCATCAACCCAACCACATCAGTACCTCCTTAGAAGAACTTGGATTGACGGAATCTAAGCCTATCAGCACCAGTCTAACACCAAACATTAAATTCAAACCTGCCTCCAATGAAGATCTTCAAAAGTTTCTCAATCTGAACATAAACATTTGCACCTCTACCGGTTTCCTTAACTATATTTCTAGTAGAACTTGCCCTGATCTCTCCTATTCTGTCTCTTGTCTTTCTTGTTTTAATAACAAGCCAGGTTTATCCCATTGGAATGAAGCCAAGCATGTGTGGAGATACGTCAATGCCACCAAAGATTTAGCTCTTAAACTTCACTCCTCATCCTTTGCTTTTGACATTGAATGCTACAGTGATTCTGACAGTGGCAATGATCCAAAAACTCGAAGAAGTCATTCTGGTTATCTCCTACTACTCTATGGTTGTCCTGTTTCCTGGCATAGCAAACTTCAAACTACTGTATCCCTCTTGTCCACTGAAGGAGAACTCAAGGCTCTGGTCCTTGAAACTCAAGAAAAACTTTGGCTCCTCAATCTCATCAAAGAACTCAATCCCAATCTTCAACTCACTCACTGTTCGTTCATTGAAATCAAAGCTCTAAATGATTTAGTTACATTAGATTCCCACCATGGAGCTCTCAAACATATTTACACTCAAATCAAATGGCTCCGAGAACAACTCAACAAGAATCTTCTCATAACTCAATTAATACCATCAGGCCACATGCTAGCCGACGCCCTTACCAAACCAGCCATCAAACCTTCAGTTGAATTCCTCACTTCATCTCTAATGTCATCTCACAACTAGACACAGCGGAGTGTTGTCAAACGCTTTCTTTCTTCACTGACGCGTGCAAGAGTGCAAATACTTCAAATTCACTTTGTCTCTCACTATTTCTTCTCACCCGTTTTGTCCTTCTTCATTCAATCCTCACTCATCTCTTTCTTTCTGATCTCTTTGTCTCCTCCACTTCTATCGCTCTCTTTCCGCTTCTTCCTTATTCCTCTCTCTATCTCTCTCAATCCTATTCTCCATCATCTGTCCCAAGTTTCCACCTCCATCAATCAATCTCCACCATTTCCACCTCAAGTTCCAACTCACCCTACTCTATTCACTTTGATCATTGTATTGCCTTGCCATATTTGTCTTCAAGACCCCTCTCAAGTTTTGATCAGTTTGTCTAGCTGTGAGACGACATCTTTCTGAATCTATATTTCTACTGTTTCTGATTTCCTTTTTTCTAGCCTGTTTCTCCTTGTTCTTTTCTTGTCCTTGCCCTACTGTCTCAGTCCTATCTAGTTGTCAGCCTCTCACTACCATTGTTCCATCCATCCAGTAATGTTCTCCTCAAAACCTCAAGTCTTCTTGTCCTGTTTCTTGTATTCACTCTCATGCCTTGTTACCAGAATCAGCTAGTCCTACTTTGAAATACAAATCAACAGATTTCAGAAGGGTCTGGGAGAGAAGAGGCTCATTCCCTTATTGATATTCTGAGGAATAAATGCAAAAAGACAAATCATTTTCATAAGCTAGGCATCATTGATTGTTTCATTACTGCCATCAACAACAAGACCAGGTTTGATGACCTCTGGATAGCTGGGTGGCATAAGATCATAGCTGACCTAACTTGTGTGGAGGTGATGCTAGAAAAGCTCTATGGGATGATCATCCAAGCCACAGCGGTACTTCCTGCTGGAGTGGCTCTCCAGAATTTTGAATACACCATTGCAAAAAGTCTCAATAACTCCATCATCCCACCAAACTTTACCAAAATCTCCACAGTAATTCAGTCTTGCTCCAACAACCTTTTCACCCATGCTGCTTTGCCAATTGGCACCATCTTTTCTGTTATTGAAATTTTTGTACAGGTGCTTTGAAACCAACACTCTGGTAAATATGTACCACTAGCAAGGCAATCCCAAGTTGCTCCCAAAAATGGCCCTTCTGCTCAAGCCAAGTTATCCATTGACAAAGTGTTTCATTTCACTGGAAAGTCACCTAAAAACTCACTTATTTGCAAGTAAGGATACCCCTGTCACTAGTGCAGTAAATCAGGGAATCGGTCTGCTAATTGCAATGACTTAAGGGATCATTTCAGGATGGGAGTTATACCATGCCAACAAAGGGTCCAGATAAGTGCCTCCCCTAGGGCCTCAGAACATCCCGTCTCTTGGGTGTCAGGTTTGACAGCTTGATGTTGAAGAAATCTCAGAAAGACAAACCCTCCTTGAATCCAGCTCAACTGCGCACGTGAGTGGAAAATCTGAACTCTTCAAAATCACACAACAACTTGAGACACCAATACACCTGACAATGGCTGTCCCAACTAACTCTGCTGTTGTTTGCTATGTTGGTAGTCTGACAATGCCAAACAATGCAGGTATTCTTTGGGTAAACAATGTGTTCTTCTGCAAAGGCGTACATGGTACAATCTTGTCGTTGGGGCAACTGGCAAGTGATGGCTGGAAGCTCAACAATAGGCGGACCAGTCTCTTGCTGACTAGCCGGGATGGGCAAGAATTTTTTACTGTTTTCTGCAACTACTGTTGAATCATCCCCTCATTAAGCAACCCATCTTGTTTTGCACTAACTCAAAACACTTCTATGGACCCATTTGCCTGGCATCTACAACTTGGCCATGCCTCAGAGCCTGTGGTTAAGTTGTTCCTGGAGACCCATTTTGAGAGAAAACCTTGTGGCATGTGGAAATCCTACTTCTGTAAGAGTTGTGCACTGTCTACATTGGTTGAAAACAAATCACTTTGTGAAAAATCATGAATAAAACACCATGATCCTCTCCAGCTGTGCATAACAGATGTGATTGGCCTGTTTGAGAAAGACCTGATTAGGGCTTGTTTCTGGCTGAGGTTCAGGGACCATGCAACCACCTACAAATTTGGTGCGGCACTCAAGTCTAGAAGCAATTTCAGCCTCCTGGATGCCAAGAAAATTGCTGTCCTTTAGCTACCAGAGATGATAGAATAAATAATAAATATATTATTCAATAAATGCAGCAAAAATCCATAGAATATTTGGATAAAGCTATTGCAAGGTTAATTGGTTTGGTTTATGGTTTAATATTATAAATGAATATTAATAAATTGATTATTAAATAAATTAATAGAGGGGCCACAACAATATTGGGGATCTTTAACACCTTGCTTCAATGAATTCAATTTGAAAACATGTGGACCTGGTTACTTTGGAACCTTTAATTTATATTCTTAAAGGATATATTGCCCAAAGATAATATTTGTATAAAATACACGGTGGAGTGGCAGGGATTTGCAACCAAGCTTCCACAACAGAAAAAGGATAATAAGACTCACTTGTATATTATTTAATCCTTTGGGTACCTGTTTGGGATGTGCACTGATGGCTTAAAACCTGTTACTGGGTTTAAAAGGTTGTTCAGCAGTTTAAATTGATAAAAAGGGTTGGGGATTGATATTATTGATCAGACTAAAGCCATGAATCACTGAATTATCTCTTATAAGTATTTTCTTAACTTGGAACGGTTTCTGGATGTAAATATAACTGGGTCTCTGGGTATCAACATCCTCAAAACAGCTCCTTATTTATAGCTATTTGAGTCCCAATATTGTTGCTCTGAGGGATACAGGGGCTCAATGGGACGTACAATAAGGCTAGCAGGGTAACCAGTGAAAGCATTTCACGTTTTCTAGGTGCTGTAGATTGTGTAATATCTAATTCTACAGGGTATGGGAATTATTCTACCTTTTAATTGATGTTTTTGACGTGTGAATAACACTAATCTGTCCATATTATTTATTATTAATTAATTATCCTTAGTAAATGTTCCCATTATGTTAATAATTCTTTTAATAAAAATTCCTACAGGTAATCTGATGTCAGGTGGGTTCTCATTATGTATTAACTGATTGGAGTAAAATTTTGATATTGATTTTAATCCTTATTTTTGAAATTCAGTTGATTTACTAAAAATAATTATATAAAAATATAATTTGTGAGAATTTATGTAATATTTTTACATCATTAGTTTTCTTAGTGTGTCAATAAAATATTGATGCCTTGAAGTTATCAAAATTGTATATTAAAGTGTTTGAATATATTTTTACAAATAGTAGTTATCTTATTTTCGACATTTTGAGTATTTTTAATTTTATTAATAAAAAAATACATATTAATGTTATTTAGGTATTTTTATATATTTTTATGTATTTTTAGACTATCTACTATCCACGGGAACATTTATTACATATTTAGAATGCTCCTGTGTAGGTTGTAGCATGTTTACATGGTACCTGGGCTTCTCAGGCCTTCTGTTACTCTGTCAGCCCGTAGTCCCGCAGCTGCGTACTTTTCAGAGGCCAGGGGCTGCGTACACGGCTTGTAAGGGTACCCTGACAGGGTGGCAGTGCTGCTGCTCAGCCGCGCGCGGGTGTATTGGTTGCCGTGACTGCGTGCGGGAATTGTGACAGAACACATTTCCATGTGTAACTCCTAAAATATACACAACACCTCAATTCTGACTGAATTTTTGGTGTGAAACCTATACGTGACAATACATGTGATATATTTAATTGGCCAAAAAGTCCCATAATGGTGTCATGGTATTTTGGTCTTTTCTTTCTTCAATTATTAAAATTATAAGGAGTTGGATTTCAAGGGTGGGGTCAGTGTGTGACCCTACCTACCTTTGGGTGGAGAATCCATTTCTGCAATATTATTCATGGATTTCTTAATCTTTCTTAAGTTAATTTTAATATTCTTATTTTTATGTTATTTTTGTTACTTTTGCAGCTTTCTCTGCAATACTAGCAAGCTGACAAGCAAAGTGCCCACAAAGATTTTAAGTTTAATTGAGAACCTTTGCAATAAAAAGGGCATTGTACCTAGTTGTTTCAGGTCAGAAAATCCAGCGGATTATGAGAATACTCTTAGAACAAAGCTGGAATCTCTTGGGATCCGCCTAGCTGTTGCCACTTCCTATAAAACCAAGCAGAATGGCAAGAACAAGAGATTCAACAGGAAAATTGTAGACATGGCCTGGAAAATTTTGAATGAAAGTAAGGTGGCAAATCAATATTGTAGTTATGCCTACCATACCACTACTAACCTCCACAACTGGATACCAAACTTGCGTACAAATGGCATTGATCCCCTTAAGGCCATTTTTGGGATTAATTGTGACCCCAATGCGCTTTACCCATTTGGTGCAAGGGCTGATGTTCATATCCCAAAGGAGAAACAGCATTCAAAGCTTTCAAGTACTGCCGCTTCCTTGCATACCCAGCGGCGGGAGCAGGCTGCTTTTTCTGGTTGCCTTCAGAGCGCTGTGTAGTAAACCCTTCTTCAGCTGTCTTCCCCAAATTCCAAAACTTACCAGTAAGGGCAGTGCCTGAAAAGGTGAGAATTGATTTATTTCTGAACCAATTGGAGCTACACCTTGGCAAAGAAAAGACTGATGAGATAGCCAAAGCAGAACATAAGTTTATATTCTCAATTCTGGTTAAGACTAAACATCATCTTCCAAGGTCTTTACCAGAGGCTTTAAGGGGTGATTTTGAAAAAGAATGGTTGGCCTTGGAAATGTAAAAGGTGGAAAATTTTGACAAACTCAATGTCTGGGAGACTTTTAAACCACACCAAGGCATGAAGGTTCTTGGCATGCGTTGGGTCCTTGCTAATAAGCTGGATGAGGATGGGCGCCTTCTGGAACGTAGATTCAGGTTAGTGGTGAAAGGGTTCAACCAGGGAATGGGGAAAGATGTGCATGAGACCTATGCGCCCACTGCAAGCCTGAATGTTCTACATGTCCTCATATTGCTTGGTCTAAACCTCAATCTGCCAATGGCAACATTCAATGTCAGTTCAGCTTACCTCTATAGCCCAATCAGTGAGGAGCTCTATTGCCAACCACCCACCAAAGTCAGACCAGAGTTGAAGGGTTTAGTCATGCAACTGAAAAAAGCAGCCTATGGCACCAAGAAGGTGGCAAGGTTTTGGTGGAAATTTTTTGATGGCATCATGTTGGGCCTTGAATTTGTTGCACAAGAACTTGAACCATTGCTTTACCTGCTAAGGAAAGGAACTGAATTTGCAGTGTTGTGGATGCATGTGGATGAATGATTTTTCTAGGCCTCATTGAATGAACTGCTTGTTGCCTCTGCAAGGGAATGGAGCAGCAGGTTAAGCTCAAGTGGAATTCAAATCCAACAACTATTGTTGGCGTTGGTCTTTCCCAATCTTTTAACTACTTCTACCTCTCCCAACACGTTCTCATGGATCAGATAATTAAGGAATACCATTGTGAAGCCCATCCAAAGAGGAGCCCCTTGCCAGAAGCATCACTTGCAATAAATGAAACAGAACCAGTGAATCCCAAAAGATTTAAGCATTTCATTGGATTTTTGATGTACCTTGCGGCCACAACTCATCCTGATTTTTCCTATCTGGTGAACCTACTGTCCAGGTACAAAAGCTTGCCATTGGAATACTATTTGCAGGCCCTCAACTGGTTGGTGGGATACCTCAAACACACTGGGTCAATGGAGTCAGTCTCCAAGAGAGGTGCACCTGGGATGGAGCTTTGGAGCAATGCTAATTGGGGTGGGAACGCAAGCGGTCTACCTCTGGACATGTCATCAGGTACTTTGGGAACCCCTTTTCCTGAGTATCAAGGAGACAAAAAATTGTAGCATTATGAAATTTGTGTGGTTGAGTACATTGCCCTGTTGGATGGTACTCAAAAGCTTTCTTACTTGGGAAAAGTTCTCTCTGAAATATGAACACCAATGCTATTGATATTCTGCAACAACAAATCCACAATTCTGATTGCTGGCAACAAAATGTCTAAGGAGAAGACCAAATATCTGTTGCGGGCATTCTATTTTGTCAAAGATTTCATCCAGCAACACAAGGTCAACATACACTGGATAAGCACAAATACCCAACAGGCCAACTTACTAACCAAAAGATTGGGGACCAACAAAATCAGCCCGTCACTGACTAATTCACATCTCAAAATGGCAAAATTTAAAAAAAACAAATGGGGAGGGTGTCAAGGTCTGTAGACACATATTTTGAAAATTGTTTAAATCCATACCCATAATTAGACACACACTATACATTATTAAAATAATCTATATAGTATGATAATAAACCAAAATTGTCATGTATATAAGCTAGAGAGCCCGCTGATCCAAAGAGACTTTTCCTCATCAGATTTTGAGTCCTTCTTTGGCGGCGGGTAAGATAATATTGTGGTGCTGGTCATCTGGTCAGGTCAGTAATTTATAATAAGATTTTGAGTCCTCCTTTGGCAGCAGGTAAGTTAATATTGTGGCTTGGTGATCTGGGGAGATCATTCAAACACAATAAACACAACAAAACCCACCCCACCAGCTTGCACTTTCTCCATAAATCTCAGCTTCCTCCTCACACATTGAAAATCTGAAGCTATTTATATTTCCTGAACCAACAGACTAAGAAAAGGAGATTAAAAAATTTCATGAAAAGAAAACAATAGAAAAGTTGAGACAAGCTGAGAAGTTTCTCACTCAGTGCAGACATAAACAAGGTAGGGCGCTTGACTGATAATGATAATGAAATGGAAGAAGGAAGTGAGCAAGAAAAATGACTGAGCATGTGTTGAAAATTAAACAGGAATGAGTCAGTAGTTGTCTTGGATTCCAGATTAAAGCAGCCTCACATATGAAAAAACAAGGGAAATCAGCTGAGATGTTGGAGATACCAGAGGTACAAGCTGAGCTTCAGGAAGAATGAGTTGCAAGATGATTCAGGAGCGTTGACACAGTTGAGATTTGAGAGCTGAGGAGAATATTGACAAGGTGAGGATGATAAAAGGGATAATTTCATGGAGGTAAGTTGATGGGGTGCAAAAGGGAATACAAAGGTTGAAGGTTTGGAGGGAATTGAGAAAGAAAGGAAGCGATGGAGTGGGAGCAGATCATGGATGAAGGAAGGGGATAGTAGCAGATGATGGATGACAGAAGGTGATGGTAGCTGACAATGGGAATGGAAGCGGATGATGGCCAAGAAAGGAGACTGAGATGGTGGATCAACAGTCACAAGGGTAACAGGGTGGATACAGGTGACAGAGTCTGGAGAAGGAGTGGGGATTGGGTTTGAAGGAGATTTGAGCAGGAGCGGGAATTTAGTCTGAAGGAGATTTCCTCTCAGCATGCCGCCATGTTCATATGAGAGGTTGCATAATTGTGTCAGTAAGATGTTTAATTGAGGACTTTATGGCTGATTTCATCAGTGGGTTGGCAAGCATTGATTCTGAAGGAACAAGGTTGGTGATGAGGAGTTTGGTGTCCTTTTTCTCTTGGAGCCATTTTATCTGGGTGTCTACATGTTTGAGCACGCTATGATGGGATTGTAAATTGAAAATATTTTTCAAGGCCTTGCTGTCATTGGGTGAGCCATGGGTGAGGGAGATAGAAGGATTTAATTCCTTTAATAGGTTGAGGATCCAGATGTTCTCCTGGGAAGCTAGGACAAGCAATTTCAGTTCAAATTTGGTTGAGGATAAGGAAACATGGTCTGAAGCTTTCTGTGCCATGAGATGGCACAGTCATAGAGCAAGATCAGATAACCAGTATGAATTCTCCTTGAGATGGGATCATTAACGCCGTCAGAGTTGCTCCAAGATTCAAGATGAAAGCAGAAGGAGTCAGTTTTGAGACAAAGAGCCCGGTTTTGCATTGTTTTGACATATTGCCAGGCATTTTTAGGTTCTGTCCAGTGAGAGAGACCAGGTTTTGCGTTAAATATAGATAGGAGGAGAGAGCCTAAGAGAGATCCGGTAAAGTTCAAGTAGCTATGAAATTGAGGTAGCCTGTGGAGGAGTTATAGTTGATATTAAGATTGGAGAATTTTGAGGCATCATAATCAGTAGCTGGTTTGAGTGAAATTCCAGGGGTTATGGGAATGCTGATTGGTTTAGATTCTGAAAGTCCAAGTTTGGTTAGTGCTGTGTCAATGTGGTTGAGTTGATGTAAGCATGGTCTGTCTGGTGTGTCAACAATATAGTTGTTGAGGATCTTGGTCAGTGGACCTTCATGTGAGATGGAAAAGTTGGTCATCAATTTGGTTTGGAATTCTTGCAAATTTCCAATGATGACAAGGTTGTTGACATAGCAAAAAAAAAAATTAAGAAGATTGATTTATGAATAGAAAGGGGTTGTAAGAGGGGGCTACAAAGTTCTGATTGAGGATCCATTGCTTGAGGGTGTCAAACCAGATTTTAGGAGCTTGTTTCAGGCCATAAAAGGCCTTACTTAGCTTGAGATAGGGAAAGGGAGGGTTTTACCCAGAGGGAGCCTTGATGTAGATATCTTTGTCAAGTTTGGCATGCAGGAAAGTGGACTTGATGTCCATCAACTTGAGTTGTGAATAGATGTATGCACCCTGCACAGAGAAAGGGGGAGTGTTGGAGTCAAATCTGCTCTTATGCAGACTTCCACCCAAGGATTCTAAGTCTTGGTACTGAAAGCTTGAACTGCATTGTCAAATGACAAATCAGGTCTTTACAACTAAACAAAGGCAAACCCTTTGTCAGCTTGCTAATATTGCAGAGAAAGCTGCAAAATTAACAGAAAAAACATAAGAATAATAATGATAAAATAAACCTGAGAAGGAGTAGGAAAACCATACAAATTATTGCAAAAATGGATTTTCCACCCAAAATTAGGTAGGGTCACTCACTGACCCCACCCTTGAAATCCAACTTCTTATATTTTTAAATAATTAAGGAACAAAAGACCAAAATACCACAGAACCACTATTGAACTTTTTGGCCAATTAAATATTTCACATTTATTGTCACGTATAGGTTTCAAACCTAAAATTCAGTCAGAATTGAGGTGTTACATATATTTTAGGAGTTACAGACGGAAATGTGTTTTGTCACAATTCCTGCACGCAGCCATGGCAGCCAATACACCCGCGCCGGGCTGAGATACAGCTCTTTCACTCTGTCAAAGCCGTGTAGGCAGCCCTGGGCCTCTGACAAGTACGCAGCCGCGGGACTATGGGTTGACAAAGTGACAGGTGGCCTGAGAAACCTAGGTACTGCGTAAACATGCTACAACCTACACAGGAACATTCTACATACGCAATAAATGTTCCTGTGGATAGTATATAGTCTATAAATAAATAAAATTATATAAAAATACTTAAATAACCTTTATACGTATTTTTTATTAAATATAATACAAAGTACCAAAAATTTTGAAAATAAGATAATGAATACTTCTAAAAATATATTAAAATACTTTAATATACTATTATGAGAATTTCTAGACATTAATATTTTAGTGACAAGGAAGCATATGATGTAAAAATATTACATGAACACCCATGACTTACATTTTTAAGTAATTATTTTAGTAAATCAACTGAGTTTTGAAAATAAGGAGTAAAATCAATATCATGAATTTACTAAAATTATTTAATAAATAATGAGAACTCACCTGACATCAGAATATCCGTAGGAATTTCTATTAAAATAATTATTAACTTAATGGGAATATTTACTAAGTATAATTAATTAAATAATAAATAAAAAGGACAGAGTAGTGTTATTCACACGTCCAAAAATAAATTATAAGGTAGAATAATTCCCATACCCTGTGGAGTTAGATGCTACCCGTGTTACAGCACCAAGAGCACGTTACAGGCTACCACAGGTTACCCTGATAGCCTCAGTGTCCGTCAATTTGAGCCCCTGTACCCCTCAGAAGGACAATATTGGGACTCCAAAAGCTATAAATAAAGAGCTCTTTTGAGGATATTGATACCCAGAGACCCAGTTATATTTACATCCAGACACCGTGCCAAGGTAATCAAATACTTATGAGAGATAAGTAAGTGATTTATGGCTTTATTCTGATGAATAATATCCATCCTCAACCCTCTTTTATCAATTTAAACTGCTGAACAACTTTATAACCCCAGTATACAGGTTTAACCCACCAGTGCACGTCCCAAACCGGTACCCAAAAAATTTAATAATATACCAGTGAGTCTTATTATCCTTTCTCTGTTGTGGCAGCTTGGTTAAAAAGCCCAGCCACCCCACCGTGTATTTTATATACATATTATCTTTGGGAAAAATATCGTTTCAACTAAAGGTTCCAAAGTAAGCAGGCCTACGTGTTTTCATACTGAATTCCCTGAAGAGAGGTGTTAAATATCCCCAATATAATTGTGGCCCCTCAATAAAAATATTTAATAATCAATTTATCTATATTTATTTATAAGAATAAACTACATTCAAACCAATTAACCTTGCAATAATCTTTATCCAAATATTTTACGGATTTTTGCTGCATTTTTTGAATAATATATTTATTATTTATTCTATCACCTCTGGTAGCTAAAATAAAGAAAGGGTCTTGGCATCCAGGAGTCTGACACCCTTGTTGTGTGGACATGCACAATGGCCCATCCAGCAATGGCGCACTTAGCTTAGTGGTTAAAGCATCACTCATGAATGTTGGGGTCATGGGCTCAAATCCCATAGTGCACAACTAAATTTTGGATTCTAACATGGTAGCAAGAGTCTTCAGCCAAACAGCGCACCTAACAGGTGGAAAAAGACAAGATGAAAAGGAACAAATTGAGTTGTGAATAGCTGTATTCACCCTGCACAGAGCAAGGGGGAGTTTTGGAGTCAAATCTGCTCTTATGAAGACTTCCACCCAAGGATTCTAAGTCTTGGTACTGAAAGCCTGAACAGAATTGTCAAAAGACACATCAGGTCTTTACACCTAGAACCAAGCAAATCCTCCTTGAGTAGACAGGAACAATGGCCCATCCGGGAATGGTGCAATTAGCTTAGTGGTTAAAGAATCACTCATGAATGTTGAGGTCATGGGTTCAAATCCAATAGTGCACAACTACATTTTGGATTAACAGTAGATATCTTTGTCAAGTTTGGCATGCAAGAAAGCGGACTTGATGTTTATCTGCATGATGGAGAGTTTGTGGTGAAAGGCATAGACTAGCACTGTTCAAAGCGTTGTGATTTGTCCCATGGGTGCAAAAGTTTCTCCATATTCAAAGAATCCAAGTTGCCAAAAACCTTGCAAACCCAATCTGTCCTTGAAGATGAGAATGTTTTTGTTGGGGTTCATTTTGAGGTAGTAAACCCATAAAGTTTACAGAGCTTGTTTGCCTTCCAGTAGGGAGTGAAAGCGGGTCCAGATGCCCATTGATTCAATTCCATTGAGTTACTTTTGCATGCCTTGAGTCCATTTTTGGCAGTCCGATGAGAGTTTTGCTTTTTTTTTAGCTTCAAGGAATGGTTATGGTCAGAAATCCATAGAGTTGAGGGCATTGGAGCCTTGAGCGGTCTCTTAAAGTTATGGGTAAGGGAGCAAGTTGGGGAGTCAAATCCTCATCATCAGAGGAAGCAGAGATGGAGTAATCTTTTGAAGGGGAGTCCTTTGGGGTGTTGGAGTCCTTAATGGGTTCAAAAGCTTGGGGCAATTACATATATTCAGAGTCATGCGGATTTGAAGGGCAATCTGACCACTTCCATTGTTTTGTTGAAAGCAGAGTTTCCAGGAGATTGGTGTTGGTTTGAAGGAGAGATTTAAACGGGATTTCACACAAAGTGGAAGATTCAGGTTCCTCCTGGTGAGGTGGTGCACTTATCTCAAGTGGACCAACTTAACAGGAAAAACTGGAGAGCATAGTTGGTTAATTGCTTTGAATGATGAATTCAATTTTAAGTACTGGTCATTGAATTTCTGAAGATCTGTCTTGGAGTTTTGTGCATTCAAATGATTTCACCCTGTTCCCTCCCTGCCTCTATCAACATCTCAAATTTGGTGTCATGGTAAGGCATGTAATCTAACTGTGCCATTCTCTGTCAAAAGTTAGAAATCATTGTTAAGCTACAAAATAAGATTTCTTTCTCATTCATGCTTGAGGAAAAATCAAATTGGGAAGAGTTTTAACTTGCAAGAAATTTATATTGAGTAGCATGGAAACTGCATTTCATGTGCAAGAAATACATGTTATTTTCTTTATTTTTTTCAGAACATGATTATTTTTTTGATAAGATCCAATGATTCCAAATCCTAATGCCACCTCCCAAACTAATAATTTTGTGCCAAGTTTCTGATTATATTTAGAAACTCTCAAATTAGTAAATTTTTCCAATTGGTTATGCTCCAGAACATTTGTGGTTCTCTAAAATAACAAGGGCCCCAACAAGGATTTACTGTACTGTAATTTGAAAAAAAATTCAAAAACAAGGGTTGTCCACCAAAAGCTTTCAATGAATCATTAGAAATAATCATTCACTCCATCTCAATTTAATTAGCCAAAGATTAGTTTAAATAAATCCCATGCCATTGGGGTCTCAATCCTTGTCTGAGAATAAATCTCTGGTAATGAGCCCAATCTGCATTTCCTCAATGATTTCTGCCTTTGAACCTTATAAATTTTTGGTTTTATTCTCTGCTTCTTTCTAAATTGATTGGTGCCTACTTCCAAAAATTGGTTTGTAGAACTTCAAGTGATTATTCTGGAAGCTTAACTTGATTCAAATGTACAAAACCTTTCAGAATATCATATGCTAAATTAGCAAACTAAATGGATGAATCTGTGTGTGAAAATGAAACATTGATATAAATTTGACATTTAATTCAGTATCATAATCCTTCCACCTTCAATAAAATCACTGGTTTGGGGCTAAGAATTTCTCTGAATCAAGAAAGTTAATACAGAAATTGGTAAAAACCATCTCCACTTGTGAGAATTGTTGAATCACCATTTGGACCCCCCAAAACCTTTGTTAGGCTTTTTCATGAAGTTTTCAAGATATTCTAGGCTCTTTTGCTTTTATATGACTGTGCTGAAATCCATCAAGGGGAAATTTGGACTGTTCAAAACCTTTCAAATAAAGATAAACCATCATGGCTTATTCAAATGGTTCCAGAAAAACATAGATTTGCATCTTTTTGTGGTTGTAAAATTTTTTGAGTGGGAATGGGGATTCCAAGGAAATGAAATGATGATGAATGAATGAAGTTTCTATCAAATTAAAAAAACAGGTTTTGGATGACATATGAATAAGATTTGCACCCAAAATCATCAGTAATGTTCCAATCAAGAGCTCAAAACATCCCACAAGAGTTTGGGTCATGGCATACAGAACTAATGATCCTCTCAAAAGGTGCAAGTGCATTGGCTGAATTAAATTTTTTTGAGTTTCTGCAAGTTCCTGCAAAGAATCTTCTCCTGATCAAGTTGTGGATTTCTGAAAGTGGTTACAACCTGCTTGGTTTGAAAATATAAATAGGTTAACTTAATCTTCTTTGGAGTGACTATTTATTTGAAACCATTCTCAACTGATAACAATGAGAAGAGCTTTTGTTTTGTGGTTACAGACAGTCCAGTTTGACATTCTCATCAGCTTCTGGTGGAGTAACATTACTATCATCCAGTTCTGTAGCTAGGAAATTCAGAGAATACCAAGCAGGGGTGGAGGTAAACAATGAGGGTGATTAAAAATTCCATGTTTTTTTTTTTGATTTATTGAAGATTCACTGGATTGAAAAATGACTTACAGAAATCATTGGTTTTAAAACTACAGATTCCCACATATTATTATTTCCTGAGATGCCCAGATGCAATGCACCAAAAAAACATCACTATACATATAATCAAGCGGATGGTGGCCCAGGGAGGTGGATGACTTAGCCTAAGTTGTCCACCTCCCCATGAAAATTTCCCAATTTCCCCAAATTATCTGGGTCTTGTTCCATAGTGTGGGGAAGTGGAAAACTTGGCATAAATAGTCCAGCATTTTTGTTTCAGGAACAAACATGCTGATACTGAAATTCCCATGCTGGAAAATACCTTTCATCCAAAAGAATGAATCACAACATGGCCATATTAAAAAGAAATTTGTTAGAGGTACAGGTTTTTCTGATCCTTGAATGTCCCTGACAATATTTTCTTCACCTTGCTCAATCATTGAACCCAGCCTCAAAAAATGATGGTAGGAAAAAGGCTCCAACAATTAAATGTGGTGAACAATATTTTTCAGTGGGAAAACTGTGAAATATTTCTGGCTCAGGAAAATATCTTAGGGATAATTGGTTATGCTGGCTGATCAATTATACATTGTGAGAGTTCATTGTGAAATTTATGTAAAAATACCCTAGAGTTATGAATGGTAAATATTTTCAGAGAACATTGATTTCCGGTCACAGTGGCAGTTTTTGTTGACACATGAATGAATCAGTAGGTTGAAAAATGACACAGCAAAATTGATTTTTTTCAAACTGCAGAATAACACACAAGCTAATTTTCTGAAACACTCAGACATGAGCTTAAAAAATAATAGCCAATGTTATATTTGAAACCTAAGGGTCACAAAGGGGCGTGAATTTGTGTTCACAACCCATATGGGTTGCAAACGGCCAATCAAGGCCCAGAAATTAGAAAGCCAGGTTGCTCTTGCTTTGCCCAACCCCCCAGGGGTTTGGCAAGTTGCAAGCGGGGGTTGCGCGTTATTTCCTGGCCCATTTGGGCTACTCCCCCCCCAAATGGGCCATTTGAGGGGGGATTAGGGGTACCTAGGCACCCCTGGACCACATGAGAGTCCTGTCAACCCAAATTTGGGGATCTGAAATACTATGTGGGACTATAGGACCACAAAGAAACTTGTAAATAAAAAAATTTTGACATACACCACATACACATACACCACTTGCCTGTCACATAAATTAATTTTTCTCAACCCAAAAGTGAGCAAACTTTTGTAGTTTTTGGATTGAAAATTGCATGGAATGCTAAAATGCTGTTAAATTTTTTTGGTTTATGGGAACAGTGGTAATCAAAAGCCCTCCTGGATTAAACAAGGATATGTTAAACGAATGAATGAAAATTTTACTGAATGAAGTTTTGGAGGAATCAAGGGATTTGGGTAGGGAGTGGGAAAAGAAAAAATTGGAAGCCCCAATTGCATCCTTGTCTAGAGCTACAATTTAGGAAAAAAATGTTTCTCAAAACAGGAACAACATGTTCAATCACAACTTGAATTGACTAAAGGTGGTGGGTGATATTTCATATGTCATTTGACTGAATTGGATTTGGCTTGAAAAATACTAATGTAAATAAGGGGCTCCAGAACCGCTTGACCCTCCTGAGATCCTTTGCTACTAGTAAAGACACCAATATTTATTGTTGGAAATGGTCAGCCATGCATGGCTATGCATTGAAAAATTTCAAATCAAGGAAAGACAAAGATGTAGATTTAGCTTGCAAAAGATTTGGGGTATATGAAGGGCCTTGCCTTACCAAACATTTTGGAAAGAGATTGTGTGTTTGGTAAAATTTTCCGCAACAATATAAAATTTTCCGCAAAAATATAAAATTCTCCGCAACAATCTCACTCCAAGTTCTGGAAAGCCCATTAGCCCTTGATTCACACACCTGTACCTCCATAATTCCTAATCAAACTCCACTTCTGCACCTGAGCTGGAAACCACTAAAGCTAACTTGCAATGAAATAATAGTAAATAAAAAAGAAGGGACTCCCTGAAAATCTCTGCACTTGAACTATTTCCCTAAATATGACCTCTAAAAACTCTTGCTGGTAATTAAACTACAAAGTAACAGAAGAAAATAATCTAGCTGTAATTTTCCATGAAATGTTTCTTTCCCCTTTTCCTATACTCCCATAATCCAATCATGCCCCCCCCTTCTCCAATGAAAGAAAAGCTTCCTTATATATACAAAAAATAAAAAAATAATGCAAACCACAAATGAAAGAATCCTATTGTATACGTGCATTCCGCACTGACCCTCCTTAGCTACTCCAAAAAGGAAGTATACTGCTAATGAAAGACTCCTTTTCCCACCGCCTCCGTGTGTTCTGCACTGATCCTCCTTACTAATAGTCCAAACTTTGCCTAATCCAATGATTTGCAGTAGATTTAATGATCCTGTTGCCAATTCCCCTTAAAAGTTGAGTTGCTCAGATGCATAACTAACAACAGATCCTTGTCAATCTTCCCTAGCAGATAACTCCAAATCCCACATGCGGCATAACTACAAATCCCCAAAAACCCACATGCGGCCTCCTCAACTTGAACATTCATTGCCCCACAACTCCACAAACCCAGTGCATATCCCATAATTGACCTAATCTGTACTACTTAGCTTTTATCACTTGCTTCCCCATTAGTAAACCCACAGCCGCAGAGGGAAATTTATGTTTGAACATGCTCAATTTCCGCAAAAGGAAAAAACTCCGGCCCCATTCTTGTCATTGTTCCCACAAAAAGCACGCGCCGCACCAATGCTGAGCCCTTAGCTAATGCACTCCGGACTAGACAGTCTGCCAAGGTGCTTCTCTGAGCCTACTTTGCTGCAGACTTCCAACCACTGCTGAGTCACTCCAAGTCAAATTTCCAGTGCTGAGCCTACTTGCCTCCGTTTCTATAAATAACCACCACAATGTCAAAGCCAAACTCACACTAGGTAGGTTGGGTGTAAATTCATTATCAGTGAAAGTCAGAAAGTAGTAGATCCCTTGTGGGTTTTTCTGCATTAGAAATGCCTACACAATCATCAACCATCAGAAAGTCCTTCAGTGCATCCTCATCTGAGGAGAATATCAGGTCAAGCATTAGATTTACTTAGGGAAGGAATGAAAGATGGGCTCAATACAGTGCAACTTAAAATTAAATTGAGCAATATTGATGGTGGAGAATACATTGATGATAGAAAAATCAATAACACTAAGCAAAAGGTAAAGCTTTCTGAACTGGAGTGGAAAAGTGTTATGGATGCTTTATTGGAAATTATCCAGGAATACCATTGGGTTCCCAGGTCGAAATTTGGTGGATAGGGTCACATAGAGGCCCTATTCTTAGCTGATACTGAGTATATAAAACTATGCAAAAAATTCCATCATATTGAATTGTTGGATTGTACTTATAAAAAAAACAAATACATCATCCCTCTATTCCATTTTGTAGGAATGACTGCCAACAAAAAGAATTTTAAAAAGGATATTGTTTTTATAACAAAAGAAACATATGACTTTTACATTTGGGCATTGAATTCATTAAAGTAGTTGGCTTATGATCCCAAGAGGCTCCCAAAAGTCTTTGTAACAGACCGTGAAAAAGCTCTTATTTGTGCTATTAAACACAGTTTCCCTGAGTCATCCAGACAGTGTTGTACTTGGCACTTATCTAAAAAAATACAAGAAAACTGTAAAGCGTGCTTCAGTAATGAAGATGATGGTTGGCAAAGGTTTATGACTCTTTGGGGCAAGTATGGGGCCTCTAAAACCAAGGGGGAAGCAGAAGAAAATGATGTAGAAATCAGATTAAGTCAATTTGTTGAATCTTGATCTCTGTTGGGAGTGCTTACTTTGAAACATTTATAAAGTGTTTCTTGAAAGACCATGGGGATGTACTTGAGTATATGGAAAAGAATATTTTTCCTATCAAAGAAACATTTGTAATGGCTTGGACTTGTGTCTACCCAGAATTTGGAAATAAAACTACATCTTGGGTAGAAGGGACCCATTCCACTTTCAAACAATTAATAGTGGGATCTTTGGGGAAAATTTTGGATGTGTGGAAACACCTTGGAGGAAACATTGAAAGTCAAATCCAATCATTCCATGCAGCACTCAAAGACTCTTGAATAAAGTTGGGAAAAGGTCTGCCAACTGAACTTTTACCTTTGGGTTACAAATTGTCAATTGAGGCAATTAAACTAACTAAACAAAAATTTGAGAAGCTAAAGCACAACCACAATGGCAAGGTGTGCTCAAAGTCATTTTTTAAGAAAAATGGGCTTGCTGTGTTCCCACATTTTAGTTGAATTACTAGCATTAAGAGGATCTTTTGTGCCTGAGGATTTTCATACTCAGTGGCAGTTAGACTATGACCTTTCAAATGAAGTAAGTGGGATTTTTTGAAGGCTACCAATTATTGGATTGACAGATTAATTATTCAATTGAAAAATTGATGACTCTTTTGGTTTTTAAAGTTTGAAGCAGAGGCAGGGCTTGATGAGGAAACTAAAATGTTGAACAAGTGGAATTCAATTTAGAGGGAAAATCTATAGAAGTTAGTTTGGAGATTATAAGGTCCATGCTTGAGAATATGGCTGCTTTCATTGAAAAGAAAAGGGTTGAGCCAAAGGTGTCAAGGTCAAGACACAGTCAACCAAAATTGAAAGAAATGCATTGTGAGCTTTCAAAATTTGAGAATTTTGAAAGATCAATTAAGAGGTAAAAAAGGGTTAAAAGGGGTCCCAAGACACCAAAGACAGTAAGTAGTCTTTTATTTTGAGTGAGAAATGTTCATTTTTATGGTTTAATGAACTGATGGGAAAATAATTTCTGATGCGCAAGGATGGCTCTTCATTCAAATCTCATAGTTCAGAGGATGAGACTGAAGAAACAATTAAAAGGGGATAAGAAAGACCAAAAATAGTAATTCTTTGATTTTGAGAAATTTTCATTGTTATGATTTTATGTACTAATGGGTTAATTATTTCTGTAGTGCAACAATTGATCTTAACCTGAATTTCATAGTTCAGTGGAAGAGAATGAAGGTTAATTGGTTTTGTTGCTGTTGGAATCAGATCCCTTTTTGAAGGATGAAGCAGACACAATGGAGGAGTCATACATCAAGTCATCTTTGGTGAGTTGTGTTAGAATTCTTGCTTATCATTCTTTGTTCCTACCTTACACTTGTTCTCTTAGAATATGAACATTACTATTCTCAAGAGTTTTTTTCAACATTATCAAAAGCTTCTAAACATATTGGTGTGTAGTATTGTCTTCTGTTCCAGTTTCTTTATCTGTTTATTGATGGTGTTTTCATTTGTATCCTTTTATTTTTTTACATATACTTTTTGATGTTCATGTGTCTTGTACTCTTGGCGGTCTCTTGTATGCTCTGCCGGACTCTCAATTAAACTTGGTGTGGATACTCCTAATCTCAAGACCCGTGGATCACTGTCATCAAATTTCCAATCAAACAATCCACATTGATTTGTCAAATTCTGATCCTTCAATAACGACTCTGACCATGATCCTCATTGACTTTCATCATAGATTGTGCTTTCATTAATCAATTTCAACCTCAATGTGCTTTCATCAATCTATCACAATCCAAGTAACCCAGCAGCCAGTTCAACCAATTGTAAGGAACTAACGTCAACTCAACCATCATCAATAGCTCACTTCTCCCTTCTCAAAAGGTAGTTCAAGGCACTTACGGTTACAATCAACTCCTTCCAAATCTGGCTGAATCATCAGTCTCAACTGGCCATTGTAAATACTTACCATGTCCACTTTCAATCTTTCATTGATCACTTATCTCCTTTTCTTTTTACTACCAATCATCTAGGAGTCATCATTTATTCTTTTCACAACTATTAACTTGACTCCATAGTTTAGGCCAAGTTTCTCTTCCGTTGGTTGATTTTGTCTTCATTTATCTCACCATTTCTTTTACTTCAAACTTACTGTTGTTCATTTAAAATCACAAAACAGTCTAGTCTTGGTTACCATTTAAATTTTCCACAAGTTGTGATTCCTTCAATGAGATTAGAATTTTGGCTAACTAATTTTTGATTTTAGGAAGTGAATTACCTCAATCAAATACCTGAGAAATTACATAAATTCTTGGGTGGGGTTTGGGACCTGGTCAGTGATGGAAATTGTGGATTTAGAGTCATTGATAAATCAGTTGGGTATAAAAAGAATGGATTGTTTAATTTAAAAAAGGAATTGATTAAAGAATTGAGGAAAAATAAGGGGTGCTATTCTAAGATTCTTGGGGGCATTTAAGATGTTGAAAAGATAGAAAAAAGACTTAATTTTAATGACATCAATGAAAAGATTCCATCATCAAAATGGCTTTCAAAGTTGGACATGGGTCAAATAATAGCAGATACTTATGCAAGACCAATATGTTTCATTTAATTGGATTGATGCTGTACTTATACTCCTATGAAAATGGGTTTAAAATAACAATCAAATCCTATGTTCATTTGCTTTACTAACAATAACCATTGAGTCCAGGTTTTAATTAAGGGAGATGTGATTCCAATCCAACCCATAGTTTCCAAACCACGTTCCCTGATCTCTAAAAAAGCAGCTTTATGGGTTTACCACCTCAAAGATCAACTTGAGTTGTAAATAACTTCATCATTTGGATTTGGGTTCTGATGCTGATATTGTAATTCTATTAATAAAAACGGTTATCACATTTGGAACATCATTATGTTGAGTGTTTTGAGTTGAAATCATTATGATGAGTGTTTTGAATGAGATTTTAATGTTAATTCAGTTGAACTTGTTTCTGTCTGATCCCATCACAGGATTAACTAATTGTTTTAAGCTTTTGATGGGATCAGATTAACACAAGTTGAACTAGTTTTTTTTTGGTGTTTTTCCTTATCAGCTTGTCAAAATACTTGTATTTTTTAGGGCACTTTTACTTTAGGGCTGGTCAAAAGACTTGTTCTTTTTTGGCACTTTTACTTTAGGGCTAGTCACAAGATGAACTTTTATTTTTTGGCCCTTTTACTTTTGGGCTAGTCAAGTTGAACTTGTATTTTTTGGGACTTTTACTTTAGGGCTAGTCAAGGTGAACTTTTATTTTTTCAGGCGCTAGTCAAGTTGAGCTCAATTTTATTTTTTCAGGCCTTTTGGAAAACTTAGCCTAAGTGGTTGACCTGCCCATTAAAATTTTCCAATTTCCCAAAAATAGTTGGCTCTTAGTCATTGGTATGGGGAAGTGGAAAACTTAGAATAAATTTTCCACCATGTTTGTTCCAGGAACTAGTTGTTACTGAAATCCCCATGTTGGAAAATACCTTTCATCCCAAAAGATAAATAACATGGAAATATTAAAAAGAAATTTGGTAGAGGTAAAAAATTTTTTGATTCTTGCATGGCCCTGAATATATTTTATTGATCTTGCTCATTGGTTGAAGAAACTTCCCATGACCCAAAATATTCCATATTGATAATTCCCCAAAGGTCCAAGATATTTTTTCAATTGATGATAAACTACATCCACCTTTTCACAGTGGCAAGTGACCATGTCTATACTTGAAAAAAAAATTTTCCAGAATGAGGGCAAGGAGACTAAATACTGACCACCGTTTCATGTAGGTTTGTGGTCACCCACAACCACCACCAACTGGTTTTCTGAAGGGACATGATGCACTGAGCCTAAGTGCACAATATCCCAGGAGGGTCTGTGCATAAATCAATATCATGAAATAGAAGAGTTTCTCAAGTTTTTTGAATGAATATAAATCATAACATGTATTATTACTACCAAAATGCTTATCCTCAAAAGCAATAGAATTAATTCTAAAAAAATTTGAAATTTTGGTCCATAAATTACAACCCCACCTTGATCAATAGACCCATTGCCCAAATTTAATGGTAAATTTAGCAATGCCAGTAATATTTAGGGTGATGATAAATTAATGACTCCCACTAATGTGGGTGCCGTGTAGGGCCCCACACGACCTGTGGGAGTTGTGTAGGGCCCCACACAACCTGTGGGAGTTTTTTAGAGCCCCACAAAACCTGTGTGAGTTGTTTAGGGCCCCACATGACTTGTGGGAGCTGTGTAGGGCCCTTCAACAAGTGGGGGCCCATACACTACTCCAAAGGGTTTTTCCAAACACGCGCAACCCCTGGGGGGTGCATATACCCCCCATAATGGGAATTTTTGATTTTTTACCCCTGTACCAAACCATTTAGACCTGTGTACGGGGGTATAAAAACCCAGTGTTTTTCAAGAATTTAGTTATTTTTATTTTATTTTATATTTTATATTTTATATTTTATATTTTATTTTATTATATTTTATATTTTATATTTTATATTTTATATTTTATATTTTATATTTTATATTTTATATTTTATATTTTATATTTTATATTTTATATTTTATATTTTATATTTTATATTTTATATTTTATATTTTATATTTTATATTTTATATTTTATATTTTATATTTTATATTTTATATTTTATATTTTATATTTTATATTTTATATTTTATATTTTATATTTTATATTTTATATTTTATATTTTATTTTTTATTTTTTATATTTTATATTTTATATTTTATATTTTATATTTTATATTTTATATTTTATATTTTATATTTTATATTTTATATTTTATATTTTATATTTTATATTTTATATTCTATATTTTATATTTTATATTTTATATTTTATATTTTATATTTTATATTTTATATTTTATATTTTATATTTTATATTTTATATTTTATATTTCATATTTTATATTTTATATTTTATATTTTATATTTTATATTTTATATTGTTGTCTTTTTTAAACCAAAAAATCAACATTTTTTGATTTTTGGCTGATTTCTGTTTTTTTATTTATTTATTTATTTTATTTTAGTCTTTTTTAAGCCTGCAATTCTTTTATTTGTGTGGCACAGAAAACAAATTTAGGATAACACATGTCCCATGTGAGCCGCGTAGCATGCCACATGGCCCATTTGAGTTGTGTAGCATCCTGTACGGCCCCTTTGAGTCGTTTAGCATGCCGCACAGCCCATTTGAGTTGTGAAGCATTCCATGATGAGATTTTGATTTAATTTCTCAGAACTGAAAACCAGCAGACTATGGACAAAGGTTACAAAACTTGAAAAACAGACATGGACACATGAGAAGGAGAAATAATCAGAAGACCAACAGCTCAGAGTTATTTAATGGATAAGAAAGAGATCAGATGGGACAAGGTGTTGGCAGAGAAAAGTTGATAGAGTCAAGACAGCATAGATGGATGATTTCAGGTGATTGAGCTAGTCTGTCAGGGATGTTGAGTTAGAGTGATCTTGAGGATTAGTCTCTTACCAGGCATATATCCATGAAAGATGAAACATGGTTAGAAAAGAATGGTTTGAGAAGTTAAGCCATATTGATAGGAGTGTTCAGTTGGAGAGAATTGCAAAGTGGGAAGAGAAGGTTGAGCCATAGACAGTTCAAGATTTGAAGATGAGAGATGAAGAAAGAGAGATGGACAGAAGATAAATCAATAAAAGAGGAGGACAAATAAATAGAAAATAGAAGAATCAAAGGAAAAGATAACAGAGAATAGAAGGAGAGATTCAAAGAGGTCCACCTGGGTCAGCTCATGGAGTGAGAAGTCCCTGGGTGATACAGACATTTCACATGGACTCGTCTCAGTTCACATAACTACTGAGACGGGGGCAGAGGGGAAGTCAGAACACAGAGGAGAAAGTCATGACAATCTTAACACCCCACATGACTGGTGAGAGAATGATCCAGAAGATTACTTGTCTCCTATGTTAAAGATTTTTCTCTTAAGCAGCCCCAAGGAGATCATTGAAGAGGCTTTTGTAAGAGAATCCGCGACCATGGAGTGGCTTTGGATTAGACTGAGTGTAAACTCCTTGTTAGTATAGTCCTCACATAATCCTTTTGCTTTGATATCTATATGTCTGGACTTCAAATGCGATCCAAATTTCTTGATTTTGTCATCCAGACCTTTGTTGTCAATGTATAGAGTGAGTTTAGGTTCATTAGTTTGATGAATCTTGCTAACAAGGTGCTTGATCCATTTGATTTCAAGGTAGCAGTTGAGTAATGCATTAAACTCAGATTCAGTGGAGGAATAAGTAATGTTTCTCTGTCTGGTAGAATTCAACATTACTGGGCTGCTGTAATGAAGAACTATGTACCCAGTATGACACTTGCAAAAGATTGGATCATCTCCCCAGGTAGCATTGCTGAAACATGAGATAATTTCTTGTTCAGAATCACATTTGATTACAAGCTTAAGGTCTTTAGTCGTTTTGAGATATTTCCAAACTTTCTTGACTTCCCTCCAGTGAGTCATTCCTGGTTTTGCATTGAAACTTTCCAGGATAGACACGGAGAATGAGATATCAGGTCAAGAGTATTGAGCAAGATGATTGAAAAGTCGAATTTCCAATCTATAATTGGTATTAAGTTGACAAAATTTGGCATGATTGATGTTGGAGGAAGGTTCAAGATTTAGATTTTGAGTCAATGGGGTATGAGTGTCCTTGCAGGAGGATAAGCCAAGTTCTTCCAGACCGCGGGAAATGTGGTTAGGCTGACTCAAGAGAATTCTGTTGCTTTTGATTTCCATGAGCATACCAAGAATAGTGTTGGGAGGATGACACAACAAATTCTTGAATTGTTCAAGGAAATTTAATTTGAAGAGGTTAGAATTACCTACATGGATCAGATCATCTATGTGAAAGTAAATTATCTCTCCAGTTATAGAGTTGAGATAGAGACAAGGATTTCTATTTGATTTACAGTATCCTTGAGACTTGATCCATGATGTCAGGGTTTCATACCAATTCTGGGGGGATTGTTTCAAGCTGCAGAGAGATTTTTTTTAGTTTTAAGTAAGTAGATTTCCCGTCTGACCCTTCTGGGGTCCTTATAATGACAGTTTCATTGATAGGAGCATGAAGGAATGCACCTTTTACATCAAATTGAGTGATTTTCATCTTCTGCTTCAAACTATAAGGGCCACTCAAAGTGATCCAAGTTTACCTGTTGGTGCCCACGTTTTATTGTAGTTGATTCCTAGGATTTGGTTGAATCCTTGAACACAGAGTCAAGCATTATACTTGAAAGGATCACCTTGACAATTCTCTTTTACCTTTAAAACCCACATAGTATTCAAGATGTTATCTGGGGTTCCATAGTACTCCTCCCAGACTTCTTGGAGTTCTATAGAATTTAGCTCATCTTCAGCAGCCTTCTTCCACTTTGGCCATTTGGCGCATTTACATGCTGCTTTGTAGGAAGGAGGCTAGTAGTAGTGGTGGAAACCGTTGTGGTGCCCCATCCTGGACACCCTGGCCGCCTTAAGACCTCAACCCATAAACTTTTGGGCAAACGTACCATCCGGCATCAAAAAAAAAAAAAAAAAAAAAAACTAACTTATCCTCAGGCTCATCCAAACCGTCCTTCATCCGCGCGCGTCGCGCGTCCTTCATCCGCGTTGCTCATCATCCTTGCCGTTGCGCGTTGCTTGTCATCTCCGCCGTTGTCATTGCGCGTCCTCATCTTTGTCATTGCCCTTCCTCATCTTTGTTGTTGCGCGTCCCAATCTCCTCATTTCTACCATCACATGGCGCTCATCCATGATTTACCAAATCCATCCCGACCGCACCCCCAAGCATTTGGCAAATCCTTGGATCCGTCAAATCTCCCATCTCACTTGATCTATCATTCCTGAATCTCAAGCCTGTCAGGATTTACTCAACCGTTTCAAGCCGATCTCCTATCCGCCCATCCGCGCTCTCACGGACTTCATCTGTCACCTTTCCTGGGGCTCTCCCACCCACTTCTGCCTTTGGACAAGGGGTGAAGAGTGCCAAATACTGCCCGCAGACATCCGCGGCGGTTTGGTTCATTTCTCTTTCCCACCCCGTCCGCCTTTGGACAAGGGGTGGGTGATTCCGGTAGACCACATGATTTCCTTTCTTTTTTTTGCTCTATTTGTAGAATCCGTTGTACATAGTCTAACAGGGCCTCCTGCCCATATAAGGAGGGGCTCTCCCCTGCCTTTTGGATCAATCATTGGGGAGCATGGAATCATCCAGCATGAAATCAGCACACCTTTGATCCTTGAGCCTCCATACTCAACTCTTGATCCCTGATCCTTATCACCAACCAATAGCCTTGCTGGTTGAAGAAAGATTCTGTCTGTTGGAATTTTTGAGTGTGTTATACCACTCCTTGATCCCTTTCTCTGACCATACTGGTCCTGATCCCTGATCACCTTTCTGGAGCCAATCATGATTGATTGAAGAGGTCTTATTAATCTTAATACCTGGAGTGTTATACCTCCCCTTAGCTTCTTTGGAGTTGCATTCTTCCAGCCTACTCTTGAGTCCCTTGAGAAGTTTTGAGGTTATACTTGCTTCAAATCAGTTACTGTTTGTTTTAGAGCTTCTTGAACATTGTGCTTTGTCTTGTACAGCCACCCTCAGTTATCTGATACCCTTCAAGCGCTTGATTGCGGAGAGTTGGGCAGGTTAATTGAGAACCTGGAGGTTGCTTGGGTCTGAGTTGATCATCCCCAATCTTCTGCTGACAACCAGAGCTATTAGCTTGTGGGCGTTGTTTACATACAACAGCTTTTGTTCTTTGAACTCTAAGAAGACTTTAACTTCTTTTGTTCAAGTTTTTCCCTGCATAATCTTGTCTCAGATAGTGCTGTTCTGTTGCTACCGAACTATTCTAAGAAGACTTTAACTTCTTTTGTTCAAGTTTTTCCCTGCATAATCTTGTCTCAGATAGTGCTGTTCTGTTGCTACCAAACTATTCTAAGAAGACTTTAACTTCTTTTTTTCAAGTTTTTCCCTGCATAATCTTGTCTCAGATAGTGCTTTTCCGTTGCTACCAAACTATTATCATCCTTATCCTCTACTCCTGGATTCCTCATTTACCAGGTTCTGGACCTTGATCTCGGTTACACTTAAATATTTTTGTAACACTCAGGAGGGCAGCCTAAACAGCACCTTTCACCTCCACAGAACTGCCACGGCCTAGCACCGTTTGGAGTCTTACACCGTATTGTTGGGGCTTATTTGTCTCCTGTCTAGGTCTTTGAGAAGTAGCTTGAATAGGAGCTTCTGGGACTGGAGATGGTAGAGGAGGATGAGGATCAGAGGATGAAGAGGCTACAGATGCTGTATCTTCCTGGTTTAAATCTGATTTGGAGAGTTTTGTTTTGAGATCCTCAAACATAATATTGTTTTTCACATGAGGAGAAATCAGATTTGTTTGACTCAAAGTTGAATTGACTAAAGAGATCAATCCCCGGCAATTCAGGGAGAGGAAAATCATGGAGAGGAATTTTTGAGGAACTAAACATGTTTAGTTTCAACAACTGCACCAGATGAGTTGAGTATCAGATAAGAATGAAGAATGGGAGTGAAACCAACTAAGATCCCTTCTAATCCCTTCTCATCAAATTTTCTCCCTTTTTGTAGATGATTTGCAAGGTAAATGACAGGAGATCCTACAGGTTTCAAATAATTAGTAGGGAGCTTTGTCCTAAACATAAGTTCCCAGGGGGATTGGTCATTACCTTCCCTAGGGACTTGCTTAAGCATGAAACAGAAACTTCTAACCACAATGTGCCAGTAACCTTTATTCAATCTAGATGGTGAGAAATTTTCACACACCAATTCTATGATTGTTTGGTTGGCTTGTTTGTTTCAACCATTTTTTTTGAGAGTGATAGGGTTCAGAAGTTACGAGCTTGATGTGCTTGGACTTGGCAAATTCCTTCAAGGTATTGTTAGTGAATTCTGTAACTCTATATGAGAAGATTTCAGTGGGATAGTAATTTACACGTTTGTATTCCATCTCAAGACTGTTGATGATAAACTTAGGAGTCTCTTCTTTGGATTTGAGGGGAAAGGGGGCAAGATATCACGTAAAGTTGTCTAGGAGATTCAAGATATATCTATGACCAGCCTTCAACTGAGGGGTGATCTGTCCTATCAAGTCTAGGTGGATTTGCTCTAACGGTTTAGATGAAGGCTTTGAGGTAGCTAAAAGTGGAGCCCTTGTGATTTTGCTTCTTACGCATCCATCACACTGAAAATTGTCTAATTTGTCTTTTGAGTAGCAATCCTTGAGAAGAGTTTTAAGCATAGAGATTGATGCATTTCCATACATCTTGTGGAGTTCAGATAGTGACTGGGTCTTCATGGATGGAGTGGTCAAGGATTGATTTGAGAGAACCAATAGATTGTTTCCGGAAATTTGGGGCTTCTCAATCACAAATAGACTATCTCGGATTAAACCTTTAAGGACCATCTCTTCACCTTGAGTGATGTGAAATCAATCTCAATTTGGGAGAGACTACATCCCTTTTTTTCCAGGATACAAGGACTGATCAAATTTACTACAATGTTGGGAACATACATACATTCTTCAAGCAAAATAATGGATTCCTTCCACTCAAGTCAAAAAGTACCTGTTCACCGTATATTAAGATTGGCTTCCAACTTGCCTGTCTTGATTTCTTCTGACTCATCCTGTAGATTGATAGAGATGAATTATTTCAGATTTTTAAATATATGTATATTTGCGCTGGAGTCTAGGAGAAGGTTAGGTGTGTTGTATGAATTAATCCAGAGGGTGAGTAAGGCGTGGTAGTTAATGGTAGTTGTCTTCTTAGTTATTTTCTTCCACTCAGTTTGCTGTTCCACCCACCATCCGGGGGCAATTTTGGGATGGAGGTGAAAGCAGGAAGATTTGGGATGTGGGGCATTTGGGTTGTGGAAATCTTCTTTGCACCTAATGCAAACCTTCCTGTCTTCCTTATCAGGTTTATTTTTGATTGTTACTAAAAAGACATCTGGGGTAGATTTGCCAATCTTGAGTTGTGCCTTGCGCTTGTTGTTGTACTGAGTTAAGTGGTTGAACACAACCTCTACAGTTATTGGCTTCTCAACGTGCATGATTTTCTGTTTCAGGTTCTCTAGAGTGGGTGTAAATTTGAAAAGGGTTAGATATGCCAGTATGTCATTTGGTAAGTTTATTCCTAAATCAGCCATACAAGTAAGAGATTTTCCAATGTCTGTTATGAATCCTTCAATAGCGTTTTCATTGAATCAAGCATTTAGAAATTGATTGAATATACAGGCTCTATTGGTGGTTTTGGATGAGGAAAATCTGCGGGTGATCTTGGCCCAGAGTAGTTTAGAAGATTTTATATTTGAGGCATTGACAACATTAGCATGGGTGGTTCTGTGGAGTTTGGATAAAATGATTGCTTGGATTTCTTGGTCTGGTTTTACAGATAGTTGGCCCACGTTTATAGTCATGACTTCTTTGATATCTTTGAGCTTGAACAACATCATCATCTTGTTGCACCAGATGGATTAATTATCCTCATTGAGTGGGGGAATAGCATTGACGGAAGCCTTGAGCGCAAACTGATGAAAAAAATTGTTTTCTCCCGCTGGTTTGGTCATTTTCAATAGCGTAGAGTTGTCCTTTGGCTTTTAACCGTGATGAGATTTTGATTTAATTTCTCAGAACTGAAAACCAGAAGACTACGGAAAAAGGTTAGAAAACTTGAAAAACAGACATGGACACATGAGAAGGAGAAATAATAACAAGACCAACAGCTCAGAGTTATTGAATGGGTAAGAAAGAGATCAGACAGCACAAGGTTTTGGCAGAGTCAAAGTTAATAGAGTTGAGACGGCATAGATGGATGACTACAGGTGATGCAGCTGTTGGAATAAATCCATCTTACCTTCACACATTCCTCTTTTCATTCCTTCTATGCTGTTTGTCTCAACCTTGTCATGTTTCTCTTCTCCTTTTTATTTTCCTTTTGTTACTCACCATCATTGTGCTACTCTCCTCTTATTCCCTTTCTTCTTATTTTGTTTTCACATAAGTATCACGTGGTGCATGCCCTCAACGCTCTCACTTACCTAACAAATGTATTTCACACTCCCTGTGACACTCTCCTTTTTTTCCACTACCTGAGGGCAGAGGCTGAGTCACAAAGAAGGATTTCCTCTTCATCCTTCTGTCACTGCTTGTCCCCTGCATACCATCAGGTAAGTGTCTGTCTCATTAATATCTTTCCTCCTATATTTCCTCTCTGATTATTCTTTTCTTTGATAATTGTATTGATATCTGAAATACTATCCTTCTTTCACTGCTTGTTCCCTGCGTACCCTCAGGTTACCACTCACTTAACAGGTTATGAGCCCAGAGCTGACTTGCCGACAGAATAAATAGACCTAAGGATCTGTTGCTCCCCGCAACGTTCAAGATCAATACCCTTGTGATGAACTTATCCACTAACTCAAACCAAGTCTTGAAGACTACTCTGATTCAGCCGCTCAACTCCCCAGGATCAGACTCAAATTACTTGGACTGGGCAATGATACTCAGAATCCACTTCCAAGCCTCTGGGGTTGGTTACCTTCTGAACAAAGAAAAATTCCAAAAGGACAGTCATGAAAAATGGACACAGGATAACCTTTCTGTCTGCTTGGTAATATCCAGATCCATCAACCCTTAAAAATTCCAGTTCATCAGAAAACACAAAGAGAGTGCACTTGGAATGTGAAACGCACTTTGAGACACCCACCAGGACAACTCATTTGCAGGTCAAATGTATTTGCTGAGAAAGCTTCTGCTCACCAGGTTAAATGAAAAAGATATGAAATCTCACCTTAACAAAATTGTCACCTATGGAGAAAAACTCTCCTCACTTATTACCCCTGAAAACCCACTCATGGCTGATGACCTCCAGTCTACCGCAATCCTGCTCTCTCTCCCAGACAATTGGCTTGGATATTTTTCAAGAATGATGAATGATGAATAAATTCCGTCATCAAAAATTATAGGCGTGCTGAAGCAAGAAAACCTCCAAATCCAAACCCGGGAGGAAGATGTGCTGGTAAAATCAGCCAAATAATCTTTTTCCACCCAGTTCAGATCAAAGGACTTGACCGGAAGACGCACAGAATCCCAAACTCCTTCAAGGACCTATTTCTGAACCCTCTACAAGACCAAGGGGCACTCATTCTCCAGATGCCCGGATGTAATTGAAGCAATTAAAACCATCAAAAGAAATAAACCCAAACCAAAAAAGTGCTCTACCAGATCATCAAGACCAGCTAATGCAAACTTAAGCAAAACCACTCCAGTTGAAGACATAGACAAGTTTGACTTGGATGACTTCTCAGACTCACAAATAATTGTCCACTCCGCTTTGGCCATGTGCAATCTCTCAACCTCACCTCCATTAGAGAACCACAATTTCAACCTTGACTCAGGGTGCTCAATATTGATGACCCCATACAATAATCAAGTTCAACACATAAAGCCTGACAAAATCTTGGTCAGACTCATGGATGGTTCAACCATCAGTTCTGAAGAAAAGGTATTGATATCACTCCCTTTCTCTCAAATTCAATCAGTAGTTGTTCCAAAGCTCCATGAACCACTAATCTCAACTTCCAGCCTCTGCAACGCAGGATTCACCGTTCTATTCACAAAAGATGAATGTTAAATCCTCAACAGGACAATTTTTAATCTGAATCACAAGTTGCTACAAACCGGCTATCAAAAAGGAAATCTCTATTACCTTCCTCAAAACATAGTGAGCAGAGAAGAGTCAACTTTTTCAGTTGCTTCATATGAACCTGACAACTCTCTATTTGGGTACAACTGTAGGTTATCTCACCTGAATCTGAATTCACTTCAAAAGTACCTCAAGTCCCATGGGATATCACCAAAGATCAACAATGAACTCAAGGTCCAAAAATGCCCCATTTGTGTTCAGTCAAAGATGACAAGAACACCATTTCACTCTTGACTCAGTTTTTGCTTGATTAAACCCTGGCCAATCATCCACTTGGATGTCTGCAGCTTTGTAGCACTCTCTAGAGAAGGGTACAAATACTTCTTAACCTTCATTGACGACTGCTTGAAGGCCATTTTTGCCTATCCCATCCAGCTCAATTCCAACTTTTTCTTTTCCACCAAACTCTTCATCACCTTCTTTGAAAACCAGTACAACCATAAAATTCTATCTCTTACAATGGACAATGGAGGTGAATACGTCAACCACCAAATGAAATCTCATCTCTCATCAAAAGGCATAATCCACAAGCCAGGACCGCCCCACTCGCCTGAGCTGAATGGAGTCGCAGAACATTCTAACCGTACCATCTTGAATCTCATCTGATGCTCCCTTATCTTTTCAAATTTACCAAATTCCTACTGGGCTGATGCTTTAAAGCACTGCCTACACACTTACAACTCGTACCCGTGCAAAACCCCCCAGGGCTTCATCTCACTCAATGCAATCCTTGATCACCAGCAAATCAGCCCCTCTGGACTTCACCCGTTTGGTTGCCTGGTCTGGTACAAGGTGCCCGAGCCAAATAGGAACAAACATGACATGAAAGGCCACCCCTCAGTTCTCTTATCTTACCTGTACAATCACTCCCGCTACAGACTCCTCAATCTGGCAACCAGGAAGATCATCAAGTTGAGGGACTGCATTTTCAATGATAAGGTATTTACTTACATTTCCTTGTCTCCCCATCAAGAAACACCTAGTATTCCCGTTGGCACCCATCTTCCATGGCCACCAAATTCTCCACCCTCTCCACTTTCTGATCCCATTCCCATCTCTTCCCCCCCTTCTCCACCTTTTGCTCCTACCCCCTCTCCAATATCTCCATCTCCGCCAACTTCCGCTGTGGACACCAAACCCCCTTTTCACAGTTGCTCCTTGCCTGACCAAGTACAGTCTCCCACCATCATTGACATTGGTCCTCCCTCTCTTTCCAATTCAACCCCCCTCCCTAGCTCCTTTGGTTGCATTAGGTCCTCAAGTGATGCTCTCTCTGACAACTCCATTGTTCTCCCCCCTCTATCCTTAACTCCACCTGGTACATCACCTGCCTCCCTGGAACCACCCCCTGAATTGCTCCCTTCCTCTTCACCGTCTCCTCCTTCCTTTCCTTGATGCTCCAGCTGCATCTCCCATCCCCCGGTTTGTTTTGGTCACTACTCCAGGTCCGCCTCCGTGAAGGATACCATCACTGCTCCCAAAACTTGGAAGCAGCTACTTTGATCTGACCACTACCTCCGCTGGATATCCTTGGCCCAAGAGGAGATTTCATCTCTCAATGGAATGTATACGTGGACTCTGGTACCTCCCCCAAAGAACCGCAAGATCATTCGCTGCAAGTGGGTCTTCAAAGTCAAGCGCCGGGAAGATGACTCTGTCATCAAGCTGAAGGCCCATCTTGTGGCCATGGGTTTCTCCCAGGTTTTTTGTCTCAATTTTTCTGAAGTATTTTCCCCCACCCTGCGCCTGGAGACCCTACAAATTCTCCTCAGTCTCCCGGGCCACAGCAATTGAGTTGGACGTCAACTTGATTTCAAGACCATGTTTCTTAACGGCCGCCTTGATGAGCCAGGTTTCATGAGCCGACGACCCAGTTTTGAGGATCCTCTCCACCCTGAATGGGTCTGCAAGGTTTCAAGGGCCATCTACAGGCTCAAAAAATCCCCTCACCAGTGGAAACGTGAACTGAACGCTGCTCTTTTTTCCCTAGGTTTGTCTTGCTTGTCCTATGACCCTTCACTCTACTTCAAGGTATACAGAGGCTCTCTCATAGGTTCAATTACTGTCCATGTGAATAATCTGGCGGTTGTTGGCACAGCGTTGTTTGTGAAGTCTTTTGTTGCCTCCATTGGGGCGCGCTTCAAGATTGGTTCTGATGAGGATCTTGCCCTTTTCCTGTCCATTTTGATTAACCAAAATTGTCAAGACCATACTGTCTCAATCAGACAGAGCCACTATATCTTATCCACCTGCAACTCTTTCCTGCAAAAAAATTGGTCCACAGCCCGTTCCCCTACCAATTAAAACCTCAAAAATCTCCTCAAGCAAACTCCAGAAGAATCCAAATCCCCTCCGCAATACAACCAGCTGATTGGCTCACTCCTGTGGATCTTGCAATGCACTTGCCCCAACATCTCTTTTGCCGTTGCAAGACTCCAAACAGCGCAGGGCGTTGGAATTTCTGTGGAGGGGATAGGTGCTTTTTTAGGCTGCCCTCCTGAGTTTTACAAAAATATTTAAATGTAACCAGGATCAAGTTCCAGTAACCTTTGTTAATGAGGAATCAAATTGGATAGGGATAAGTCGATAAGAACAATAGCTGAGGGGGGAAGCAGCACTACCTGAACCAAGATGATGAGGAGAAAGACTTTGAAAAAAATAAGTTAAAGTTTTCTCAGAGTCCAATAGAACAAAGCAGTTGTAAGTAACGGGGCCCACACGCTAATATCTCTGGTCGTCAGCAGGTGCTTGGGAGCGATCAAATCAAACCCAATCAACCTCCAGGTTCTCAATGAACCTGCCCAACTCTCTGCAATCAAGCGCTTGAAGGGTACCAGATAACGGTGGGTGGCTGCACAAGACAATGCAATATGTTTATGGATCACTGAAACAAAAAGTAACAATTTCAGACTAAGAGTAACCCAACACTTCTCAAGGATTCAAGAATAGTTTGGCAGAATGCAACTTGAATAATTAAAGGGAGGTTTAACACTCCAGGTTTAAACTTAATAAAACCTCTTAGTCAAACGTTAATGGTCCAGAAAGACAATCAAATGAATGATCAAGACCAAATAATGGTCAGAAAAAGGGATCAAGAGTGGTATAACACACTCAAGAATTCAATTTAATGAATTCTTCTTCAACCAGCAAGGCTATGGTTGGTGATAAGGAAAAGGGCCACAGAAGGGCAGATCAGAGTTTCAGACTTAAAAAAAGTCAAGGTTAAGGGATAAGGATCAAGAGATAATCAAAAGATATATCCGGATAAGTGATCAATTTCACAAAGGAAGGAGCTCTTGGATCAGAAGCTCATAATTCTCATTTGTGGGAAGAATTGATGATGAAAAAAAGCAGGGGAGAGGCCCTCCTTTTATAGGCTAGAGAGCCCTGTAACTATTTACAATTGGATAACACAAATGAAAGCAGAATTTTTTTTTTTTTTTACAATTATGAGGCTCAAGCTTGGGGAGGCCCGTTTCCCTTCTGCCAATCTTCCAGAATGGGGTGAGATATTCTCACCCCAGCCAGTTACTTGCAAACCTCCGTGCGGGCGTTCCCACACCTAGTAACAACACAAAACCACCTCCCATTCAAATCTGGAGGGGGGTGAGAAAGAAAGAAACCATACAATAAAAGAAAATAACAATAAAAAATAAAAAAAAATGACAGAAAAATAAAAAAAATGAGAGAAAAATAAAAAAAAGGGCAGTGAGCAAACAATTGAAAAAGAGAGTAAGAACCAAAAAAAAAGAAACAAAACAAAAATCAAATGAAAAGAAAAAAAAACAGCAAGCAAGAGAAAAAAAAAGAAAGAGAACAAAAAATGAAAGAAAAGGAGGATGGTTGCTGTCGATTTTCCAATCTAGGAGGAGAGGGTGATCCCAAGATGATGGAGTTGGTGAGCGCAATGATGTTGATTCTCATCATTGCTGGATGGTTTTGATGATTAGCGATGGGGTTGATGTGATCAATGATCCTTGCTCACAAGCGGTGATGGTGGTGATGATGAGGATGCCATGATGGATGAATTGATGATGAGAGGGAAGGCAATGATTCGCGCATGGCCAAGCCATGGGGAGGATCATGATGAAAAACCAATGGTTGCAATGAAAGTGAGGAAGCAATCAAGGATGCAAGCAATGAGGATGAGGAGGAGCAATGCAATGAGGATGAGGATGAGGAGGAGTAATTCAATGAGGATGAGGAGGAGCAATGCAATGAGGATGAGGAGGAGCGATGCAATGAGGATGAGGAGGAGCAATGCAATGAGTCGCCCATGGCCAAAAGTTAGCAAGAGAGGCCTGAGAACAAGGAGGGGGGACTGAACCCAGGGTAGGAGGGAAGTGGGAGCAATGGAAGGAAGAGGAGGAGCTACACCACTAGGACAGGAAGGGTTGGAGTGAAGGATCCAAGTTTTTTCTAAACTCAATTTTTTTTTTTGATTTAAGGTATGACAAAAAAATATGTATAAATATTTTTTTTTTAATTTTTGAATTCTTTTCCCAAGGTGTCCCAAATGGTTCACCACACTGTCAACAGGCTATCCCAGTTCCTGCAAGACCCATCCCTTGCTCATTGGACCGCTGCCACCCAGATTCTGCAGTATCTCCGAGCAACCAGCCACCTTTGCCTCACCCTTGGTGGATACAGTTTGGAACTCTCTGGTTTCTTGGACTTGGATTGGACCAAGGACAAGCAAGACTGCCGCTCAACGTCCAGATACATCTTCCGCATTGGGTCCCGGGCCATCTTTTGGAAATCCAAGAAGCAGCCAACGGTATCCCTCTCCAGCACCAAGGCCAAATACAAGGCTCTGTCCAATTGCTGCAAGGAAGGCCTCTGGCTCAGGAATGTCCTTTGCAAACTCAAGATTTGTGACTCTTCCCCAGTTCCACTGCTCTTCAACAATGAAGGCGCTGAGGCTCTTTCAAAAAACCCTAAACACCACTCTCACACAAAGCACATTGATTCCCGGCACCATTTTATTTGGGAGTGTGTGGAATGCTGAATTTTTGTCATCAAACACGTCTGAAGCAAAGAGATGCTGGCCGACATGCTCACCAAGCCATTATCCCGCGTTCTGATTCAATCCCATCAGCAACTTCTTGGGCTCATCGGCAATGTTCAGCAAGGGGGGGTGTTGGAATAAATCCATCTAACCTTCACACATAACTCTTTTCATTCCTTCTATGCTGTTTGTCTCAACCTTGTCATGTTTCTCTTCTCCTTTTTATTTTCCTTTTGTTACCAACCATCATTGTGTTACTATCCTCTTGTTCCCTTTCTTCTTATTTCACTTTCACATAAGTATCATGCGGTGCATGCCCTCAAAGCTCTCACTTACCCAACAAATGTATTTCACACTCCCTGTGACATTCTCCTGTTTTTCCCCTACCTGAGGGCAGAGGCTCAGTCACACAGAAGGATTTCCTCTTCATCTTTTTGTCACTGCTTGTACCCTGCGTAACCTCAGGTAAGTGTCTGTCTCATGAATCTCTTTCCTCCTATATTTACTCTCTGATTATTCTTTTCTTTGATAATTACTTTGATATCTGAAATACTATCCTTCTGTCACTTCTTGTCCCCTGCTTACCCTCAGGTTACCACTCACTTAACAGGAGCTAGTCTGTCAGAGATGTTGAGTTAGAGTGATCTTGAGGATTAGTCTCTTACCAGGCATATATCCATGAAAGATGAGTCTTGGTTAGACAAGAATGGTTGGAGAAGTTAAGCCATATTGATAGGAGTGTTGAGTTGGAGAAATCACAAAGTGGGAAGAGAAGGTCAAGCCATAGACAGTTCAAGAGTTGTAGATGAGAGGTGAAGAAAGAGAGATAGACAAAAGATAAATCAATAAAAGAGGAGGAAAAATAAATAGAAAATAGAAAAATCAAAGGATAAGAGAACAGAGAATAGAAGGAGAGATTCAAAGAGGTCCACCTGCGTCAGCTCATTGAGTGAGAAGTCCCTGGGTGATACAGACATGTCACATGGACTCTTCTCAGTTCACATAACTACTGAGAAGGGGGCATAGGATGTCAGCTTGCTACTATTGCAGAGCAAGCTGCAAAAGTAACAGAAATAACATAATAATAATAATAATAAAATGAACCTCAGAAGGAGAAAAAAAACCATAAATATTATTGCAAAAATGGATTCTCCACCCAACATTAGGTAGGGTCACTCACTGCCCCACCCTTGAAATCCAACTCCTTATATTTTTGAATAATTAAGGAAAAGAAAGACCAAAATACCACAGCACCACTATTGAACCTTTTGGCCAATTAAATATTTCACATGTATTGTCACGCATAGGTTTCACACTCAAAATTCAGTCAGAATTGAGGTTTTGTGTATATTTTAGGAGTTACAGAGGGAAATGTTTTCTGTCACAATTCCTGCACGCAGCCGCGGCAACAAATACACCAACGCGCGGCTGAGCTACAGCTCTTTCACTCTTTCAAAGTTGTGTACGCAGCCCCAGGCCTCTGACAAGTATGCAGCCGTGGGACTATGGGTTGACAAAGTGACAGGCGGCCTGAGAAACCTAGGTGCCGTGTAAACATGCTACAACCTACGCGGGAACATTCTACATATGTAATTAATGTTCCCGTGGATAGTAGATAGTCTAAAAATACATAAAATTATATAAAAAATTTTAAATAATCTTTATAAATATTTTTTATTAAATATAATTCAAAGTACCAAAAATGTCGAAAATAAGATAATGACTACTTCTAAAAATATATTAAAATACTTTAATATACTATTATGAGAATTTCTAGACATCAACATTTTCGTGAAATACTAAGAAAACTTGTGATGTAAAAATATTACATGAATACCCATGACTTAAATTTTTAATTAATTATTTTAGTAAATCAACTTAATTTCAAAAATAAGGAGTAAAATCAATATCATGAATTTACTCAAATTATTTAATACATAATGAGAACTCACCTGACATCAGAATATTCGTAGGAATGTCTATTAAAATAATTATTAACTTACTGGGAATATTTACTAAGGTTAATTAATTAAATAATAAATAAAAGGACAGATTAGTGTTATTCACACGTCCAAACATAAATTATAAAGTAGAATCATTCCCATATTCTGTGGAATGAGATGCTACCCTTGTTACAGCACCAGGAAAACGTGACAGGCTACCACTGGCTACCCTCCTAGCCTCAGTTTCCGTCCCTTTGAGCCCCTTTACCCCTCAGAAGGACAATATTGGGACTCCAAAAGCTAAAAATAAAGAGCTCTTTTGAGGATATTGATACCCATAGACCCAGTTATATTTATACCCAGAAACAGTGCCAATGTAATAAAATACTTATGAGAAATAAGTAAGTGATTTATGGCTTTAGTCTGATTAATAATATCTTTCCTCAACCTTCTTTTATCAATTTAAACTGCTGAACAACCTTATAACCCCAGTATACAGGTTTAACCCATCAGTGCACATCCCAAAAAGATACCCTAAGAATTTAATAATATACCATTGAGTCTTATTATCCTTTCTCTGTCTTGGCAGCTTTTTTTCAAAGCCCTGCCACTCCACCTTGTATTTTATATACATACTATCTTTGGGCAAAATACCCTTTAAACTAAAGGGCCCAAAGTAACCAGGCCTAAGTGTTTTCATACTGAATTCCCTGAAGAGAGGTTTTAAAGATCCCCAATATAATTGTGGTCCCACTATAAAAATATTTAATAATAAATTTATCTATATTGATTTATAACAATAAACTATATCCAAACCAATTAACCTTTCAATAGGCTTTATCCAAATATTGTACGGATTTTTTGCTGCATTTATTAAATAATATATTTATTATTTATTCTATCACCTCTAGTAGCTAAAGGATAGCAAGGGTCTTGGCATTCAGGAGGCTGACGGAGGGGAAGTCAGAACACATAGGAGAAAGTCATGACAATCTTAACATTCCACACAGCTCATTTGGGTTGTGTAGCATCCCCAATGGCCCATTTGAGTCGTGTAGCATGCCACAGGGCCCATTTGGGTTGTGTAGCATGCCACATGGCCCATTTGAGTTGTGTAGCAGGCTACACGGCCCATTGGAGTTGTGTAGCATGCCACAAAACCCATTTGAGCCCTTTACACAATTCAAAAAGTTGTGAATTTAACATTACCATAATATCTATGAATCTTGTAATTTGGCAGATTCACAAGCACAAAAAACTATGAAAATTTTCATGTATGTTTTATTATGAACATTTTGAGTAAAAAAATACAAGGATACAGGGTTTTATTGAAATATTCAAATCATCAACTTTTGGACACTAGTTCCAGTTATTCATTCAAAGCTTAAAAAAAGTGAAATAACCATTGGAAAACATTTTCTTTGGAAAAAAATATTTAAAAAAAACCTTTTCTTTTTTT
This sequence comes from Puccinia polysora, assembly GCA_025617555.3. Lineage (NCBI taxonomy): Eukaryota > Fungi > Basidiomycota > Pucciniomycetes > Pucciniales > Pucciniaceae > Puccinia > Puccinia polysora. Next base: position 48,272,489 of record CM062615.1, read on the forward strand.
AAAAAAAATCATGATTATAAATCAATTTTTACAGGAATGCACCTAAATACAAAACTTATCGATTACTGTCACCATTATTTTGAGACAAACAGCAAATGTTGGTTTCATCAGATATCTCCTTCAAAGTTGAAATTATAATTTTTAAACTTTTCAAAGTGGAATTGAAAAGGGAAAATATAAAGAAAACTTCAATTATCAAACATGAAATCCATTGCTCCACTCCTTTTTTATAATCAGGAATTATACAAAAATATTTGCAAATTGCCATTTTGAAATACTCAAAACAATATCATTCAAATTCCAAAGTAAGATCTGGATCTTCCCATCTCACATTATCCTCATGGGTACAATGTCAGGGATCTGTCTTGCATGAGAATTATGGTTAAATTTGAGTATACTTCTCATGCAAGAAATGCCCCTGATTTTTGGCTTGAATCATAAACCCCATCAAACACAAACTCATGGCAAGGTATACCCATTCACATGTTCTTTTTTCAATGACCCAAAATAAAGCTCATGGGTGGTTTTGGACTTCCCATAAGGCCAAAAATCACGGAAACTTGCCCTGGGCTCCCCATGGAAATGGCGCTCATTGGCCCCAAGCTCCCCAGGCCCTAAGGCAGTCAAGTTTGGGCCTGGAGCTTGCTTTTGTTTTGCTTCAGTTGTTTGCTTTGCTCCTGAGAAAAGAAAAAGCCCAATTTGCGCATTACTAGCAACAGGGTTGCCAAATGCAACCCTGTTGCGGTATCCCAGGCTGCCAGAGCCCTTGGAGAGGTTTGTGCAACTTTATGGGCCCTGTCCCCCTTCCCATTTCTGGCAAACAATAGCAAAAGTCAGCAAGTTCACAATCAAAAATGCAAGCAATTGCAAACTTGCTGAAGTGTTTGCTGGCGCCAGCCTTTCTTGTTGATTTGCAAGCAAAATGACGAGTGCTTGAAAATTGACAAGCAGTTCAGTGGCACTGCAAAAAATTCAAAAAGCAAGAAAATTCCAGCATTTCCAAAGTACTCCAGCAGGTCCATCCAGGTAAGTTTCTATAAACTTTTTTCAGTGTTTGAACATCTGAACATGTAGAATGATTCTTTTTGTACTCTAATGGTATCTGAAACATTTCAATAACCTCTCAAGATTCCAATCATCAAACCACCTTTCAATTAAACTCATCATAAAAAAGAAGCACTTAATCCAACTCCTTCAATTGCCCATTGACTGCAAGGGATCTCTTCCACCTCTCACTCATAATCACTGCATTTCAAGGATAAGAACGCATGCAACTATTTGAATATCTTGAATCCTTCATCTTCATCAATCCAAAACTGACTTCACTCTTTCTCTTCCTCTCCATTCTTTTTTCTTATTCTTCCAATCATAACTTCTTTCTTCACCAAATCAATTCAACTTTTATTGTCACATATCAGCATCAACACCATCAATCCTTGTATTCATCTTTGCAGTAAGAAGAAATGAAAACATCAACCTATCATCCACTTATCCTTGATTAATTCCTGCATTGCCTTGAAACCCTTTTTGAAAAATGAACCACTTCTTCATCATCATTTTTAATAGTAAACCATGGATCAAGTCGATTCCAATGCATTCACCCAATCTCAAGCCCCCCTTTTTCCATTGAAAACCAATAATGAGTATGTGGCTTTCAAAGTGGTTAAACTTAGCAACATCTATGTATTTCAATCATCATAAACGGTTTCATATTATTGACTTTAACCTTTTTATTTTATCTCAATCCTTTCCACTTGTATTATTGTTGGTGCTTTTGAGACAATGTTTGTAGTGAGGATGAGCCCTTGAATCTAAAGCAACATCAGGAATCAACCCAAGATTTTCCTGTTCTTAGGCCACCATCACAAACCATAATTCAATCCATCCCATCCTCATCCAGAGAACACAAAAAAAAATTACAGCTGATCATGATTATTGCAATAAGGAGTAAGTATCTGAGTCAATCTACTTCATCACCCTGAAGAAGGGTCAAAGTCCATGCCAAGTAGTAGTACCAAAAGTAAGACTCCCAGTAAATCTACAAGTGGTTTGTAAAAGAAAGTACCAACCTTATGTGGTGCTCAATTATCATTAATTGAAGCAAGCACCATATAAACATTGCTAGCAAATCAATTTTCTGAGATGGTAAAAGATCAAAACCTGAAAAAAACCAAGAGAAAAACTAAAACTGGATCTATGTTTGGAATTGGTTTTTTTCAGGGCACTGACCAAGGATATTCTGCAGGTAATTGGGGATCAATCCAGACTTTCTAATCATTTATTTGTTCACTTATTGCCATCAAAATATATTTCAAAATAGGAATATATGCAAGGAGAAAGGAGATGGACCCAGAAAAAATAGCAAATGATGATCTATTTTGGTCTAAGCTTCCAGTACATAACCAACTGACTTTCAATAGAATCCAAAATTTATCCAACACAGCTCATGTGAAGAACAAGGAAGTACCAGAAGAGTTCAAAATTCCAAACTGGACATCTCCAGAGTGGATTGACCAAAGGGATTCTTTTCTTCATGCTTCTAATTTCATTGTCACTTGTGATGACCTTTCCAATATTCCTCATACAGATCAGGATGACTAGAATTGTTATACTTATGGTTTGTTCTCTTATATTAAAAAACCTACTGGAACACCAATCCCTCCTCCCTCTAAAGAAACAGGCCATGGTCTCTCCTTCCCAACTCTTGGTTTCATAGTTGTTTATTCAAAAGCTGGGGGAATTCTAGAAATTGTATGGTAAACTTCTGTTTTTCCTCATCAAAGTACTTTTCATCCAGCAAGCCTTCAAACAACTGAACACTATACTCATTTTGGTTGCTCCTTCAAAATCAAAAAAAAACTAGCAAAGGCTTCTCTTAAAATTCAAAATTTTTATCCTTCTGAAATTTTAACTAGAGTTAATGGAAAGAAAGCCGGATATGGTTAAACATGTGCTTCAATGTATATGATTCAAAAATCACCTCTTTGTTCCAAAATTTTTACCAGTTATTTCATGAAATGATGTCAAAATGTGCATGAGTTTTAGAAGATTTTTACTAGTTTGAATGTAAAATGGCATGTCTTTTGATTGATGGTTGACTTGTGCTAGGTTGTCTACCTTCCCATAAAATTAGTTGTGGCTTTACTGCATAGTACATTTATAGGAAATGTCAAAGGAGGTGGACTACTTATGATAAGTTTTCCACCTCCCTGAATCTGTGTGCACACGGTGTGGAATTCAGAAGAGTAATTCTCCTTTAATGGTTCCAAGTTTGCAAGTTATTGATCCCTTGCATCTGTAAACCCTGAGTGCAACTGTTCACCCTTGAGTGAGAGATTGAGAATTGAGAGTAAAGATCCTTCCAAAACCTCAGACAACCAATGTGTTCCTCCCTCCTCCAATATCCAAGTTGAGGGTGCGGCTTAAGTAGCCTAACCCTCAACCCCAACCTAAGTACATCCAGAGACAAGCTGGAATAATGAAATACAACCCCTAAGCACAGAACCCTAGCCTCAACCCTATCCTTCCCATCCAATAATCAACATCCCATATCCCATATCCATCTGCATTGCCCGCCTGCAATTAAATTCACCCAGTTTTTCCTTCTCATGATGCAGCCTTGCGCCGTGCCCAACTTGGAGCCCCTGCGCATTTCCGTATCCACCCAAAGCGCCATTCCAGATATCCAAGATATATCTGCGCAATATGCGCGCAATCTGTCCAATCCAATCCATCCTGCATCTGCAGATTCTGAGCCCAATTCAACTGCTGCTGAGCCCGCAGCGCAACTTGCTGCGGCAAAGCCGCACCCATTGCTGAGCGCGCTTCCCCTGCTGAGCCTGCCCCTCCTGCTGAGCGCGCAGCGCGCAGCCTATTCCAACTCTTGTCTATAAAAGGCCACCACATCCCCCCCCAACTTGAGTTCTTTCCCCAGAGATCTCCCACTATCTCACCTACCTCCAACTATACCCAAGCTATACCACCTCCAACCGTGCCCCTTCATCAGACTAAAGAAAGAAAGAAAAAAAACCTCATCCAACACCCTTCACCAATCATTTTCTGCACCTACTGCAGCCGCAACAGCCTTTTGTGCCACATCCTTCCGGGCTGGTGCGCCTGTGTCCCGTGCCGAGACAGACACTTCCCCTGCTCCCTATTGGAGGGCATGCCGCACAACCGCCCCCAAGGTCACCCATGCAAGAGGACCTTTTGCAATTCCTTTGTGATCTCAAGAAACAAGGAGATCTTGCCAAATGAGTGGACCCCGCCCAGCTTGCCTTGAAATTGTCCGCAAAGCGCCCCGCAAAATCCTCCGTCGCGCAAGAGCCACAACTTGGGCTTGCTGTTCCTCTGGGCTGGACCTCCAGAGCGCCAGGGTTTCCCAAACTTTGCGGCCTTCCGGAACGCCACCCATGAGTGGGCCGCGCCAGTTTGGATTAATTTACCGGCAATGGACCCAAGGATTCCAAAATTTCCAGCCGCGCCTCCTCCACCCCCACCAAGGCCAGCTCCTCCTCTGCCAACACCGCTTCCTCCCACTCCTAAAATACCAACTCCTCCTCTGGCATCATCTCCACCACCGCCATCACCATAACCCACTCCCAGGTCATCACTGGAGTCTTGCCTGTGCGGTCTCCCATGATGATTGAGTTGTCACCGGAACGCCCGGCCGCAACTCCCAAGATCCTGGAAATCCCCCTAGTTCCGGCACTTCCCTTGGCAAGGTTTGACGCCATGGTGAATGATGCGGACAAACTCCTCCGGCGGTTTCTAGCGGTTCCCTACGCTCACACAGCCAATGCGCAACGCAAGGTCTTTTTGGCTTTCCAATCCCTAGCCGCAGAGGCTTGCACAGACGCAAATGATGTGATGGAGACTTGGCCGGCTTAGGGGGATTGCCCCCCTTTCTCCTTTCCTTCCTTCATTCCATCTTGTCTTCATTCCAGCGCCTATGCAAAGATAAGGAATTTTTCTGCGCAATCCTGAGCAGCCTTTGGGCTTTATGAGACCTCTGAGAGAAATAAGAGCCAGGCGCAAGATCCGCGCCACTGAGAGTATCCGGTGAGAGTAAGAACATCAGAGCAACCCGCAAGAGTGAAGAATCTGTTAGAGTGAGAAGCATCCGCTCAAGGTACCTGGACCGCCCCCAACAAACTTCCACACAGTTCCCCTTACCCATCTACAGAACAGAGAGAGTGCAAAGAAAACCAGCTGCGCGCAGAGATCCATGAGAGGTAAAAAGAAAAAGAGTCCGCCCAAACCCATTTGCACATTCCATCTATAAGATAACCAAGAAAAATTAAAAAGAGATTATTATTGTTTTTAAAAAAAAAACACTGACCCGTTTCCAAGCCCGCGCCTTTGCTCTTGGACCCAAATCCCTTCCGCGCAATGCGCTTTCCTAGTTCCATGAATCATCAGTCAGAAATTATTCATGCATTTGCTTTTGGAATGCGGGGCTTGTCCTTGTGTCCGGGGACCCAGCTTTGCGCCGTTCCTGCACCTAAAAGAAACCATCCATAGCCAGCAATAATCCCAAAATCCAATCCAGAGAGAATAAAATAGGAAAACAAACATTCTGGGGTTGCTAGTTATTCCGGCTGTGAACTGGCTAGAGCACCCCCTCACCAAATCCAATCATATCCCCTAATCATCCAAACTTCCCACCAACTTGACTGCTCCCCCCAGCCGTCTGCAGTTGTTTATTTCTCCAGAAGCCATGCACGTGCCTGGGCTTGTCTTTTGTGGAAGGATCCGCATTATTGTCCCCTTTTCTATCTGAACCAGCCATCTCATTGAATGAAGTGGAGCCTTGCGTGAAGAATTGTTTCACGTGCAAAGGGGTGGCCTTCCGTTTGAGAGGAGTTCTGTCCAATTCCTCCAACTGGTAGCTACCTCCGGAAAACTTGGACGTAATGCGGAAAGGCCTGTTCCATCAATTAGCAAACAAATTGCCCCATTGAGTTTTCAGGCTCCGGTTTTAAAGCAGAACCAAGTCCCCCTTCCTCAATGGATCCCGGAGTTTATGCGCGCAGTACTTTTCCCAATAGCGGACGGAATTTGTGCGGGTTTCCTTCAGTCTTCCAGCCACTTTCTGCAGCATTTCTTCCCATTGCAGGATTTTCTTGGCCCGGGCCTTGACTAGATCTGCAGCCGTCTTAACCTTCCACCAGTCAATACCCAGAAAGGTTTCCAGCTCAATTTCAATTGGCAGCACGGGTTGCTGCCCAAATAGCAGCTCCTACAGCAAATAACCCTTCAACCTCTTCACCAAAATTTGATACACAAAAAGAACCACTGGAAGGGTTCCCTGCCACCGTTTTCCATCCTTGCCGCACATCTTCACCATTGTGTCCTGATGGGCTGGTGGCCCCGCTCAATCATCCCCGCTGTGGAAACTAAAGGGTGCAACACCCCAGAAGTCGTCCTCGAGTTCCGGAAGTTATTGATCAAAGCGTCTGTAAGGAGATTGGATGCAGCCGTTCAAGGGAGAGAGAGGGAGAGAGAGAGAGCAATAATAAGATGAATTCCTTCCTTTCCAATCCAATCCAATCCAATGCCATAAAAAGTGATATCCCAGAGTGCAGTCCAGTCCGTGAAGTGAAGTGAAGTGAAGTGAAGTGAAGTGGGGTGAAGTTTTTTTTCCCCGTCCTTCCCCTTCCTTCCTTCCCTCTCATAAGATGCCCCTACAACCCGGAGTTGAGAGCAAAGTATTTAAGCCCTCCCTCTCAACCCTAACCTAAGTAAAACCACAAGTAACAAGAAAGAGTGATGAAATACAACCCTAAGCCGCAGAACCCTAGCCCAACCCTATCCCTCCATCCCTCACCATTACCCGCGCCCTTCGGTATTAACGTAGCCCGGTTCTTCCGCCCGCGCGCGTCCGCCCGACAACCCTTTCCAATATCCGGGGCGTACCCACGTGACTCAAACCGCGCGTCTTGCGATGCGCGGTCCGATCTGTGCAAGCTTTCCAATCCACGCGAGCCTTCTGATCCGCGCAAGCCTGCCGAACCGCGAAAGCTTTCCAATCCGCGCAAGCCTTCCAATCCGTGCAAGCTTTCCGGTCCGTGCAATCCGTCGTCTCCCGTCTCCAGGTGCTGAGCCCAACCCAACCGCTGCTGGGCCTACCTGACTGCTGCTGAGCGCGCCGCCTGCAGCACTTTCCTGACTCGCGTCCATAAAAGAGCACCACATCCCCCCCCACTTGAGTTCTGTCCCCAGAGATCTCCCACCATCTCACCTTCCGTAGTTATCCTTTCTTCTTTTTATTTAGCACCTATACACAAAAAGACATAGGTTGTGCGTGATTGAGTAGCCTTTGGTCTTGTGAGTCCCTGAGCAAGAATAAGAACCGCGCGCAATATCCGCGCCTTGAATAGAGAAGATCAGCGCCAGTGAGAAATCGGAAAAGGTGAGAAATCCGCGCCAGTGAGAGTATCCGCAAGAGTACATGGGGAGACAGAAAAGGAAGAATGAATAGATAAGAAGGAACAAGAGATTTTTTTTTTTTTTTGAGCCCGCGTCCTGCGTCCCAACTCCAACCTTCCACCCCGCGCTAGCTCCCCCCCAACTTTGCCGCTGTCCTCAGCCGACCGCGCCCCATCCATCGCCAGATCCGCGGAGCGTTGCCTCAACCAATCCCGCAGGGACCTTGTTTGCAAATTGTTGTCACAGACCGCCTAGGTGCACCTCCCGCCGCCATGACCCTCCTGCATCCTTTGAAATTTGAGCCCATCTGTGCGCAAAACCCAAACAAAAGCAAACACCCCCAGACGTCCTTACAACAACCCGCCGTGGAGGAGGAAAGAGGCTTTGAAACCCTTTCAATCCCAGCTCTCTTCTTCCCCACCCTGTCCACACAACATCCTTTGCCCTTTGCCGTTCTTGGGGCCTTGTTCTCCCCTCCGGAGATTTCTGACCGCTCCCTGCCCACCAGACCGCGCGTGACCACTTGACCCTTCCGCTCCGCCCCACCGTCTGTCCATTCCGCGCCCGTCCTTTCCGTTGCTGCCACTACCCTTTCCAAATGTGCGCTCTCCGCCGTCAAAGAGGTCTGGCTTGGGTCGTGATTCTCCAACGTGTGGTCCATCTCTTCCGCCGCCGCGTGTACCTTCTTTGCAAGATCCATCCGCCGCTTGCCAATTCCCAGTCCGCACGGAGCATCCATTTCCCGTTCCGTTGTCCTCGCCCGCTTCCTGTCATTAGGCCGCACCGGTTCCATCGAGTCCCGCTTCCCCAACACGTTCTTAGCCCCCACTGGGGAAACCAATTCCGCGTTTGAATCCGCTGTCCGGTCCCTTTGTCCCGTCCGCCAACGGTTGTTGTCCTCCCCATTTGCGCACACGCGGGGCGCAGAAGCGCTGGGGGACTGAATACTCTCCAGATAGGCCTTGAGGCCCCTTGCCACCTCCGCAAGTTCGCTAGCCCAAGAGATGGTTGCCGGTGGTGGGGCCGGAAAATACTCTGCCTTGTAGTACTCCAGTTCCGCGTAGTCCACTTCCGCTTGCATCTGGGTCCCGTCGCGCGCGCCTGCCTTGTAACCCAATTCCGCGGATGGCTTGAGATTGTCCTTCCGAAAGCAAGAACCGTGCCTCCCCCATCTTGCCAGCATGTCCTCCTTCAGTTCCGGCCAATCCAGGTTCAGGTATCCTCCCATCTCCTCCACTTCCCGACGCGCTTCCGGGTCCTTGATGAACAGGACAACATGGGGCACCTTCTCAAAATCCAAAACGCCTTCAGAGTCCGCGATTGTTTCATAAAGTGAGATGAATTGCTCCACCTCTGCAATGTTGAGTTGAATAGGCGGGTAAATCCATGGAGTAGCACAGAAGCCGTCGAAGGAGGAAGGAAGAGAAGCGGCTGTTGGTAGCATCCGTGAGTACCTTTGAGAGACTTCGACAAAAGATTGTTTCCCGGCCAGACCCCCAGATGTGGAAACTAAAGGGTGCAACACCCCAGAAGTTGTCCTCAAGTTCCGGAAGTTATTGATCAAAGTGTCTGTAAGGAGAGTGGATGCAGCCGTTCAAGGGAGAGAGAGGGAGAGAGAGAGAGCAATAATAAGATGAATTCCTTCCTTTCCAATCCAATCCAATCCAATGCCATAAAAAGTGATATCCTAGAGTGCAGTCCAGTCCGTGAAGTGAAGTGAAGTGGGGTGAAGTTTTTTTTCCCCGTCCTTCCCCTTCCTTCCTTCCCTCTCATAAGATGCCCCTACAACCCGGAGTTGAGAGCAAAGTATTTAAGCCCTCCCTCTCAACCCTAACCTAAGTACAACCACAAGTAACAAGAAAGAGTGATGAAATACAACCCTAAGCCGCAGAACCCTAGCCCAACCCTATCCCTCCATCCCTCGCCATTACCCGCGCCCTTCGTTATTAACGTAGCCCGGTTCGTCCGCCCGCGCGCGTCCGCCCGACAACCCGTTCCAATATCCGGGGCGTACCCACGTGACCCAAACCGCGCGTCTTGCAATGCGCGGTCCGATCTGTGCAAGCTTTCCAATCCACGCGAGCCTTCCAATCCGCGCAAGCCTTCCAAACCGCGAAAGCTTTCCAATCTGCGCAAGCCTTCCAATCCGCGCAAGCTTTCCAGTCCGCGCAATCCTTCGTCTCCCGTCTCCAGGTGCTGAGCCCAACCCAACGGCTGCTGGGCCTACCTGACTGCTGCTGAGCGCGCCGCCTGCAGCACTTTCCTGACTCGCGTCCATAAAAGAGCACCACACCGCACCTTCCAGATGGTACTCCGTCACTTGGCCAAACTCTGCTCCGCAACTTTGCACCAACTCTGCCAACTGTCCCCGGAACTCCGCACCTCCATCAACCATTACCAGCCAAAGTGATCCGTAATGCACAAACCAATCTTCCCCCAGAAACTGACCAAATTTTTCCGCCAAGAGCTTCACCAGCAGCCATGCTTCCACCAATCCCAAAAGATCATCCCATGCAACAAGGAGCTACTTGAACTTACCCGCCCTGATGTGCACAACATCCAAAGAAACCTTCCCAAACAAGGTGTCCTCCCTGGTGGGGATACCCACTTTGCAAGGCAACTTTGTGCTCTGCTTCTGACATGCTTTGCACAAACGTACCCACTCCAACACCGTGCAAACTTCACCCGGCACCAGAACCTCTCCCTCACCCGTATCCAAGTTTTGAGCTTGCTGCAATTACCAAGATTGTCATGCAGACTTCCCAGAATTACCTCCTAATCTGCCCTCAACATGCTGACCACAAGCGGTACAGGCACGCTCCGCCGCCACAGCTTTCCTTCCTGCAGGTAGAAATTAAACTGTGGCAGCGGATCCGCCCTCAACATGCTGACCACAATTACCTCCCAATCCGCCCTCAATGTGCTGACCACAAGTGATACTGGCACGCTCCGCCGCTACAGCTTTCCTTCCTGAAGGTAAAAATTTATAACTCTCCACCGAACCCATCAAACAATATTGGCTGGCGTGACATCCAGAAACCAAAGATCCTGCAAATACAAACTGAGGACCGTTTACCTCTTGGACTGCTGGAGTGGAAGAGGCACACTTACTTCCATCACCCCTACCTTAACTGTTGGGGCCTCCACATCCAGTGGTTCTGCTCCTTTGTATGGATCATCCCGCGGGTACCAAGACAGCGCGTCCGGCATTGTAAAGGCCTTCTCTGGAAAATGCACAACCGTGAAAGGAAAAAACTGAAGGAACGCAACCCACCTGGTCATAGGCGCATTTGGAAGCGTTGGAAAATTGATCATCCGTGCCAGCGCCTCCATCCCCACCAGAAGCAAAAATTGAATCCCCATAGAAAATGCTGCAACCTCCACATGATCTTAGTGACCCTACAAAGTTCCAACTTTGGCTGCAAGTACTGGCTCTTGGTTGGTGTAAACATAATGGACTTGTAATGAACAAGACAATCTTTTCCCTCATCCTCCTGGGTCTGCACCGCCCCCGCTCCAAAGTTGCTCAAATCCACGGCCAACTTAATTCCTCCAGCGTCAAAATCCAAGTCCTGCAGTACAATATTGTGCCCAACAATCTACTTGAGTTTGTTGAAGGCAATGTAAAAGTTTGAACCCCAGGTCCATTCCAAGCCCTTACACATCAATGCCCGCAATGGGTTAGCAACCTCTGCAAACAGCTTGATGAACATCCGTACATAGCTACACAATCCAAAGAACTGGAGAATGTGCAAGACAGTCTTTGGCGTTGGCCACTTGAGGACTTTGTTGTGTTTCTTTTCCACAATCTGCCTTCCATCAAAAGCCACCACATGTCCTAGAACCTCCAGCACGGGTACGCAGACTGATAAATTTTTCCCCAACGCCGTAAGCCCCGCTTTCTCAATCTGGAACAAGATGTGTTCCAGTGTTTGCGTGTACTCCCAGACAAATCAGCGGATCTCCAGAGCCTCTGTAAGCGTTTCCCCTCCGTAATCCCTCTTTGGGACAATGATGCCTGCATTTTTGATGAAGATCTGTACCCCCTCCGGAAGATTTTCCTTCAAAATCCAGGTCATCTGCGCTTGGTAAACTGCAACTTAGTTAGTTTCACCTTGCGGCAGCTGCGTCAGTTGCATCCTGCCCAATCCGGTTTTGAAGGCAGTCATTGGACTCCAACTCCAATCAAGTTTTAACTGATTGTATTGGCCCATCACCTCCACCAACCCATAGTATGGGAGTCCTGCCATAGATTCCAGAAACTTTTCCATGCGCAGAGGTTGTCCCGCCTCTCGGATTGTAAAAAAATTGAGCCGCTGCAGATCATGAACAATCCATAATTAATTCCCATCCTGCTTAACCACCACAAAGATCAGACTTGAGTAACTTGATTTTGATTTCTTGTGAAGACCTGTCCCCACAAGCTTGCGCACCAGCTCCAAGAAGGGCCCTCAAACCTCCTGCAGAATTGGGATTGGCTTGATCTGCCAAGGTTTGTGCTGAACCATTGGAATCACATAAGGAGCGCCTATCTTGCTCCTTAACAGTCCTCGCTCTTCAGGTCAGGCGCGAGCGCTCTTTCCCCAAGAACAAGTACCAAAGTCAGCAAATCCTGTTCCTCTGCGCTCAACCAGCCTGGCGGTCCAAAGTTAAGAGCCGCAATTCGCTCCAATTGTGTTGCCCATCCTGACACCTTCAGTGAAGATTCCCAAGGGTCCTGAAACCAAGAGATTGGTTTCAGTGGTCTTTTCAGATCCTGTGGCATTGCTTTGTTCTGGGGAAGGACCTTTTGCACAACTGGCTTATACTTTCCAACATTGCACCACGCCATCCCCATGCATCCGTTACCACAGGTCCTAGTCAAAACCAAAACCCAGCTTTTGCCTTTGCTCACAAGCGTGGCACAATGATAGTGTTTTTTTGAAGTACCTCCTGGAGATGCAAACTGAGGAAAGGAACTTACTTCTGGCACTCGCGCGTCCCATGCTTCCTCCCTTCTCCCAACCTGCTCCTCACTGGTCAACCTCCCGCACAAAGCGGGAGCTTGCTCTGTGTGGTAACCTTGGCTGACTAGTTGAAATTGGCCTCCAGGCTGCCCTTTTGAACCAACTCCGCGCCAGGGTCCTCCTCCTCCTCTCTTGCCAAATCCCGCACCCACTTCCCCAACCCCTGGTTGCAGATTGTGGTTTGGAATTGCCTGCCGGACAAATCTTCCACCATTAATGCTTCTGTCCCCGCCTCTGGATCAAATGTCATTTGCGCTTGGAACCCAAAAATGAATGGAAGTCCTAAAATAGCCTCCCCTCAATCAACCAATAGAAAAGAAAGTTGTTTGAGGACCCTTGTAACCTCAACCTCTTCCTCCTCCACAAACCCATCCACGCGAAATGCCCGGCCATTAAGCGAGCAAAGCCCCATTGCGCATTTCCGCCAAACCAATCCCATTTCATCAACCACTCTAGAAGGAAGGAGGTTCACCATAGAAACGCTGTCCACCAGCGCCCACACATTCCTTCCAGCAATTTTCATTGAAACATAAGCCAGTGGAGTTGAAAACAATTTCATCCCTGCTAGCTCACGCTCCGAGTCATCCCAAGCCAAATTCACCCGCTGCACCATTGGAGGGATCCTATTGTTCCTGCAATCCTTCAGCCCTTGAACCATCTCATCTACCACCGCCAACTCCTTCAGGGTCAAGGGAATGATTGTTTCATTCCCCATTTTGCTGCACACAATTTGCACTGCCTTCTTCTTTCCCTCCCAATTCACCTGCCATCAATCCGTTTCCGGAACGCGCCCAATTGGCTTAGGAGCTGCCGGCGGTACCTGTTCCTTTGCATCCACATCCATCCTTTCCACTGCCTCCAATTCCTCTGTTGCTAGCACCCTCACTTCTGCTTCCACGTGTGGTGGTTGCCATACCCCAGGACCAGTGAAAATTCCCAGCAAAGCTTCAGAGGTTACCGCCAATTCATCTCCTTGAGCTGTGGTGCCCAATCTGGGACACCTCTGGACCAGTACGTAAAAAGTAAAATTTTTATGAACTTTTCTATAGCCTCCATTCAGATCCAAAAAAAAAAAAAAACTTTTTGATCCGGAATTATTCCCATATCCAGTTCACAAAATTCCAGCTCCCACTCTCCTAGTTGTCTTGGATCATCTCTTGGGTGCCCAGCGCCCGGTCCTATGTTCAAATCCCCCCTCTCTGACGCTACTCCTTCCCTTTTGGGCCAAGGGCTGGTTGCAAGAAACTTTGCTTGCTTCATCTGATAAACACCATCAGATTCACCACTCCATCGCCATCAATCATCCCCTCCCCATGGCTTAGATTCCAATGCAATTGAATCTCCAGAAAGCTTGATCCCCATCCAAGGATGGAAATGATGAAGTTCATCAACACCAACAATCCGGCAACTCCCAATTGGTTTATCATCCACTCTCCATCCTTGCCACCATTCACCAAATGAATGCAAGCAATGCTTGCGGTTTTTGGTGACCGCTCCAAACAAAATCCCATTGCTTGATCACCTGCACAAGATTGGTCATGGGAACAATCACTCCCATGACCAATCTCACTCCTACCCTTGCCGTCAGCGGCCTCACACTAAGCTAATGTCAATGTCAATGCCAATGACGCCGTTGCTTGTTGCAACGGCTGTCATCCACCTTTTTCCTTTTTTCCCACCACCAAACTCCTACTCTTGCTTCCGTGGCCATTGCAACCTTGGCGTACACCTGTGCTCTGCCTCTCATCCAATCCTCTACCCAATCCATCTCTGACACCCGCAAATTGACATTGTCATTTGCGGTTGTTGGAACCTTTGCACCCAAATCACCGCATGAGCTCCCGGGTCTCCTGCCCAGTTCATCAGTAGTCCGCGCGGATCCCCTTGTCATTTCACCCAGGGCCTGCTGCCGCTCATCCGAGGTCATCCATTGGCCAGGCCTGTCAGTCATCTTTCCAAGCGGGCCTTCCCTGTCATTGTCACCTGCCCGTGCCCATCATTGGCATGGGCTGATGGCTTCCCTTGGTCTGTTCTTCTAGTTCTCATTATTAAAAAAAAAATTCCACTGTCATTTTTAAAATCTCTCTTGTAAATAGTCTACAGGCCCCTTGTCTATAAAAGGAGGGGCTCTCCCCTGCCTTTTTCAAAATATCCATGGGAGGGTGTGCATATGTCCCCCCGTTATCATTGAAATCTGATCCTCATCCTCATACTGGTTATATCTATTATTGCCCCCTGATCCTTTGATCCTTAGTCTTTGCCCCTGTGTGGCCTGATCCTTATCACCACCCAATAGCCTTGCCAGTTGAAGACGAATTCTGTCTTTTGGAATTCTTGAGTGTGTTATACCACTCATTGATCCCTTTCTCTGACCATACTGTTCTTGATCCCTCCTTGATCACCTTGCTGGAGCCAATCACAATTGATTGAAGAGGTCCTATTAAGCTTAAGACCTGGAGTGTTATACCTCCTTATTTTTTTTTTGAGTTGCATTCTGCCAGCCTAATCTTGAGTTCCTTGAGAAGTGTTGAGGTTATCCTTGCTTCAAATCAGTTACTGTTTGCTTTTAGAGCTTCTCAAACATAGTGCTTTTTCTTGTTTAGCCACCCTCAGTTATCTGGTACCCTTCAAGGGCTTGATTGCGGAGAGTTTGGCAGGTTCATTGAGAACCTGGAGGTTGGTTGGGTTTGAGTTGATCATCCCCAATCTTCAGCTGACAACAAGAGTTATTAGCCTGTGGGCGTTGTTTACATGCAACAGCTTTGTCTTTGAACTTTAAACATACTTTAGCTTCTTTTTTCCAAGTTTTTCCCACATAATCTTGGCTCAGATAGTGCTGTTCCATCGCTACCAAACTACTATCATCTTTATCCTTTACTACTTGATTCCTCATTTACCAGGTTCTGGACCTTGATCTTGGTTACATTTGAATATTTTTGTAACACTCAGGAGGGAAGACTAAACAGAACCTTTCCCCTCCACAGAACTGCCACGGCCTAGCACCATTTGGAGTCTTACAGCGCGCGCACTTGCTCCATGACAGTCAGATTCCCTGATTTGGAGGAGAGCCTCTTTCCTGTTGGGAACATTAATCCCATTCCCACTGGTCAAACCAATCCCGCCTTGAGGTCCTTTGTCATTTTATTGCACCCCAACCGCCAATGTCCCTTGTCCCCAAAGTAATTGCATTTCCGCAACGCTGGTAAATTTGATGGCGGAAGCGCTCCCCAAAGGTGAGGAGGCAGATTGCGGGACCCGGACAACATTTTACTCAGAAAGATTTGTAAATCCTTCATCAATTCCGTCATTTTTCTAACCTCCAGGCTTGTTTTTGGTGATGTGGCCTGAGTGTGTTCCGTTTTCAAGGGGCCTTCAACCGGAGCTTGCATTGGTGCTGCCAGAGTGTGGGAAGCGGACTTATTTGGCCCCATTGGGAAGAACCTTTCTGTGTCCTCCATCAGTTCCTCTAAGTCCAGCTTGCTTTCCACCGCGCAACAAATGACAAGGATTTCCAGGAGAAGCGCAATACTCCCATCCAGCAACCTCTTTGCCAATTTATTGTTGTACAGGTTCTGCTGCACCTTCCCGTGGAGTGGGGGACTGAGCCCTCCCAAAAACACACTCTTCATTGCACCCATCTTCCCCAATATCACCTTGTTCTTTGACAGGTAGCAATAGATCCAATCAAACATTGCTACATAATCCCCCAATTGCGCCCGCGTCCGTACTCCGCCATTTGCGCTTGCTTCCGCCGCGGCTTGCTTGAAGTTGCTTTCCCAAAAACAAGTTTTGCGCCTTCCCCACTGCGCCAAGATTTCCGCCTTCAGTTTTGGCCAATCAAGCTCCTCATACCCTTCCAACTCCTCCACAAGCCAAAGCTTCTCTTTGTCTGTGATGAAGAGGACAATGAGCCAAGCCTTATCCAAAACCATTGCATCTTCTGCATCAGCAATTCCTTTGTATCACAAAAGGAATTTCTCAAAGTCCTCAGTGTTGAACCGGATGTGAGGATAGTCCTGCGGGCTGATGCAAACTGGCTTTTGTTCAGTGCCATTGTTGGAACAAGGGACACCTTATCTCTCCCTGATTACGGTTGCTTCCAAGAAGCCGGAGGAGGAGGAGGAGCGGGAAGAGGAGTGGAAGTAATTTTAGATGACCCTGCAATGGTCAATGGGTGGTACTGGGACGTTGCGCTTTTTTTTTCAAAAGACAACAAACAAAAGATTACTTCCCTGCCAGACCCCAAGATGTGGAATTCAGAAGAGGACTTCTCCTTTAATGGTTCCAAGTTTGGAAGTTATTGATCCCTTGCGTCTGTAAACTCTGAGTGCAACTGTTCGCCCTTGACGGAGAGATAGAGAATTGAGATTAAAGATCCTTCCAAAACCTCTGACAACCAATGTGTTCCTCCCTCCTCCAATATCCAGGTTGAGGGTGCGGCTTAAGTAGCCTATCCCTCAAACCTAACCTAAGTGCAACCAGAAACAAGCCAGAATAATGAAATACAACCCCTAAGCACAGAACCCTAGCCTCAACCCTATCCTTCCCATCCCATAATCCACATCTCATATCCCACATCCCATATCCCATATCCATCTGCATTTCCTTCCTGCCATTAGGTCCACTGGTTTCCTCCTTCTCATGATGCCCCCTTGCGGGGCACCCAACTTGGAGCCCCCAGTGCATGTCTGCATCCACCTGACACACCATTCCAGATATCAGAGATATATCTGCGCAATCCGGATCCGCATCTTGCAACGCGCAATCCGGATCCGCCTTTTGCAACGCGCGATCCGCGCACAACCCATCCAATCCAATCAATCCCGGGTCTCCAGATGCTGAGCCCAATTTGACTGCTGCTGAGCCCGCAGCGCGACTTTCTGCAGCAAATCTGCACCCATTGCTGAGCGTGCTTCCCCTGCTGAGCCTACCGCTACTGGTGAGCGCGCAGCGCGCAGCCTATTTGAAATTTTGTCTATAAAAGACCACCACAACGGGAATCACATGACATGGAAAATCCCTGTGGAGAGGCTGGGTAGGTGGACAAATTATGCTAATTTGTCCACTTTCCCAGAAATCATCAATCATTTTGAATATTCAAAATCATGCTTCCAGGTGGTTGAAGGGAGTTGGATGCTTTAGCCCAATTTTTCCACCTCCCAAGCCAACTCACAAAGTTTTGCCATGTAATGTGTTTCATGTCCAGGGAGGTGGAAAAATTATCATAAGTTTGCCACCTCCCTTGAAATGAAATATATATTTATATTTAATATGCAGGAGAGCGGAAAATTTGGGAATAAAGAAAGCTATTTACAGAAATGAACTATGTAGATTTTTAATAATGAGAAACTGTTTTTTATATTACATACACATGTAACATGTGACTAGGTTATTAAGGGTATATAAGCCATGGCTTCTCTACCAAGAGTTCTTTGTTAATTCTGATCTTAACCACATTATACCCATAAGATTTCAACTGCTGAATCTCAAGCTTCTTCACCTTGAAAACTACCTTGATTATAAAATGGCTGATTTCCCTGGTAAGTTTTCAAATTCCCTGGGTCCCTTGTGTTCTAATACTTATTTGAACTGGTATAATTAATTTTTAGAATGAAGCTCTCTTAAGAACTGGTATAATCAATTTTTAGAATGAAGCGCTCTTAATCAATTGAATTCATTCATTTTTGAGGAATATGTTGCAAGATCCCACAAACCATTATTGCAGTCAATGCTTGATTTTTATCAGAAAAAATACAATGCAAAGTTGGAAAATTTCAGGTTGCAAACCTCCATAGATCTTGTTCTGCTTGAGCCTTCAACTGAAGAACAACAACAGCCAACAATAGCTGAGAGTACAGATTTCCAATCAACTCACAAGGTACCATCAGGGGATGATGAAAAAGCAACTGCTCAAGATCTACCTGTCCCCCAGCTTACAGTGGTTCCAGAAGAGCACCTGTCCAACCAACCCAGTGAGTTGAAAGAACCATTTGATGCAACAAAGTGATTATCAAAAATTATCCAAATAAAAAAACTGATACATTCCCAATATCTCCAGATGAACCTGAAATATCCACTGAAGCTGTGCCTGTTGAGGTTCCAGTTCAAGAAGCCGGGGTTGTTGCCCTTGATCATGCAACTGTCCAGGCCTCTGAAAATACTTCAGTGCTGCACCCAGAAACACCAGCTCAAGAACCCCAGATTGCTCCAGGAAACAGGGCATCTGCCCAGCTAGCTGCCAAAGCTCATTGGCAAGCAGCTAAACAGTCAAGTTCAAGGCCCCCATCCAGCTCTCAAGCATCATCTGACTACTCTGATTCCAACACAGAATTCACTTGCTCAAGTGATGCACAACCAGAGCAACCAGAAATTGTGATTATTGAACCATAACCCAGGATTACCACACCTGCAACCACACTAGTCCCAAAATCCCCTGAGCAAGTCAGTTTCTTATTTTGAATGATATGCTGGATAATCAACCCAAAATTTACTCCCAAATTAATCTTCCCTTTCTGAATCAGAGTGCCCCATCCATAATACCCCAAAAACAGAATGCATCTAATGCTGAACTCATCACTAGGGATATGGAACAGATAACTTTGAGGCCCAGGATTCAGGACCCTTCATTGACCAAGTCATCTCAGCCTGATTGCAAGGCTATTAGCCAAACTGAAACCCAGGCCCAAACCATTGGGCTAAAATCAAATCCTGGTTCAAATCAGCCAGTTCAGTTGAAGAATTTTGTGATGATATGAAAACCATGACAGCTAATTCTATTTCATTGCCTAGAAATTTTTTTTGGCTTGAATAAGGAATAATTTTTGAGGTTGTCATAAATGGAAAATTCAAAGGAAAATGCAACCCCTTCAACTTATTCCAAAATTATAAGCAGTAACCAGTTCTTAATTACCAACACCCTTAACCTGCTTGGCTGAAGGATCATCTCAAACCCCCAATTTATCAAAAATCTTAAAATTGTTGGACCTCTGTTTGACATGGTACAAAGATGTTAAATTTTCATTGTACTTTCTTCCACTCCTATCAACTAAAACAATTCTTATTTTTTGATATATCAGAAAATATTTTGCTTGGAAAAGATGATGATTTTTTTGTTGGAAGAACCTTCATCAAAACAAACTCCCTCTCTTGCTCCAGGAAGAAAGTCCAGATCAATATGCATCCCTTCCCTGAGATCCTAGCTTATACCAGAGAGCCAATACCTTTTGCATACATGAAACTGAAGGACACCTTGAATTACATCATAGGTTTAGTCTCACACAAAATCTCAAGAAATGTACTTCTCTCAATGGAAGGTATTCAAGGAACTTCAGATAAAGCTTTACTCAAAGCACAAAGGTACTTTGCCAACCTGCAAGAAGCTTTAATTGATGATTCCACCTTTGCTCAACACAAGGGGTTGGGTGCTAACCAGGAAGCTGAGATGAATTCTGGAATAGGTGACCTTAATACTGTTTTTGAATATGTTGTCTCTCTAGTTAATCGGCTCATCAACTTACTTCTTGATGAAAAAGAAGATCATTGGCAGCCTTTTATGTCAAAGGACTTGGCAGAGAAGAATAATTGATGGGGGACCAATTCTCTAGCATGTGTTTCACACATGTTAGTTTGTGGTCCTGCTGCTATATGGGTATGTCCAGGAAATAAAAAATTCATGCCAAAGTGGAATTCTGGCATTCTCCTTGAATTTGGCAGTCTTGTGCTTGATTCAAAGTTGAAGGCAGGCTTAACTGCTGATCCACTCTGGGGCCAAATTAGTAATACAAGGGCATACATTCTCACTGCCTTGAGTGATGTGGGTTTTAGTAAAGACCAAAAAATGAATTTCAAAGATTTAATTAGCATTCTTAGTGAAAGATTTTCTTATTAAAACTTGGCTCAGGTCCTTCTGGAGTATATTGTGCTGATTACTGACTATGATCTGGGTAGCCACTTTAATACTTTCTGGGCTGTTGAAAAACTACCTCTTCTAATTTAGTTGAAGTTACCTCAGAACCCCCAGCTTCCCATAGTTAATTCTGGTGAATTTTTACAAAATTAGACTTTTAGTTCTTCTGGATGAAAAATTCTTGTTTTCAGATTTTTCCTGATCTTGGGATAATCAAATTTTTGACTTGGAAACATGTTTCTTTTGGATTATTGAATGCTTCATTATCATACTGCCCATTGAATTTATTGACCAAGTTGCTGATTTCAGATTGAAGAAAGATTAAGTGTATCCTTTAAATTTAAAAAAAAACCCTACAGTTTTCAAGGATAATTAGATTCATTTCTCATGGCATAATTTTTTTTATCATCTGCTGCAAAGCATTAGAATTATGAAGAAATATTTACAATTTTTCTTTAAATTAAGAATAGCTGAATTTTTTTTAAGAAATTAATTTGATACTGTGATTTTATGGGAGTGAACAACCACTCAATGAAGAATTGCATCATTTTTCATATTCAAAACACTTCAAATGGAACATTGAATTGATCCAATATGTTGGGAATTCCATACCAAAATATCATGTTTTTTTTACCTCAAAAGAATTGATGCAATGTGTTGCTCAAACACTCATACAAAGTTCATCAAATGCAACTCAAAGCAATTAGGCATTGCACCCTGCTTAAAAATTACTAGATATCTCCAAGACATTCTGTTCATTATTTTCAGCTGCAAGATAAATAAAGTTTTCCAAATGTCTGCACAACTCATATGCCTTGTTGGTATATTGGCCAAAAACTGGGTGATACCAAGGTCACTGGTTCAACCCACCATAGAGACAAGAACCAGAAAATTTGACTATTTTTTTTAATTATATATCAAACTTTGATAATATTTTATAATAATTTGTAATTTTATAATTATATATCAAAATTTGATAATATTTTAAAATGATTTGTAAGTATGGTTTTATGAGTATTGATTATGGGATTAAAACCTTGATAATATTTATTATCAAGAAGGGGATACAATATAACTTTAAATTAAGTTATGAGGACTCATATGAATCCTAAATATTGATATAGAAGTTCCCAAAGTGTTCCATCCCTTTGGGAAGAAGTTATAGTAACTATACTAATCCATACTCTCTACTCTGTATATAATAAATAAATTTTAATCTTATACCCCTTTGTTATTTATGAATACTTTAATATACTTCTCTGAGCCTTTAGTGCGTTCACACAGAGGGCTCAGAGTCCATTTGTGATTTATGGTAATTATATTAATCCATACTCTCTACTCTGTATAGATAAATTACATATTTCAATATTATCCCTCTTTGGGATGTAATTATTTTTGAATAAACTCCACTGATCCTTGAGTGCGTACATTCTGAGGGCTCAGACATTATTTGTAAGGTTTAAAACTTATAAAATCATTGCCAAGGGTATACATACCCTATATGTATAATATATTCCTAGGTACTTAGAATTAAGAGTTAAATACATGATCAACCCATATGTAAATGAAGGTCTACAATTATTTTAAGGGGCTTCTAAGAATTCTATACCTTCCATTTGAATGATTTCTAATTCCTAGGATCAATTAAATAACCTTTTGATTATTTAAATGAAAACCTTACCTTGAAAATCCAACCCAATGAGTACTAGTTCTTTATCAATCATTGGCTATGATTTCATGGTGTTTTTGGCCCTTTAGGACCAAACCAGGGAGAGCCTAGAACTCCCCTATTAATTCCCTGAGTCCCCTGAGGGCTCCTGTTACCTTAAAAGAGGGGGGGTTACCCTATAGCCCCTTCCTCAGTTATTTATTATTTATTATTGATTCAGTATACAGCAAGAGTTAACAAGCCCACTCACCTTAATCTCAAGAAGAAGATTGACTGGGGCCCTAAAACTTAGTATAAAAATTGTCAAATAATCAAATCCTCAACTCCAAGTTCATGTGGAAAGTCCTTTTGGTGTTGTAACATTTATTGTTACTTTGAAGGGTGTGAGTTTATCTTATAAACAAAGCTCCTTTAGGCTTTATTCAGTTGAAGCCAGGTCCCTTGTCTCTTTATAGACATCAAGGTGTGGCCTTTTACTCATAATACTTTTTTATCATTTTATTTTTATTTCCTTTTAACATTTTTACTGTTGTAATAAGTACTTAACTGTTTTTAAAATTGGTTTTTTCTTGTTTTTTGCAGGTTTAACCACAGCCCAGTGTAGAAATAGAGTTTAAATCCCTGAAAAGTATTATGATTTTTTTTGAAAAGGCAATGAAATAAATCAAGGGATCAAATCATGTTTTTTTTTAGTTTACATGATATCTAATGAAATAAATAAAAAAAATCCAAATCAATGCAAATATCTATCTATTCTAAATTTTAGTTTAGCTGTGATTTGTGTTTGGTTATTGAAATCAGTGATTCACAATACCTTCATTTATCAAAAAATCATTCATTTATTAAGAAATTAATCATTCAAGGAAACTTAATCTAATTTTTATATCATCCTAAACCCCATAGATCCAATAATATTCAACATTTCTGCTTCAAAATGCCCATGAAATTCTAAATATTTTTTCAAATCTTTCCCAAAGGTATACAGTATTTATTACTCTTCAATTAATATATTTCATGCATATAATTCTTAGAACCCATGAAAATCTCCATAAAATTTATGCATAGGTTTTTTATATATCAAATATTCAATTTGAAGTCATGCAATAGTATACTTCCTTTTCTTTTCCTATAAATATCAACCCAAAATTTATACTTACCAAATTCATCAACCCAACTCATATTTAACAGAAAACACATGTCCAATCCACCAATCCCTCCAAATAACCCTCAAAAATTAAGCAAAAAAATGGTCCAATTATCCAAGGAACAACAGACATGGTTGGAAGAAACACACAAACATATTGATCATGAGCTCAAGGGAAAAATTGAGCCATTTCCTGAAATTTGGAAAAAAAGTGAAAGGTTGATTCATGAAGAGCAGAATGAAAGAGTTTGGGTAAGCAGGCAGCAGAGAATAATTGAAAGCAAGGCCTTAGAAATTTTTATTCCAGAGCAATTGATTCTAAGTGTCTGGGACTTTTGGATTGAGAGGCGTGAATTTCTTGGAAGTTGTGAGTTAATATATTGTTCAAAAATCATATGTAGGCTTTCTGATCAATTTCCCATCATTTTAAAGCTGTTCCACTGGTGTTAAATATAATTTCAATACCAATGGATTTTTCAATTTTTCTCATAGATTATTATTTGAAATTTTCCCAATTCTTGATTTTGCTACTTGATCTTTCATGGAAATTTCACATCTTTTAGATTATAACACAAGGGTTGATGAGAAAAGAGAATAGAAAGTTCCTCATCTTAAATTCAATGCTAGAAAAGGCCTTTTTATGAAATGAGGAAAGAAACCCTCATCTCTATTTCATAAAAATTCAATAATACATTGAAATTTGTTAAATATGGAGTCTCTGACCTTTTGATAATATTTAAATTTTCAAGTCCAATGAATTTTTTGATATGTGGAAAAATGAAATAAGAGTTATGTTCCATTTGTTTTATTATAAAATGAATTATTTCATCCTAATAAAATCCATGCATTTTTCCAATGGGTTTTGCTACCTCAAAGGTATCAAATCAAATTGTTTTCTGATGAGATCACCTCAATTTAATCTCAAAAAAAGCTTTAAAAATGCACTATGACTTTAAATGAAAGAACCAATTTTTCATAAGCAGATCTCTTTATAAAGAAATTAAATCATATTTTGCTTAAAAAAAATGAAACTTGAAAAAATAAAGGTTGATGTGTGTTGCAAGTAACTTGAACTCTTTTCGTGAAATATTGTCCTCTCATGAACTCCAACCCACCCATGAAGGTAAAAACAAGTTGAAAGGTAGTAAGATTGGCTTTTATTTATGCAATCAGGTTTGATATGTCTCAAGAGATTTTATTTTAATCTTCCAAAGTCATTTCAAGTAATGGAAACCAAAGGATTTCCTGGTTGCATTGGTTTTTTTTTTGATGGAACCACCATCCCCTTGAGTCAAAAACCCAAGCTAGATGGCAACCACTATTTTGATTGGAAAAAAGGCAATTGATTCATATCTTTTCCAATTGCTTTGATAACACCGTTGATCACACACTGACCAAATATGTTTTGTCTGTTTGTTTAGATGCTATATGTCAATACAACTTGTTTTTGATAACAGCAAGAGGTTCATATCCCTCCATGCTAGCCTTACAGGTTCTTTTCATGATTCATATGTGTTCAATCAGATGCAGATTGCCCAACAACCAGAGAACTAATTTGACCACAATAAATACCTTCTAGCCAATTCAGATTATGCTAGTGGGAAATATGTGGTTCCAGCATACTGGAATTTTTTTTCCAATGATCAAGGAAAAACTGATTTCAACTATCATCTTGCCCAATCACAAGTTTGGATTGAGCATGCCATAGGAGTCCTGAAAGGAAGATGGGCCAGCTTAAGGGAAATGCAAAACCAGCTTCAAAACCCCAAAGACATGAAGTTCTTCATAAACTGGATTCTCACTTGTGTAATCATTCACAATCATTTGGCCAAAATCAAAGATGAATGGGATAAAATATTTGAAGATGATATTCCTGACCCACCGCAAGTCATCACTGTCGCATCTTTTCCCTCATCTTCTTCTCTTTTGATGACTTTTGGGGTTGATATTGATGGAATTGAAGGCCTTTTGCTTACCCGTGGCAGAGGAGGTTTGAGTCTGAACGTTGTCACTAGTGTTTGAAGGCAATGTGGGAGGCCCCATTGGCTTGAGTTTTTGGCCATTCTGGAATGGATGAGCCTGTTTTTTTACAATCTAAATCAGTCAGGATTACCCAGATGGAATAGAAAAGGGCTTGGTTCGTTACTTGAACCAATGTTGAGGGTAATGGAGACTGAGGAGTATCTTGTTCTGCATCAGAAAGGTTGATGAGATCTGCTAACATAGGAAGAGAGCAATCCAAAAAAAGGGGAGGGGTCCAAGGTATGGTTTGACTCCTCAATCAATGCGGAAGTAGACGTGATTGAAGCTGATTGCGTTTGAATATCCTCCTCAGCATTGGATGGGGGCCACTCATAGGTTTCTTTGGGATCACCATTGCTAGGCTGAGCATCCCCAGCCAAGTCCTTAGCGTCAAGTGAATTGGATTTTTGGGCATCAAAAGCAGCTTGGGGGTTATTTTGGCCTTCTTTCCAAAGATTTCATCCATTTGAATATAAAAAGGAAAAATGGAGTCCAACTTATCAACCACCAAGTTGATTCCCTTGGCTTTGTCAGAGTTGGTTATACCAAAGCCAGTGGAGATTGACATGGAGTGGGCCTTTTTGTACTTGGCTCAATAATTCTTGAATTGATCCTTAATCTTTTTGGATGAA
The DNA here is from genome assembly GCA_025617555.3 of Puccinia polysora. Taxonomy (NCBI): domain Eukaryota; kingdom Fungi; phylum Basidiomycota; class Pucciniomycetes; order Pucciniales; family Pucciniaceae; genus Puccinia; species Puccinia polysora. The sequence continues at coordinate 48,298,299 of CM062615.1, forward strand.
AAATCCAGCCTACCTTTTGTTTTGTTCTTGAGTTCATTGGCCATCAGGAGATAACCATTGACCTTAGAGGATGGAGGTTGGCCAATGCATGTTTCATTGTCCAATCCAAAGCAGGAATCATAGTTGGAGGGAATTTTGAGCCAGTTGACCAGGATGATGTGATCAACTCTCTTGAGCTTACTTGAGCCCTTGGAAGCTGATGGGGAATTATTTTTTGATTGCTTGGAAGCTGATGGGGGAGGATTGTTTGTTGTGGAGTTCCTTGGCAATGTTTGCTTTGGTGTGTTGGACTTTTGTGTGGACTTTTGGGGGGAGGTTTGCTGAGGGGAAATTTGGAAAGAATAAAGGAAATAAGGTGATGAGAGGGATAAAGTTACAAGCAAGATATAGTGATGAGATATATGAAGTGATGAGAGCAATAAAGCTACAAGAGAAATAAAACAATGATTGGATTCTTTGGATGAGGTTGGAGGTACAAGTTCTTGTTGGAGGTAGAATGATGAGAGTGATGAAGCAATGAGACAAATGAAGTGATGAGAGCAATGAAGCAATGAGAGCAATGAAGCAATGAGAGAGATGAAGGAATGAGAGTGATAAATTGGTGAGTGATCAAGTGATGAGGGTGATGAATTGATGAGAGTGATGATGAGAGTGATGATGAGAGTGGTGAATATTTTCATGATGAGGCTGGAGGTAAAAAAAATTTGCAATGAGGTTGAAGGTAGAAGGAGGTGGGAAGCCAGCGGTGGATGAGGTGGACAAGTGGCGGAAGCCTTTAAATACTTTATTTGAAAAAACCCACTTATTTCCAGGTAACTCTGACATGTCTAATATGAAGTAAGTGGGTTTTTTGATTTTTAATGGCGGGTTTGAAATGGCAGATTTGGCTCAAAACCTGTCATTAAAAAATGGCGGGTTTGCTTAACTCTGATACGCCCTATTACCTTTTCTCTTTGTTCAATTAGGAAGCATCACTCAAAATTTCAGATGAATACCTGTAAATTTCCATTCAACACCAGAAATATTCAGCTAGTAAGAAACCTTTTAATATTTTCTTTAACTGTAGCAGATATCAAAACATATTAACAATCAGATTTTACTGCAAGTTGGATAAAAATTGCACCTCTTAATTGCATTTGAGGAATCATTTTGTTTTCAAGAATTTTCATACCAATTCACAATTTGAATTTGACTCCCCATGTAAAAAATTCATAGAAGCATTTCATTGATTTCAATACTAAACCTAGGTAAAATTGATCATCTTGATAATACTGTGGATTTAAAAAATGGAGGTGAAATTGGAAACAACTTAAGTGCTCATCCAAGTTATTTGAGAAAAATTCTATTTTTAATGATAGCTTTCTTCTTGATTTTAAATAAATGTAACAAGGAAATACTTGGTTTGCAACAGCAAGCTTTTTAATTTCTTTGTAAAATCTCTAAAATTATTTAAACTGTAAAATTTAATCATAAGTTTCAATCTATTTTCTGGATTAATCATTTTGCCCTTTCAAGGGAACAGAATGATAATTATTCCTCACATCATTTGAAATTACCAAAAATCATCATCTAAATCAAGATCCATGGTAAAGCAAAACATGGATAAAAATGTGTTTTTTTTATCAAAATCCAAGCAGTAATTCCCAAAAATTTCTTCCTTCTGAAAATATTTTTTTTCATTTCACAATGTAGAATTTGGCTCACATATTTGAAATGAATTATTTAGTAGATGCATAACCAATTTGAGATATTAAATTTGGAAATGAACCCTCTATAATCCCTCAAAATTCATCATATTCAATAGCTGATAACTTCAGATTCAATTGTCTGAAAATTCCTTGCCTCCATAAAATCTACACTTTGAAAAAACCCACAACCTTTTCAAGCGCTACTTGAAGACTTCCCTATATGATAATATGGATTCTAGACCTCCTCATAGTTCAAAATCCATCAAAACTGGCACATTAAAAAAGGAAGTAGCAGAAACTTTGCCAAATTCCAATGACCTCATAAGTCTATGCCTATGTGACTATGTAAAGACTATTTTGAACATGAAATCTTGAGGAGACAGGGTTACGCCTCCACCCACTCAAGATAAAGCACAAGTTTTCAACTCAAAAATCATCAACAAAATTGACCCAAACAACAACTTCTTCAACTTGGAAAAAACCAATGAAAAGCTCTATGGAGGGAAGAAGAGCATTCCTGGAAATTTCAAAGAGCAATTCCAGAAATAATTAGAAAGCTATGGAATAAAAGTTCCAAAATTCCAATGGGATCATCATAATTCAAAAAAGTAGGAACAAATATTGTCAGAAGTGATAATAAAACATTGGTTAAATTCTAAGGACAATGATTCATTTACAAATTATGAACTTGATATTGAGTTTTGCAAGAATGAAATACTCTTTGGCCTACTGGAACATTGGCTACGTGGACAGAAGGATAGTTACATGAGGCCTAGGACATTTAACAAGAAGCCTAGGTATATTTTTAAACACATAGTAAGCTTAAGATTAATCTCCATTTTCTAAATCCTGTGAGCTGAAATTTTGTCTTCAATCTGCAAGATATCCAGAAATGGCTTGGCAACTGCATGGCACAATATGGGAAATGATTTGGAAAAACTCCTTCTCTGTAGTGTGGAATGCTTCTCAGATACAGAAGAGAAAATGAGGGGAAATATCACTCTGTCCAAGTGTATTGGAGAAGAAAAATTTATTCCCAATTTTTCCATAATCTTGATAAAAACACTCTCAGCTATATATCTAATATTAAATGTGAAATTCAAGCTAAAAAGAAGTAGAATATGGAAGAACTTATGATGAAATAGTCCCAAATTATCAGATGGAACCATGTGCAGCCCTCCCTTCTAATTTTTACTGCCCTCTATTTATTGTCACATTAAATTTGACAGAGAAACTGGTTTTTGAGATGAAGCCATTAGAGGATAAACTAGAAACATTAGAAAAATGACTTGAAACCCCAGGTTGGTTTGAATTAATTTTTTTCCAAGTAGTTCTATATTTCCTCTGTTTTAACCCAGAAAACAATATCAAAAGCTCTAAATTTCAGAAAATTTTTATTTATTAATGAATTCTTGCTAAATAAAACAATTCAATATCAATAGGTTGCTTTTTTTGAGCTTCCAATATTACATGAAATTTTCGAAACAAATTTCCTGCAAAAAGATATTAGAGAAATTAAATCCTTCAAGGAAATGGTTTTCTTTTTTTTTAATTCATTCATTTTGTAAAATAAAATGTGAACATCCCAAATTATTTAAATGTCAAATTTATTTGCTTGAAATATATAATTGAACTCAATTTCTATGTGGTACAATATTTCCAACATGTCTGAGCAGATTTTTGAATCTTCAGTTAAAATTGAGATTGACATTTAAATTTCCTAAATCAAATCAAGATTTATTACATTTCACAAGAAGAAAAAGAATTTATTAAAAACAAAATTTAATCCTTTGAAAAAATAAAATTTGTTTCAACCACAAAGTAAAAAAAAAGAAAAGAAAAAATGACCTGGGAAACCTCTTGTAATGATTTAATAGGAAATAGAAAGAAAAAAAAGAATCCAAATCTTGACTTATCCAATCCAGGTAGTGAATTATGTGTTTCAGGTTTGAAACCCCACTGCTTCACTCCTCTATCACTTTACATAAAATTCAAATTCTATTAATTCCAAATCTTCTGTATTACATTCATGCACTAGAATTACTTTGAATCCTCATGAACTGATAGAAAATACTTTTCTAAGGTTCCAAATCAATTTAGAAACAGATTTTTCTCAGATTCAAAAACAAACAAAACAAGATTCAGGTGCTAAACCTGCTGGCAGGTGCAGCCTTTTTTCCCCAGGTGAGTAGAGAATAGGACAAAGAAAAATGAATAACTGGTCCTATCTTACAATTGATAGGCCCAGGTTTGGTTCAGGCTGTCTTTGTGGTCTATCAAGGGCAATTTTCTATATTTTTTGATTTATTGGCCTTTATTATTTATTTAAAGTGTTTTCTCAGTCACAATTATCCATTTTTCTTGTGTTTTTATATTCTGTTAAGGTTTTAAAGCCCCAGTAGTTAATCAAAAAAAGTTTTTTTATGGTAAATTGGGAAAAATCCGCAGAGGAATGTCATTTCAATGTAAAATAAAATTCACAAAACAATATGGGTTTTATTTACCTACAAAGAACATAGAAAATTTAAAATTCCAAACATACTATTGATATTCAGGTTTTCTGCATACAAAAAAATAAAATGGAACTTTTGTGATGGAATTTTATAGCCATGAATTGGGAACTGTATTGCAGGATGCGCACTCAGCATTGGGTGTAAGATGGCTCAGCATTGGTTACAGGTTGGCTCAGCAGCAGTGGCTTCAGGATCAGAATGAATTGCAGAGGGTTACACAGGAGAACAGGGAGGTACTCAAAAGCATGGGCGGGGACCCACTTGCAAACTCCAGATATTCAAAGACGGTGTGGTGACCAAAACTGGACACCTCAGGACCAGTGCGGAAAATTTTACCATTTTTTTATGATTTTTTTTAGCTATCTTTCCCTGAAAAAAAAAATCAAATTCCTTTTCCTGAATCAGATCCCTTCAGCCTGCAGATCCTCCAGCTTCCCCATCTCCCAGCGGTTTAGGGATGGTTCCCTGGGGTGTCCAACTCCCCAAGTCTTGTTTTCAATCCTTGTCCTCCTTGCCTTGGTTCTTTGTTTTTCCAAATGCGCAGGTGAAGTCCTGCTTGGCTTGATCTTGTGCACCTCTCACACTGGCTCAGCTTGGTGTAACCCTTGAAGGCACCGGAATCACCTTTGACATCAAATTCAATGTGAATTTTCACTCCCCCTCTCATTCTTCATCCTCCATCATCAAAACTAGTTTGGTCTCCTACTGAGCCAATCCCCTTGCCATCCTCATCAATACTTTGTACATTTGGTACTCTTGATCCAACTTGACCCTCAAATTTGATCTCTTGGCTGCTTCCATTGCTTCTGGTTTGAATGTTGAGGCCCAACTTGCCCTCCACGCCTACGGTAGGAATGCACTCAACCTATCCATCAATCTCTGCTCTGTCCTATCCGGTGTACTGTGTATCTTGCCTACCTTTAACTTTAATGGCTCTATCAAATACCCTATCCCTGCAAATCAAACCCTTACATCCCTTCCCTGGCCTGGACCGTACCTGATATTGGAGCCTTCTTCACCATCCAACTGATCAACTCCTCCTCAAACCTCTCTGCTGCATGCCTTCAAGTGACCCTCACCAACAGTCTCACCATCAGACTCCCCTCCGTCATCTGGGCCTTTGCCTAGCTCTCATCCTCCCCTGCTTGTTAATTCCATCATCCAATCTGGTCACCCGTGCAAGGTCAGTCACGGGAACAACCCCCACCCCCTGACTCAATCAGTTGTTCCCACAACCAATCTTGCACTCCCATCTCCCACATTGGTCAGTCAGTGGACCAAACCAACCATCCCCAGCCAAGCTTCCTCCTCCAATCATCACCCCTCCAGCTGCCACGTCCATCTTGACCAGTGGCCATCCAAACAATCTCACCCATTTCTCTTCTCCAGCAGCTCTTGCGCAACCATCCGTGGTCCCATCAGCCTGTCCGCGCAGTTCTCCACCCGCGGGTCTCCTGCCCGTTCCCATTATTGGCATGAGCTGGTGCCTTCCCATTCCTCCTCACCCAAGATTTTTTGATGATTTCAATTTTTTTGGTTTGTTTTTCTCATCAGTTTCTCTTTTGTTTTTTTCATGTCTATTTAAAAAAAAAATCAAATTCTGTTTATTTTCTGCTCTATGTGTGTTATCACCTGTACATAGTCTACAGAGACCCATGGCCCATAAAAGGAGGGGCTCTCCCCTACCTTTTTTTAATCATCCATGGGATTGTGTGTACATTTACCCCCCGTTATCATAGTAATCTATAATCATTATCCTGGGTATATCTTTTATTGCCCCCTGATCCATTTTATCCTGAGTCTTTGCCCCTCTGAGGCCTGATCCTTGTCACCAACCAATAGCCTTGCTGTTTGAAGAGAATTCTGTCTGTTGCAATTCTTGAGTGTGTTACACCACTCTTTGATCCCTTTCTCTGGCCATACTGGTCTTGATCCTTCCTTGATAATCTTTCCAGAGCCAATCACGTTTGATTGAAGAGGTTTTATTAAGCTTAAAACCTGGAGTTTTATACCTCTGTTATTTTTTTCAAAGTTGCATTCTGCCAGCCTACTCTTGAGTTCCTCGAGAAGTGTTGAGGTTATCCCTGTTCAAATTGGTTTTCCCCTTTATTTTAGAGCTTCTCAAAACATTTTGCTTTGTCTTTTATGGCCACCCTCAGTTATCTGGTACCCTTCAAGCGCTTGATTGCGGAGAGTTGGGCGGTTTCATTGAGAACCTGGGTGTTGGTTGGGGTTTGACTTGATTATCCCCAATATTCTGCTGAAAACCAGAGTTATTAGCTTGTGGGTGTTGTTACATACAACAGCCTTGTTCTTTTGAACTTTGAACAAACTTTAAACTTCTTTTGTTCAAATATCAGCCATGTAATCTTGCCTCAGATAGTTCTGTTCCATTTCTACTGACTATTATCAAACTTTATCCTTACTACATGATTCCTCACTTAAAATTTCTGGACCTTGATTGCAGTTACATTTAAATATTTTTTTAAAGCTCAGGAGGGCAGCCTCCACAGCACCTTTCCCCTCCACAGAACTGTCATGGCCTAGAACTGTTTGGAGTCTTACATTTGGTCCCCTGGGCCAGGATCAACCAGCAAACTTGGGATTTACAGTCCCAAACTTGAAGAATCAACTTTGAAATCTGATCCAATTCTTTTTTCTTTTTTCTTTTATTATCATCCAGATCTGATATGTGGAGGCAACTTTTTCCAGAAGTAAGTCCTCCCAATTGTGCACCATCTGGAAAAGATCCTTGTTGCCTTTTTTTGAAAACTCTACTCTTGCCACACTTGTGAGCCACGTTGGGGTTCTGCTCTTTGAATCTCTGAGAAACTCTGCTCTGCAAGATGGAATCTACTGGTACCTCCTCCTCCTCTGTTTAGTTCAAGATGGTCAAGATCAAGCCTCAAAACAAGAACTTGGGATTCAATGGAACAAATGTCAAACAATTCTTGGACTCCTATGAGATGGCTGCTGAAGTGGATGGTGCAAGTGAACATGATATGGCTTATCAGTTACAATTTTTTATCTCCTCTAGAGAAATTATGGAAGTGATCAAATTGTTTGATGGATTCAAAACTCATAACTGGAGGCTCTTGAAGGAGGCTATGTTGCCTTATTGGGGAAAAGCAGATGTGGCTATGTTTACCTTACAGGACTTGGATGCTCTTGTTTCTCAATGGATCTCTAATGGTGGTGTCTCTTCAGCCTCTGATTGTCAATCTTTTAGAAAATATTGGAATCCTATTCAGTCTTACCTCATCAGAAACAATCACATTGACACAGTGGACAAAATTGGAGTTTGGTTTTTCCAGTCTTTTTCTCCAGGATTGCAGGAAAGGATTATAGATGAATTAGTTAAATCCAGATCTATGATTACTACTAGAGATAATTTGTTCAAGCTCCCTGCTTTTCTGTACCTAAGGATTGCAGTGGATAAAGTGATGAAAGTTCAAACAGCTCTTAATTTTGAACAAACTAGAATCACTGAACCAGTACATGCCCCTTCCTTCAAAGATTCTAATGAAATAATGAACAAGATGGAAGCAAATTGTAGACCTAAACAAAATCCCCAGGCCAATAAGGAAACTGCTACCATAGATGAGATCACTAAATTACTTCAGGCCTTTGAAAACAAAATTGATCAGAAAATTTCTTCTTTAGCTACTCCTAAACCTTCTAACTCTTTTCCTAAAACCAATCTAGTCTGCTATTACTGTCATATGGAAGGCCATGGTACTGGGAGATGTCCTGAACTCCAGAAGGACAAGGAGGAAAAATTGGTGGAGCAGAAGGGAAAAAATTTCTTTCTTCCTAATGGTTCTTTGATCCCTTTTGATTCATCTTGTCCAATCCGTCATGTGATGGCCTCTTATCAGCCACCAACTACCAAGAAGGAATCTTTGGTCTCCTTGGATTTTCAATCATCCTGTGGCACTTTACAACCTTGGTATCCTCCAGCTGTCACTTCTTCCAGCTTCTCTGGCACTTATCAGTCTGATCCAGCTAGGAAGCGCCATGAGGAACAAAAAACTCACAAGTTCCCCCCAGTTCCATCTTTAATCATTCAAAAACCCATAAAACGTTGATCCTCACCTGAGCCCCCTTCCTCTGATGTAGAAGACATGGAATTGAAAAAGGAACCACTTCTGGAAAGGTTCCAAAACCACCCTGATCCTCCTCCTGTTGAAACTGTCCAAACGCCTCAAGATTCTGATACTGACCCAGTACCTGCTCAACCTGATAATCCTCCCTCCATCAAGCCCAAAGTTTGATTTGAGAGGGGCATTTCCAAGGATCACCCCCAATTCTGTGGAAGGAGTATTAACAAAAATCCTTGATCTAAAAATTTCTGATCTGTCTGTGGCTGAACTACTGTCAATCCCTCCATCTGTGGCTGAAGGTATGAAGAAATGGGTTTCTTGTTGACAATTGGAGATTGGTTTGGACAAATTATAAGTTTCTTCTGGTACTCTGATGGAGGACTCTGGTGGGAAATATCCCCCTTCAGATGCCAAATTATATTCCTTTCCTCTTGGTTTCCTCTCCTGCTATCTTGGTTACTCTGCTAAAATGGTTTCTCTTCTGGTGGATTCTGGTTCCCAGCTCAATTTAATTTTGTATTTCATGGCCTGCAAACTCAAACTCAGCCCAAGGGTCAGCTTTAACTCTGCTGTGTATGGTATAGGGAATCATTCATGTAAATTAGTTGGTATTGCTGAGGATTTCCTCATTCCAATTGGGAAAAATATTTTTGGCACCTGTCATTTCTGGATTACTCGTTTGTATGGACCTATGATCTTGGGAAGACCTTTCTGAATGGATTTTGGTGCAACCCTAATGTTTTCTGATCAAGTTGGGGAGATAATTCTTCTACCTGATGCTGATGGCAGGAGGATTGAAATCCTCCTTTGCTCCTTGGATTCAGGTTGTTGGGAACAAGATTTTCCTGGTGTGGTGAAGCATTTGGGACACCTTGGGAAAAGAATTCAAAAAAAAATGACAAAAAAAATGACAAAAAAAAAAAAAAAAAAACTGTCCTATTTGCTTTGCTCCTCCTCATCCTCATCCTTGCGCGTTGCTCATCCTCATTGTCGCGCGTCACTCATCCTCATCCTCATCGTTGCGCGTCACTTGTTGCTCATCCTCATTGTTGCGCGTTGCTCATCCTCATCCTCATCCTAGTGTTTCGCTCATCCTCATTGTTGCGCGTTGCTCATCCTCAACCTCATCATCTTCATCGTCATCACACCCAATCATCCTCCCTCATCAACCCAAGATAATTTTGTCAACTTGTAGAACTACAGACAACCACCAATCATCACCTCAGGGCTCATCCTAGTACTAGTCCCAGTTCTCACAATAGTCATCACTCCAACAGTTCCGATGCCTTCATCAACCACCAACCTCAACTCAATCCTATCGTCCTCATCCATCATCCAATCTGTCACCCTTCCTGGGACTCTCCCACCCCCTTCCGCCTTTGGGCAAGGGGTGGAGAGTGTCAACTACCGCCCATGGACACCCGCGGGCAGTCTGATCCGTTTTCCTTTCCCACCCCTTCCGTCTTTGGGCAAGGGGTGGGTGATTCCGGTATTGTCGCGCGCGCCCTTCCACGGACGGACGCAAAAGATGGTGAAGGGATGAGAAGGATCCCACCCCGGTCAGGCAGGCTGGATTTCCACCAGCCTGCGGGATCAAATTTTTCTGATCACCTGAAAATCTGAAAATCAAAAAAAAAAATCTTTCTTTCTTTTTCCGCTCCATTTGTAGTATCCCTTGTACATAGTCTAACAGGGCCTCCTTCCCATTTAAGGAGGGGCTCTTACCTGCCTTTTTGGGGGAGGGGGAGCACATCATACATCACATCAGATCAGCACCTGGTATCCTAACACACACCACATCCTAAGATCATCAGTATCCTCTTGAAATACATCATCCGTGGGGTCTTCATTCCCCTTTATCTGAGACAAACAAATTTTGGGTATATCTATGATTTCCCCTTGATCCTTGAGCCTCCATACTCAAACCCCTTGATCCCTGATCCTTATCACCAACCAATAGCTTTGCTGGTTGAAGAAGAATTTGACTAATTGAATTCTTGAGTGTGTTACACCACTCCTGATCCTTTTATCCAACCATACTGGTCCTGATCATCCTTTGATTATCTTTCTGGACCCAGTCACGTTTGACTGAAGAGGTTTTATTAAGCTTAAAACCTGGAGTGTTAAACCTCCCTTCACTTCTTTTGAAGTTGAATTCCGCCACGCTACTCTTGAGTGCCTTGAGAAGTGTTGGTTTATTCTTGTTTGAATCAGTTATTGTTTTTGCTTCTAGATCTTCTTCAAACAATTAGCTTTGTCTTGTGCAGCCACCCACAGTTATCTGGTACCCTTCAAGCGCTTGATTGCGGAGAGTTGGGCAGGTTCATTGAGAACCTGGAGGTTGTTTGGGATTGGGTTGATCTTTCCTAAGCTCCTGCTGACAACCAGAGCTATTAGCTTGTGGGCGTTTTCACTCACAATTGCCTTGTCTTGTTGAACTCTGAACAATTCTTGACTCCTTCTATTCAAGTTTTCCCCGACATCATCTTGCCTCAGATAGTGTTGTCTCCCAGCTACCAACTACTATAATCTTTATCCTCTTACATTTTGGTCCCCCGTTTACCAGGTTCTGGACTTTGATCTTGGTTACATTTAAATATTTTTGTAACACTCAGGAGGGCAGCCTAAAAAATCACCTATCCCCTCCACGGAACAGCCAATGCCCTGCGCCGTTTGGAGTCTTACACTGGTCACCCTTCTAAATAGTTTTGAAAGGGAAACAGAAGGAAACCTCTTCTTTCTCTCATTTTTTAGATTAGTTGGTCCTACTAATAGTTGTTGTTCTTCCCAGCCTCAGGCTTCAACTCAAGTATCAACTTCTGTCTCAGAGGCATATTTTTCTTTTTCCTCATCATTTCCTTCTCATCCAAATAAAACTAAAAATCAAAAACATGAAAAATCCTAAAATCCTAAAAATATTTCTTCTCTATCCGGATCTGTTGTTCTCTCTTTTCTTTGTTATTTTGAGGCTGATCATTCTTCTCCTATTCTGGTTTCAAATCTCCACAATGAGTCTAAACTAGATCCCAATCTCAATTCTCTTCTTGGTAGTTTTGGTATGGAGGAGTATGGCCTTAGGTGGAGGCAATTTGGGGTCAAAGTAAGTCCTCCCAATTGTGCACCATCAGGGGCTCCTACTAATGTAATTTTTGAAACCCTAACCTGTGCCACACATTTGAGCAATTTGTTGTCTTTTGGATCCTCTTTTATGGAAAATGCACCTTTTAAGGAAATTGCGGAACATCAAACTTGGAAGATGTTGGAACTTGGTCTCAGCTTTTGTAGTCAGGTCTTGCTGGTCAATGCTTGGAGGAAGCAAGGATTTCTTTCTTTTGCCACTAAGTATAAGCCAGTTTCAAAAAAGGTTCAACCAGTCAACAAACCAATGCCTTTCAACCTCAATCCTCCTCTTATGCGTCCTCCTCTATCTCATGATCCTTACTGTGGTTTATCTCAATCTCTCACTGGTCCCTTTGTTCCTTGTGGTCATGTTACTGAAGAATTTCTGAATGTGGTCAACTTTGGTCCAGATCAATGGCTTCTTCCTGATGAGTTAAATTTGATCAAAAATGTCTTAGCTCTCAGAGAAAAATCTATTGCTTTCTGTGAAGAAGAGAGAGGTCTCTTGAAAGAATCCTATGGCCTACCTTATATCATTCAAGTAGTAGAATATGATCCCTGGAAAAAGAAAAAGATCCCTATACCTGCTGCTAAGGTCAATGAGTTCATCAAGTTGGTCCCCAAACGAGTCTGTATCAGTTTATATGAGCAGTCAACTTCCAGCTATTCCAGTCCTGTCTTCTGTTTCCTCAAAAGTAATGGTAAAATTAGAATATTTCATGATCTCCAGCCTCTAAATAAGGTTACTATTGAAGACTCTTGTATTCCCCCTGCTACTGAAGAATTTTTCAAATCTTTCTCTGGTAGAGCTTGCTATGGTCTAGGTGATATTATGGGTGGCTATGAAAAACAATCCTTACATCCAATTTCTTGTCCTCTTGCTACTTTTGATACTCCTCTTGGTCAATTCCAACTTACTTGCTTGCCCTAGGGTGCCACAAATTTTGTTGCAGTCTATCAGACTCAGATGGTTTGGATCCTCCAGGATTAAATCCCTTATCATGATGGTATCTGTGTTGATGATGGCAGAATTAAGGGTCCAGTTTCTGACTATAACAATGAGCTCTTACCTTGACACTTGGGAATCCATTGATTTATCTGGGAATATGCAACCACTTTGGAAAGGATCTTGTTTCAAATCAAGGAATCTGGTCTCACTGTCTCTGGATCCAAATTGGCTGCCTGTGTCCCTGCTCTAGAAATTGTTGGTCATGTGGTCTGCAAGGAAGGAAGAAGGATGGCTCCATCCAAAGTCAAACAAATCCTCTCTTGGCCCACTCCAATTGATCCCACTGAATTCAGAGGTTTCTTAGGTGTTTTCATTTATGTTCAGATCTTCATCCCTTCTCTATCCAAAATCTGTATTCCCTTGCCTTGCTTAACCAGTAAGAATGCTGAATGGCTTTGGACCCAAGCTTTTGAACAATCATTTCAGATGCTCAAAACAATTGTTGGGAAAGACATTGTCTTGATTAAGATCACTCATGGACCTGGAGCTGGCAAGATCAAGCTGGCTGTTGACTGGAGTTATCAATCTGTTGGGGCTGTCCTTACCCAGGAAGACAAAAATTGTTTGGATTGTCCTGCTTTTTATGAATCTCTGGTCTTTTCAGATGTGGAATCTAGGTACTCCCAGCCAAAACTGGAACTTTTTGGTGTGGCCCAAATGTTGAAGAATCTACAGACTATTCTCTGGGGTCAACACTTTGAGTTACAATTTGAAACACAATCAATCATTGAGATGATCAATTCCCCCAGCCTTCCAAATGCTCCCATGACTCTTTGAGTTGCTTTTATCCAGTTGTTTTCTTTTGATATTGCTCAAAGGCCTGGAAAGTCATTCACCATGCCTGACCGGTCAACTTGAAGTCCTATTGGAGATGAAGAATTGGATGTTGGAGTGAATTTTGATGAGGAGGAACCTTTTATTTGCCCTTTCTTCAGCTTTTCCTCTCAAAATTATTCTGGTGTACAGCAAGGGTTCTGGCTTAAACTAGATCAGTACCTTTCCACTCTCCAAAGAACCCCTGATCTCTCAGCTAATGATTTTTTATCCCTTAAAAGAAATTACTCCAACTTCTTTGTACAAGGTACTAGGCTTATGAAAAGAGGCAATCCTTGTGCCCTTAATTTTATCACTCTCCCTGCTAAACAAGATTCAATCTTGGAAATTCTCCATGAAGGACTTGGTCATTGTGGAGAAATGGAAACTTATTGACAAATATCCAAATGATTCTGGTGGTCATCTTTGAATAAATCTGTCTCTCAATGGTGCAAGAGTTGTGAGGCCTGTCAGAAACATGATCTTAGGCGCCCGGCTGAAATTTTCTATCCAACTGGGGAGTCCACTGTCTTTGGAAGGATTGCTATGGATTTGGTTCATATTAAGGCTGGTGGAGCTAAGTACCTCATTGTGGCTAGAGATGTTTTTCTGGATGGGTTGAAGCAAAATTCCTTAAGAGCCTCAGCTCTGAATCAGTAGCAGGTTTTCTCTATGAGACTTGGAAAATGCGCTATGGCTTGGCCCAATCTTATTCAACTGATGGTGGCTCTTATTTTGGTGGAAAAATGGCCAAAATGATCCAATTGCTTCCTGGCCAACATAGGGTGACCACTCCTTATTTCCCTGAAGGCCAATGCATGTTGGAAAGAGGCCATGCTCCTTTGAAGGCTTCTCTTGTCAAACTGGCCGGTGAAAGTGGGAAGAATTTTTTCAAATTTGTTCCTCTGGTCCTTTTCTCTGATTGAATTTCAACCAAAAAAACCACTGGCTACTCACCCTACAAGATGTTCTTTGTTCAAAGGGCTGTCCTTCCTCTGGATCTGGAAATGGAATCTTTGTTAGGAATTTCTTGGGAACAGGTTTCTTCTTCCACTGATCTATTAGTTTCCCAATCTAAGCAACTGGAGTGGAGGGAGGATTTTTGCAGTGAAGCTTATGTGACCAAAACTGGACACCTCAGGACCAGTGCAAAACATTTGAGAATTTCTTCATGATTTTTTTATAGCTATCTTTCCCTGGAAAAAAAATGAATTCATTTTCCTGAATCAGATCACTTCAGCCTCTAGATCCTCCAGCTTCCCCATATCCAAGCCTTTTAGGTATGGGTCCCTGGGGTGTCCAACTCCTCAGTTCTTTTGTTCAATCCTTGTCCTCCTTGCCTTAGTTCTTTTTTTTGCCAAATGCACGGGTGAATTCCCGCTTGGCTTGATCTTGTCCACCTCTCACACCTGCTTGGCTTGGCATAACCCTTTCCGGAACCAGCATCACCGTCAACATTGATGGCAATGGTAGTTTTCACTCCCCCTCTCATTTCTCATCCTCCATCATCAAAACTAGTTCAGTCTCCTACTGCCTCATTGCCCTAGCCATCCTCATTGATACTTTGGACATTTGTTAATCTCAATCCAACTCAACCCTCAAATTTGATCTCTTGGCTGCTTCCATTGCTTCCGGTTTGAACCTCAAGGCTCAACTTGCCCTCCATTCCTATGGTAGGAATGCACTCAACCTATCCATTGATCTCTGCTCCGTCCTATCCAGTGTACTGTGCCCCTTGCCTACCTATAACTTTACTGGCTCCGTTCAATACCCTATCCCTGCCAATCAAAGCCCTTCCATCCCTTCCCTGGTCTGGAACGTACCTGATATTGGAGCCATCTTCACCATCTAACTGATTGACTCCTCCTCAAACCTCTCCGCCGCAAGCCTTCAAGTGACCCTCACCAACTTTCTCACCGTTGGACTCCCCTTCATTGTCTGGGCCTTTGCCTAGCTCTCATCCTGCCCTGCTTGTTAATTCTTTCATCCAATCTGGTCACCCGTGCAAGTTCAGTCACAGGAAAAACCCCCACCCCCTGACTCAATTGGTTGTTCCCACAACCAATCTTGCACTCCCATCTCCCAAATTGGTTGGTCATCCAACCATGAAAAAGAATTTAGAGAGATTAAAAACCTGGACCTAGCTTTCATTTACCAAGAATTCAAACAACACATGAGAACCATTGTAGAGGAGTACTTAATATGAGAAAAGAAAAAGTAAAGAATGAGAATCCTTAGAAATACCAACAGGCAAAGATAATTCTACAGGCTGGGTTATGGCCTCTAAAAAGACTAAGTAGAGTTATGTGCACAAGCAGCTAAAGAGCTGTCTGACAAAATCCACACGATTGCACTGATTGACACAACCAACGTTTGTCAATGCTGATGATGAGTTGATGATCTTGCAAACACCTACGTTTTTATTAATTGGATTATTGTTGCCTTCAGTTTTGTTGAAACGTCTTCATAGGTGAGGTTCAAAAGAGATCCTACTACCTCTTGACTGACTCAGATGGTAGAATGACAGAGTTTATCTTGGAGTTATGTAGAGGGATCTGTAGTTCTGTTACCGGTTGTGGGTTGTGATTGGTGACAGTTGAGTAACAACAACACGAGTTGAGAAGATAGAAGAACCAGAAGAATATAGAAACTATGGAAAATATGAGGTAACCTAGTAGAGGTAGAAGAAAGTGAATTAGAGAAAGAGACATACAACAAATAAGAAACCTTGGAGAACAATCAATGAAAATAATCAACACGTGGGCTCAACTAATTATCAGCAGTCTTAGTTAAGAGCAGACATATCTAGCCAGTTTGGAGACTGACATAGCACTTTCTGCCTTGGTTAAAGGATCAGCTAACATGTCTTGGGACAAGATTAGTTCAATTTGAATCAGCTTGCTGTGCCAGTCATTCCGTAAACTCTTCATCTTGATATCAATATACTCAGCATGAGATTTGGTTCCAAATTTTTTATTTTGTCATTTAATCCTTTATTATCAATTAGATGTAAGGGAGTATCAAAGGTAGTTTTCCATACTTCTGAGATAAGATGATTTAACCATCTGTATTCAATATGACTGGTGCAGAGAGCATTGCACTCTGATTTGGTGGAAGAATGAGCTATGCTTCTCTGGCGCTGGCTTGAACAGTAAAGAGGGCTTCCTTTGAATAAGGTAATGAAACCGGTTTGAGAGAGACAAGTGTTGGGGTTGTCTCCACAAGTTGCATCACTGTATGTGATGAGGTGGTTTGATTCACACTTGGATTTAAAGGTTAGTTTGTAGTCAATTTTTTTGAGTAATTAATGCCAAACTTGAATTACTTCCCTCCAATGTAGGATGCCAGGGTTTTCCAAAAACCTTTCCAAGTTTGAAACAGCATAGCTGATATCAGTACGAGCTAGAGTGGCTATAAATTTCAGACAACCTATGGGCAATTGATAGTTGACATTTAGTTGTTTGAATTGTTCTTTCTCAATTTCTGTTGCTGGTACTAGATGAAATCCGGTTTGGCACGGATTTGAAAGTGGTTTTGCATCCATTAGATTCAGCTCCTTGAGGCCCTTGAGAATGTGGTTTGGTAAGGATAGGCTGATAGAGTTCTCATCCTTCTCAACTTTCATCCCCAGTAGGTTTTCCACCTTGTGAGCTGAAAAATCTTTGAACTTATTCAGAAAGAGAGTTTTAAACTGATTTACCTCCCCCACCACAACTAAATTGTCAGCATGAAAGAATAAGTAAGTGACCCCATCTTCATGATGATACAGACAAGGGTCACAATCACTCTCCTTAAATTCAATGCTCTTTATCCACTTGCTGAGAGTCTTGTACCAATTAAGTGGGGCTTTTTTGAGACCGTAAAGATACTTGATAAGTTTAAGGTACTTTCCCTGTCTTGTTGAACCAATGGGAGTTTTAATGTAAACATTTTCTTCCTGTAGTGCATGTAGGAAGGCCCCTTTTACAACAAATTGAAGAATTGGAAGCTTCTTATCAATGGAGTAGATGAGAAAAGCTCGGAGAGAAGCTATTTTACCAGTTGGGGCGAAAGTCTCTAGATAATCAACCCCATAACGTTGGTTGAAGCCTTGTACACATACCCAAGCTTTAAGTAAATTCAAACCCGAGTGAAGATCTTGTTTAAGGCAGAATGCTCAAGTGGTATTCAAGGGGTTTGTCACCTTTGATTCTTCAGCATCTTCCCACACTCCAAATTCTTCCGCTGTTGCTAGCTCTTTTTCAACTGGTGCAATCCATTCTGGCATTTTTAGATCCTCCTGAATAGTTTTAGGTAGATTGCTGTGATGATAGCCATATTGCGCTGGTGGTTCTAAAATGTCTTGCTTGCGCATTTTTGGGAGGAGTCTTTCCTCAATTGATGAACTGGAGCTTTCTTCCAAGTCAGAGGGAATTAAGTTCTCCTCAACAGGGAAGTCTGGCTTCTCATTGTTCAAAGATTCAGAATCTAGCTTGAGGTCCGCCAATACCAGTTCCCTCTCGGTTGATGTACCCAGGTTAATTTTGAAATGGTCTTCAAAGTGGTTGTTGAGAATATCGTTTTTAGGCCCTGGAGATTTGAGAAAGAGAATGTGCTTGGAATTCAGGATTTTTCCTGATCTTGACATACCTTTTTAGGAAAGCAAACACGGATTGAATCCTAACAGAATACCTTCCTCACCTTTCTCACTCAGCTTTGAGAAAATTTTGGTGTTGTTCAGCAAGTAGATGCAGGCAGTACCAACAGGCTTCAAGTAGTCTTCTGGCAAGGTAGTACCATGCATCATTTCCCTAGGTGTTTTCATTCCAGCTTCTTGGGGGATTTGATTCAGCGCTAGACAGCAACTTTGGATGACCACATTCCAAAAACTTTTGGGAATGGGCAATGAACTGAAAACCAATCTTAATTCTTCCATAATAGTTTGATTTGCCCATTTGGCCTTTCCATTATGCTGAGAGGGATAAGGTTTTCTAACTAGGTGATGAATTGCGTTTAACTTGAAAAACGTGGCAAGAGTTTCATTTACAAATTCACCGCCTCCATCTGAAACAACTTCAATGGGAAATCTTTTCTTTTTCTTTGCTTCATTCTCAATGAAAAATATGATTGTTTTGGCAGCCGCATCCTTGCTTGGTAAGGGAAAAGCAGAGAGATACCCGGATTTATTGTTGACTATGGTGAGCACATATCTCATGCCACCTTTGCTTTGTGGATTGAGCAGGCCCTTTAAGTCTAAATGCAAATGATCAAAGAATTGCTCAGCTGCTCATTGTTTGTGTTTGAAAAGATGTTTTCCCATTCTTTCCAGGCTAGCATGGCCAAGGTGTTGATGCAGTTCTTGAAGCTCTTCAAGATTCATGAAACATTCTTGTTGCCCCGTCAGAGAGGAAGGATTGATGATCAGGAGATTTTTTTCAATGATTCCTCCTAGAATTTTTACTTTCTTTTTCTTTAGCAAGAAATTAGGTGGGTAAGACTTGCTATTAACTATCAGAGAGCATCCTTGTTTGAGCAGGGCACCCATCAAAATTAGATTGACAGTTGCATCAGGAACCCAGGCCAAATTTTCTAACTTTAATTTAGTTTTTCCTAAATCTAAGTTTATGGAGCCGAGTCCTCTAATTGGTATTCCATTGCCTTTCTTTCCAGTTTTGATTAGTTCATCTCCTGATTGATAAATTATTGAAGAAAATAAGGATCAATCCTTTATCATGTGAATGGAACATCCACTATCAACAATTTGTCAATCATTGCTTGTCTTGTTCTGCTGATTCAATCCACAAAATAAGGAATAGTAGTGCAACTCTTGTGTCTTTTTCTTGCCTCCACAATTCCATTTGTTAGGTGGTTTTTTGGGTTTTAGATCCAGAAATTCTTCCCAGCAGTTGGCAGCAGGATGGGTTTTGACAGCAGGGTTGTGTTTACCATTTTTGCAGAAAGGGTACTCTGAATCTAGTCGACGGTGAGTGAACAGGGCCAAATTGGTTTCCAATGCTTCCTTAGATTTGGATTGAACTTCATTCTTATGTTGAACTAGATGATTTAAGACATAGGCTACAGTCAGATCAATACCAGAGTGCATAATTTGACATTGCATTCCTTTCAGAGAATTGGGTAGTTTGAATAGAATTAAGTAGCTTAGGATATTGCTGGGGAGATCAATTCCGACTTCATCAAGTTTCTCAAGATGTAGTTTAACTGAGGTAACAAAAGAATCAATGTTTTTTTGGTCAAAACCCAATTATAGGAAGTTAAAAAAAATTTTGGCTCAATTTGCGGCTCAATCAGAGGCAAAATTTTCCTTTTCAGAAAGCCAAATTAGTTTAGGAGAGTCCTCGTTGTCGTCCGTTATTATGTTGGTGTGAGTGGAAGGATCCAGTTTGGACATAATGTAAGCGGCCATTTCATCTGCTTCAGGAATCTCCTCAAGTCAATTATTTGAATTCATAAGAGATAAGATACCACAAATTTTAAAAAGTCTTTCCATTTTTTCTTCCAAATTGAATAATTAGTTTTGGTTAGGAGTGGAATTGATTCCATCAGCAATATAAGTTCCAGCGCCTTAAAGTTGCTGTCGCCTCCAGGTCCATGGGAGATAGTTTGTTGGTTCATTTGGCTAGCTGGATGAGATTGACCTTTGGCTTTTAACCGTGAAAAAGAATTGAGAGAGATCAAAAACCTGGACCTAGCTGTCATTTCACAAGAAGTCAAACAACACATGAGAACCATTGTAGAGGAGTACTTAATATGAGAAAAGAAAAAGTAAAGAATGAGAATCCTTAGAAATACCAAAAGGCAAAGATAATTCTACAGGATGGTTTATGGCCTCTATAAAGACTAAGTAGAGTTACATGCACGAGCAGCTAAAGAGCTGTCTGACAAAATCCACACAATTGCACTGATTGACACAACCAACGTTTTTCAATGCTGATGATGAGTTGATGATCTTGAAAACACCTACATTTGTATTAATTGGATTATTGTTGCCTTCAGTTGTGTTGAAACATCTTCATAGGTGAGGTTCAAAAGAGATCCTACTACCTCTGGACTGACTCAGATGCCAGAATGACAGAGTTGATCTTGGAGTTATGTAGAGGGATCCGTAGTTCTTTTGCTGGTTGTGTGTTGTGATCTGTGACATTTGAGTAACAGCAAAACAAGTTGAGAAGATAGAAGAACCAGAAGAATATAGAAACTACGGCAACTATGAGGTAACCTAGTAGAGGTAGAAGAAAGTGAATTAGAGAAAGAGACAGATAACAAATAAGAAACCTTGGAGAACAATCAATGAAAATAATTAACAAACCAAACCAACCATCCCCAGCCAAGATTCCTCCTCCAATCATCACCCCTCCCACTGCCACTTCCATCTTGACCAGCTGCCATCCAAACAATCTCACCCATTGCTCTTCTCCGGCCGCTCTTGCGCGACCATCTGCGGGCCCATCAGCCTGTCTGCGCAGTTCTCCACCCGCAGTTCTCCTGCCCATGTGCATTATTGGCACAGGCTGGTGCCGTCCCATTCCTCCTCACCCAATATTTTTTTATGATTTCAATTTTTTTTGGTTTGTTTTTCTCATCAGTTTCTCTTTTGTTTTTCTCATGTCTATTTTTTAAAAAAAAATCAAATTGTATTTCTTTTCTGCTCTATGTGTGTTATCACCTGTACATAGTCTACAGGGACCCATGGCCCATAAAAGGAGGGGCTCTCCCCTACCTTTATCTAATCATCCATGGGAGTGTGTGTACATGTCCCCCCCGTTATCATAGTAATCTATAAGTATATCTTTGATTGCCCCCTGATCCATTTTATCCTGAGTTTTTGCCCCTCTGAGGCCTGATCCTTATCACCAACCAATAGCCTTGCTGGTTGAAGAGAATTCTGTCTGTTGGAATTCTTGAGTGTGTTACACCACTCTTTGATCCCTTTCTCTGACCATACTGTTCTTGATCCTTCCTTGTTCATCTTTCTGGAGCCAATCAAGTTTGGTTGAAGAGGTTTTATTAAGCTTAAAACCTGGAGTGTTATACCTCTTTTTTTTCAAAGTTGCATTCTGCCAGCCTAATTTTGAGTTCCTTGAGAAGTGTTGAGGTTATCCCTGTTCAAATTGCTTTTCTGTTTTCTTTTAGAGCTTCTCAAAAAATTGTTCTTTTTCTTGTACGGCCACCCTCAGTTATCTGGTACCCTTCAAGCGCTTCATTCCGGAGATTTGGGCGGGTTCATTGAGAACCTGGAGGTTGTTTGGGGTTTGAGTTGATCATCCCCAATCTTCTGCTGACAACCAGAGTTATTAGCTTGTGGGTGTTGTTACATACAACAGCCATGTTTTTTTGAACCTCAAACAAACTTTAAACTTCTTTTGTTCAAATATCTCCCACGTAATCTTGCCTCAGATAGTGCTGTTTCATTGCTACCAAATATTATCAAACTTTATCCTTACTACTTGATTCCTCACTTAAAATTTCTGGACCTTGATCTTGGTTACATTTAAATATTTTTGTAATGCTCAGGAGGGCAGCCTAAACAGAACCATTCCCCTCCACAGAACTGCCACGGCCTACCACTGTTTTGAGTCTTACAATGGCGCCTCAGGCGGATATTGACAGGCACAGGGGTCTCTGAGTAGGGTGCAGTGCAAGGGCTGCACCATCAGAAGGACAAACTGGATGGATGTACTGGCAGGTGGTAGTTGGAGGATGGGATAGGGTTGGGTAAGGTTTTCTGTTGTGCGGTTTTCTTCTTGTGGTTTTTGGGCTGTAGTTGCGCTTGCATCTAGTTTAGGGTGGAGAGCAAGGGCCCAAAAACTTTCCCTGTACTACGGCTTGTAGGGGAAATGATAGGATCAGACCACCGGATTTTTAAGGAAAGGAAGGAACTCATCATATCTCATTTTCTCTCTCTCTCATTGTTGGTTGAAAGGCACACCCTACTCCTTGAAGATGCAGGGGACCATTGAATTCTGAATCTGAGAACAACTTTTGGGGGTATTCCAATCTTTTTTCCACACCATGTGGAAGTAAATAATAGGCAGGATGAAAAAAAGGAGAACTGAAGACTTCATAAAAATATAAAATAATAAAATAGATTAATTGTGTGAGCTCTATCACCTCATAAATGACCACTTGGTGTGAGAAAAAGGACAAGCAAGGTAATAAAATTCAGGTAAAAAACAGCTTCTAACTGGAGGTAAGCACCCAGTGAAATAACATTTGAGGGCCTTTGGAAGCAACAGATAACCTTTCAAATTTCCACTTGTATTAATTGCATATTTTGAATCCACCCCTTTATAGAAACAATTCTCTTGTACTCATCCAATTCAAAATGTAATTAAACTATGATAAATTTTAAGTAGCCATGAATTTTGTGGCACATATTAAATATATGCCTGAAAAATTGAAGAACATCTGAGAATCTTTGAACATTTTGGGTGTGTTAATTGGAAATATTTATCAATTGAGTTATTTTTATATTGAAGAAAATCTATAAATTCCTTGTATTTTTCTTGATCCAATAAAAAATCAACCTTGATTTTCTTAGGGTTTCATTCAGATAAATCACATCTTGCACCAATAGAAACTGGAATCAAAAAAAAAAAAATGTTCTTGATTTTCTTTCCCATCTCATCTTTTTGAAGAAACAAGACCCAATCAGTGAAAATGAAGAATTTAAATAAAATTATTTGAGCAAACGCAAAAAAAACATTTTATTTTTTGTGAGATACTGAAAAAAACCATTCAGAATCTCATCAAAAATTTCCAAAATTAATTAAAAAAGGGCACCACCATCTCAGCTTTTTAGGAAAGTGAAATGCATTATGGTTGTTGAGGGAAATTCTCGCATTGAGACACAAATATTTTGAGGTTTTTTCCAATAATTTTACAATTCTTTTGCATTTTGCAGGGGTCCCCAGTTTTGTTTTTCTTTTTGACTGTAAGATGAGATTGCATACAATCACAGCAAATAAAATTTTCAAAAATTCATGATTTAGGGGGGTAGAGATAGGACTAGAATCAAGGAGTGGATCAGAGTTCAATGGAGGAGAAACTAAGTGATTTTGAATTCATTTGTCAGTAAATTCAAGCTTTATATGGAAAACTAGAGGGCCCAAAGGGCTTTTCAGGGAAAAAATCAAAACCCTCAAAGGGTGTAAAAATATCAACTAACACATTTTGGTGCATGTGACTATAAAACTGTAGAGGAAATGAATAGACAGCCCAAATCTAAGAAGGGTTCAAACATCTGAGGGAAATGAAACTGAACAGCCAATAAATTTTAAAGCTGGGGGTAGTCAAGAAAAGATCAAAATTGATAAGCCTGGACAGCTAATACCACAAAAAACTTCTTGTTACTTGCTAGCAAGTGCAATCAAGGAGATCAGTCCCAATCTACAACCAAGCTCAGGTAAAGCGCCATCCATGCTCAGGTACAGTTTTATTCAAGCTCCAATGCACAGCCACTTTGCACCAAAATATTTGTTGGGACATGAGCATAGCTTCAACTAGAGATTGGAAAGAGCTTCAACCAGAGATTACTTGATGGCACTTGCTATCAAGTTATTTCAAAATTTTCATGTTGATAAGGGCTTAAATAAATAAACAAGTTCAGTTTGAAGATAAAACAAGACTCAGAGAAGAAATGATTGGAATTTCAACTTTTCCATTGAAAGGCATTAAGATGGAGAAAGATAATCATATTCTGAATCTTCTGGATTTGAATACAAATTCTAAAATTGATTTATTCTCCATGTTGGAAATGGTCCTGCTATTTTTGAATCAGGTTTTTTATTTTCCTTAAAATGACCCAATGAAAAGAATTTTCAACATGGTACAAAAACAAACCCTTGTACCAATTTTTCACAAAAGCTAGGACTTTAAATTTTAAATATTCCCAATAGGTTGGATTGTTGATTTCCAACCAGTGCGCTCTGTGTTTTTTTTTTGAGAATTTTCTTTTGGGAAATAATTTTAAATTTTTTTTCCATTTTTGAGAAATTTTTACAAACTTTGAGTGATTATGTGCTTGTCACAAGGCCATATTTTCAGCTTCTTTGCACATAATTATACCCCATGGGCAAAATTTAGGAGAAGAATTTGAAGCAAATACAGAAACTCTGTGCAATGCTCCAAGATCACCAATTACCCCAGGTAATTGAATTGTGACATATTGAACACAATTATATTGAATTTTTCTGATTTTTCAGAGAAAATTTATATTTAGGAATTTTCTACCTGATTCAAGACTTCTCTGATGGTTTTCATGTAAGTTCTATTGAGTTCAGAAAAAATCCCTGCAATGAAAAAACAAAATTGACAGAATATTGAGGAATTTAAGTAAAATAAAACCAATGGGTACCTGTTTTCCTGTAAGCTTGTTGCACACCTCATCTTTTTTAATAATTCAAGAGACACATGATGCATGGACCATGTGATATTTTCAAACTTGAATCCCATTTCATGGATAATTTTAAATTCCAAAAGATATACCACAAAGCTTTCTGCCCTTGAACAATTGTGGGTTCAAATTCTAATCCTATCTATCAAAGATTAAAAAAATGGAGTTAAAATATAATGCTGCCACTAAGAAAAAAAAACCCTAACATTTAAAATTCCTGGTTTTTTGCTAAAAATCCATACTTTGTGGAAAAATACCAATTTCAAATCAATTGAGAAGTATGTGCAGGTATCTCAGCTGTCAAATGCCTCTACAAATATTTCTATAAGGGCCATGACTGAGTTACTGTTGATTTGGTAAAATTTGGATGGAATAGAAAATTTTAGGGATTTAAGAGGATTTCCCCTCCTGAGGAATTCTGGATAATTTTTTATTCCAAATTTTCTACCATCTCAACTTCTGTTATCCAACTGTAAGTTCACCTAACTGACCAAAAACAAGTCATTTTTAAAACTGAAAAATCCCCGGATTAATTTCTTCAAAAATCAAAGCAAGCTAAAAAAATTCTCAAAGAATACTTCAATAGGAATTCTATTAATCTATGGTCAAGGAAAATCAAAAAATCTCAATTTTGAAAAAATTTCACCTGGCATTCCCAGAGGATAAATTGGAGGCCAAGAAAGAGAGGTTTCTCCATTTGGAGGATTTAGCCTTTTTACCCTGCAGAGGCTGAAAGATGGTTTCTCAGATTTTTCTTAAATAGCTTTTTTGGTGATATACCTTTTGATAAACTAAAACAGTAAAATGGAATTTATTAATCAACATTAAGAGAAGTAGCTTTGGCCAAGGGTCTACTTGAGTAAAATCATCATCTGTAAAACAAAATGGAAGAAGCTGAGGAATATCTTTGAAATTCTGAGATAAGGAAGTTTTTGGAAATGCTTTCATCACTTCTTCAGCCTGCATAACCATGTTTCCTATGGAAATTTGTTAGAATTCTAGTCTTATATTGTTTTTCCAAATACTAGAGTTCAACCATTTATTAAGCTTTATATTCTCATGTCTTGCTCTAAGTGTTTTGTCTATTATTATCTTTATAATAATCTTTTCAAGTCTTATTTATAGTATAATATTTATCTTAACCTACAGTGGCTCTTCCCACAAGTATGCTAGTCTATTAAATTCTTTATGTTGTTCCACCAGTATCAACTCTAGTGCTTTCTTTATCTTTCATCTATTTTGGCCCAAATTCCTAATATTTATTTATCTTGTGACATTTTCTGTTTCACAGTTATGCTTATCAAACTTATTATATTCATTCATCTTATCAACCACAAGTCAGCCTTAATGTACTTAGTCTATCTAAGCTGCTGGTTTCCAAGTCAATGAATCCCCATCTGTTCTGACTCACTATGAACCAGAGTGCCCTTCTTGACTCCCCAGATCTGCTCCTCTTGGCGTCATAAGATTCCTCCTCTGCCTCTTTCAATACTCTCAACCGGAGCATTCTACTCTAACTAAAACAAATTTTTTGTTCAATTTTATGTTTGATGATTTCATTAATATTGGAATCACAGACAAAATATTTCTAAAAAAGCAAATATGAAGGCGCATAACCTGTATCATATTACAAAATTGTGTAACAGGTGTGGAAAAATCTTTTTGTGACATTCAAAGAATTTTTCAACAAGTGGAGAATAAAAATAAAAACAGGAAATGAATCCTTGATTAAGAAAAATATTCTTCTAAAAATAAACCAAAATTTCAAAACATATCTCTTCTGAATCCTAGGAAGAAGAAAAATATTTGATCTGATAATGAATGCATGCAATTATTCAAAAAAATCTCAATTAATCATTTATTCAACTGGTTGGTATGTAAAAAACTTCATTTATAAATTCTTAATAGCTTTTCTCTGATCATCTGGAATCATAGCTACCATGAATCTACCAAATGGAAGAACAGCCCATCTGAACTTTGGAATTCCCATTAGCTTATATCACTCCTCTTTATCAAGAATATCAAAGAACTCTAAAAAGGGTAAATCTCTCAAAAATTATTCTTTTATAATTTGGAATGAGGAAACTATGAGTCACAGGAATGCTCTTGAGTTTTTTTAAAGACTAATTCAAGACCTCATGGATTCCAAACTACCTTTTGGAGGAAAATTTATGGTCCTTGGTGGAAGCTTTAGGCAAATTTTAACTGTGTTTCAAAAATTTACACATCCCCTGATTGTTGATTAATTTTTTGTAATCCTTTTTACTGAATAAATTTCATGTTTTTCCCCTTACTTACAAATATGCATGCTGCAAGGGATCACAATTACCATAATTTCTTACTCAATTTTTTTGATAGTCTGAATAATGTAAATTGGGTAGACAAAATTGATGGGACTGATTGACCAATAATAGCCAGTTTATTTTCAAGCATTTTTTTCAATCTAAATCTATCACTCAAAAAAAGGCATGTAGTTACAATCATTCATGCAATTAGATATTTTAGCATCTGGCCTTTAATCACACAACAATTGAATTTTGGAAAAATATCAAATTATATTTTTTTTAAAAAAAATAAACTGAGAAAGCACAAAACACTTGAAAAACGTGCTGGAGGGGGGAAAAATAAAAAAAATTGGGCCATTGATATTGTTTTATCTTGATGAGGGTGTGAGCAAGGATTATAAGGAATAATTTTCATGAAAGAAAAATCAACATTGAGAGTTAGCAAAAATAATTAAAACCAATTTTTATTGATGTTGATTTTTTTGTGCCTTGGTAAGATGGTGATGATAAATTTCAGATAGGAAGGTTGGAAGTCATGGAAAACACTTAGAAATGCTTATTCAAGCTCTGTGGTCATCTGATGGTCATATTGTTCAGTTCTTCTACTCTATTTCAGATCTTAGGTGCATTGAGATGCTTGAGGTTATATTGGTCCAAGGATAAATTTAATTCAAGATGATTGAAAGTGCTCTAACATGGATTTGGATCATTTCAATTGTACCTTCTTCCAATGTTTTTACCATCTTCATCTTCTGAAGAAACCAATTTCACAAAGAAGAGTATATATCAAAAGGAGAACCAATGGATCAGTGTAAAAGATCACCAATAGGGTGTATCAAAGTTAAGCAAACCCACCATTTTTTAATGGAGGGTTTCAGCCCAAATCCTCCATTTTAAACCCGCCAGTAAAAATCAAAAAACCCAATTATTTCACATCAGATGTGTCAGAGTTACCTGGAAATAAGTGGGTTTTTTCAAATAAAGTATTTAAAGGCTTTCACCACCTCAACCCATCATTCCACATCATCACCCCTGTTTTCAACCTCCAACTTAATTGGAAAAATTCTACCTCCAGCCTCATCCAAAAAATTTGATTCATTGCTCTTCATCCTTCATTGCTATCCTCATCACGTCATCACTCTCATTCCTTCATCACTCTCATTTCTTAATCACTCTCATTTCTTCATCAATCTCATTTCTTCATCACTCTCATCTCTTCCTATCCTCTTTGCTTAATCACTCTCACCACTTTAATGCTCTCATTGCTTCATCACCCTAATCACATTATTGCTGTCATCACATCCATCCTCTCATAACTTCTTTGCTTCATCCCCACTTTCATCACTAACTAACTCTCATTGCCTCATTGCTCCATTGCTTCATCATTTCATCCCTGCTTGCAACACATCCCTTCATCACTTCATTGCTTCATTGCTTCATCCCTCCATCCCTCTTACTTTTTTTAAATGGCCCCTCAGCAAACCTCCCCCGCAATTTCACTAAACAATCCAATGGACCAAAGCAAAAATCCCCCAGGAGCTCAGTATCCAAAAATCCTCCCCCATCAGCTTCCAAAGGCTCAATTCAGCTCAAGGGAGCTGATCACATCATCCTGGTAAACTGGCTCAAAATTTGCTCCAACTATGACGCTTGCTTTGGATCCAACAATGAAACACAATTTGGCTGACCTCCATCCTATAAGTTTAATGTTTATCTCCTGATGGCCAATGAACTGAAGAATAAAACCAAAGTTAGGCTGGATCTTTCATCCAAACACATGTGGGAGCAATTCAAGAACTATTGAAGCAAGTTCAAAAAATCCCACTCAATCTCAATCTCCACTGGCTTTGGTATCACTGACTCCAATAAAGAAAAGGGAATCAAATTTTTGGTTGATAAGTTGGATTTCATTTGTCCTTTTTATATTCAAATGGATGAAATCTTTGGAAAGAAGGCCAATAGCACCCCTTTAGCCTCTTTTGATGCCCAAAAATCAGATTCAGTTGATGCTGAGGACCTGGCTGTGGATGCTCAGCCTAGCAAAGATGATCCCCATGAAACCTATGAGTGGCCCCAATCTGATGTGGAGGAGGATATTCCAAAAGAACCAGCTCCAATCACATTGTGTAAAAATAAGAGATACATACACCCCTTAGTTGTCTTCAAGTTTGGAAGTTATTGGTCCAAGAGTCTGTAAGGAGGTTTGAGTTCTGATGAGCTGAGGAGAAAGGTAAGTAAAAAAGTAAAATGATGATCTCTATTCCTTCCTTCATATCATGTCCTCTCCTATGATGGTCTGATATCCTCTGCACTTAGGGAGAGCGCTTTTTTGCCCTCCCCTCTGCCCTAACCTAGGTACAACCGCAAAGACAACATGAAAGACATTAAAGAAGAAACCCCAAGACCCAGAACCCTAGCTCAACCCTAACCCCTATATCCAATCCCTCAAGCCTGCCTGCCATCACACACATCCATTTTATCCTTCTCCTGACGCGGCCCTCCACCATGCCCAACTCGGAACCCCTGCGCTTGGTGTATCCACCCAAGGTGCCATTGCGACTCCCCCCTGGCCCGTGGGTTGGCCCGCACTTGCAGGCGCCCACTTGCGTACATATCCCCGTGATTGCCCTGCTCTTACCTCCCCAAACTAACCTCCCGTGAAGGTGGTTTGGCCAGCTCCATTCCTTATTCCATAATATCCAAGCGGGTTGCAGCCCGTCCCCCCCCCCCCACTAGTCAAGCCCAACCTGCAACTGGTGTGCCAGTCCCGCTGCACCTGCTGCTGAGCTTGCAGCGGCTACTGCTGAGAACGTGTGCACCCCAACTGCTGAGCGCACAGGCTGCAACGCAGTTCCCGATCCAAGGCTATATGATGACCCCACAATGTCTAAATCAGCGTTGATCAACAATTAAAACCCTTCCTTGGACCCCTTGCTTCCTTCTTTTGATTGCTCTCTTCATGGGGTGGAATAACATAAAGACTTGGCCAAGAGGAGTAAGTTATTCCTGTATCCCCACTACCATCAACATCTGCTCAATTAAGGAAACAAGTTCTTTTCTATTATTTCTGGTTAATCCTGACTGATTAAGATTGTAAAAAAACAGCAACATCCATTCCTGAATGGAGAAATACCCAAGCCAATGGGGCCTCTCACATCCCCTTCAAATAATAGCAATGATGTTCCCACACAAACCTCCTCTGCAAAGGGAACCAAAAGGCCTCAAATTCCATGAAAATCAACCCAAATAGCTGTCAAAAGAGGAGAAACACTGCAAATTTTTTTGGCTTTGAGGAGATCATGGAGAAGCAAGATTCAAGTAAGCAAATTGGGTTCTCCTTGCTTTCAAGCTCATTCCTATTCTCCTCCAAAAAACAATCAAATCAAAAATTGAATCTGAAAAACTTCAATTTGAAAAGGAGAAGTGGGATTTTCAACTGGCTATGGATTCTCAAAAGCAGAAAGCTGAGAGTTTGGCTCATCAACACAAGTTGGATGCTGAGTGGAAAATGAAACAGGCTGAGCTGGAGTTTCAAAAAGAGGAAAAGTAGAAGGATTGAGAGGAAGAACTACTTGAAAAGGAGAGGGAAAGGCTAGCCACGGAAAAAAAATATAGTTTATTGGGAGCCATGACATGTATTGGTAGCAGTAGAACTGTTGATTAAATAAATGAAATTACTTGATTTCTTAGCTTGTAAAATATTTGCATTGATAAAAGTTTTAAAAATAAAAATAGAAAATTATTTTCAAATACAACAATGTTTGAGCCTATTTTTAACCCCACCAATGAAAAAAAAAATTATTTAAATTATTTTTTCTAGAATATATTTGACCACTTTCCAAGTCTTTGCATGTTTTCAGAGTGGTCTTGTTAATTTGCAAAGAAATAGCCATCCTAGTATGGGTGGCAGTATCCACAGCAGGAAAAGTACAGTTCTTTTACTTGTTTCCTGCCCAAACCATTTTTACAATCCCTTTTTCTTTGAAATATATTCCAAATCTCAATTCAGGAAAAACAAATTGGCCATTGAGTACTTTATATTTGGCATTGTTTTCAAAACATTTTCCATTTGATTTTTTGGTTGGGACCACCAGTAAAAAGCATTAGGAGGAGACATCACCTTTTTTGATATGAGGAGAGTTGTAGAAGGAGTCTGAGGTGAAGGTGATGTGAGGGGAGGAGTAAAAAGGAGTGAGGCCAGATCCAAATTCCAATGAAGAGAAAGAGGGGATATTCACAATGAAAAAAAGGCAGCACCTGCTGGCAGTTGTAGCACCTGGGTTTGTGATTGAAACATGTTTTGACTTTTTTGTGGTTTCTGAGTCAAACAT
The DNA here is from genome assembly GCA_025617555.3 of Puccinia polysora. NCBI lineage: Eukaryota > Fungi > Basidiomycota > Pucciniomycetes > Pucciniales > Pucciniaceae > Puccinia > Puccinia polysora. Next base: position 48,329,553 of record CM062615.1, read on the forward strand.
CAAATTGATTCCTGGAAGGTCTCAGAATAATCCCACAAAAAATTTATGTAATGCATGGATTGAATTAAGTATCTTCACATAACAGGAATATTTGGGAAATTATGTATTTATTTCTAATTTGATATTTCTATCACTGCTGTTAAGAGCTTTGGTTTGGAGCTATGTGACATGGAAATTTTTTTTGGATGTTATCAAGCTTCAAAATGAAATGATATCGATTCTATTGAAAAAGCTTAAATTCAATTATCATTTGTAGGCTAATTTTAGTTTGCTTTTTTCCTCCCCAAACAAGAAAGTTCATCCTGGTGGCACATATAAATCTGATTTTGGAAAAAATATAATCAGGAAATTATATTGAAAAAATTGAAAGAAACAAGTGCTGAATGCCCTCAGACCCATACCCTGCATGTGAGAATGAATCAGTGTTTTCACTGAATACATTTGCCTTTTTTTCAAAAAAAATTACTGCTTATTGTTTTCTTTTTCTTTTTCTTTTGGTATCTTTAATATGGCTTTGAATCAATTTGTTAAGTTTCAATTTGAATTCTTTATAATTTTTTTATTTTTCATTTTTCATTTGTTTATTATTGTCATTTTTTTCATTGTTTATTTTTGTAATTTATTTTATTTTTGAGCAGTGCTTAATTTGAAACAGTTCACAACCTGTTCACAACTCACAATGGGTTGGTTTTGAAGACTCTTGAACCGTTTGAGTTTTGGATGGGCTATAAGTGTATATTTATGAATTTTGTTTAATTTTTTTTAATTATTTATTTTTTTTTAATTTTTCATTTTTTTTTGTCTATTTTAATATATCTTTGTATTGTTTTTTACTTTTGAATATTTTTTTAAATTTTCTTTTATATTGTTTTATATTGTTTTATATTTTTGTACATATTTTTGTATTTATTTTTATATATTTTTTCTTTATATTGTTTTATATTGTTCCATTTTTTTTAGATTTTTGAAAGTTTTTTTATGTTTTTCATTGTTTTGTATTTTTGTCTATTGTGTCTATTAATTATTTCAAGGGTCAGGAAGAATAAATTCAAACTAATCCTAAAGATTGATTTTTTTTGATGCGTAAAACCTCTTCTACATTGTTGATGCTCCTCCTCAGACACTAGCTCATCCTCACTACCAACAGTGCTTGTGGAGCATCATAAAAAATTGAATTTTTTCAACCCCATTTCAGGGATGGGAACTCCTATATATTGGGGAATGACTGGGAATTTGAGCTGGAAGAACTTAAATGTGGTTTGGGGGCCTTCCCTCCCACCCACCCATTTTTGTTTTGAATTTTTATATATATTTATTTATTTATTTTTATTTTTCCATATTTTTCTATATTTCTGTATATTTTTTTGCAATTTTTTTTTATTTTATTTTTTTACATTTTTGTATATTATTTTATATGCTTTATATGTTTTTAATATTTTTATTTATTTTTTACATCTTTTAATATTTTATATTTTGTTTTATATTGTGTTATACCGTTTTACATTTTTTCACATTTTTTTTAAATTAGTTTCTATTTCATTTTATTTTATAATGATTTTTAATTCTTTAAATTAACAATATTGAAAATTTCTGGAGTAGTGAACAACCTTGTTCCCAACTCTGGGTTTGTAAATTTCCATTCATGACCCATTCACAACCCGGGAGTGTGAATTTAGCCCTGCCTGTGATTTTTCATTTTTCATTTTTCATTTTTTATTTATTGATTTCTTTGATTTTTTGATTTTTTCAATTTTTTTTATTTTTTTTATTTTTTATCTTCATTTTTGATTTTTAATGTTTTATTTTTGATTTTTTGATTTTTTTTTTTTTGATTTTTTTTTTTTTTTGGCTTCCAGTCAGCATGATGGTCAACTTAGCACAAGTCAACCACCACACTGGCAGTTTCCAATTGCATGGTTGAGCCCCAAATGGTCCCCGCTGCAAAATTGAAGGGGCCGGGCGGGGATCAACTCTTGGGGAGGTGGACGACTTATTGTAAGTTGTCCATCAACCCAACAGGGTAAAAAAAAATCAAGAATCAAAAGATGGTGGCACTAAATTCACAAGGTTTTAAGAAACATTCATGACTCAACATGGGTCTTGTGGCAAAACTCAAAACCAACCTTCAGTGGTGAACAGATTTCAAATGTTCATTTTTTTCCATTTTTTCATACTTTCTATATGTTTATGTTTTTATACCTTTTTATGTTTTTTTTGTTTTGTTTTATATTTTTGTATGTTTTTGTATATCTTTTACATCTTTTTCATCTTTTTTATACTGTTTTATACTTCTGCACATTTTTTCATATTATCTGATATCTTGATATTTTTTTATATTTTCATATATGTTTACTTTTTTTTACATATGAATTTATTCTTTGAAGGGTCACAAGGAATATGTTTGAAATAATTCTAAAGATTTATTTTGTCGATGATTGAAAACTCTTCTAGAATGTTGATTTTACTTCTCAGACAAGGGCTCATCCTCACTACAAACGTTGCCTGTGAAGCATCATCAAACATTCAATTTTTTCCAAGCCATTTCACTGATGTGGCCTCCTATATAGTAGGGCAGGACCCAGAAATTGGGCTGGCAGAACTCAAATGCGGTCCAGGGGCCTCCCCCTCACGTAGCCACTTCTTAGGTGTTTTTTTTTGTATTTTTGTATTTTTTTGCATATTTTTTGTATTTTGATGTATTTTTTCACATATTTTTATATTTTTTTTAATTTTTAAAACTTTTATTTAGGTTTTTCTGAATTCTTGTATTTTTTTTTGAATTTTTCCAATTTTTTTTTTGGATTGATTTTGATTGTTATTTATTATGATTCTGTTTTGATTTTTTTTTTTACCCTGTTGGGTTGATTGACAACTTAAAATAAGTTTTCCACCTCCCCAAGAGTTGATCCCCACCCGGCCCCTTCAATTTTGCAGCAGGGACTGTTTTGGGATCAACCATGCAATTGGAAACTGCCAGTTTGGTGGTTGACTTGTGCTAAGGCAACCATCATGCTGACAGGAAGCCAAAAAAAAAATAAAAAAAAATAAAAAAAATCAAAAAAAAATCAAAAAAAAATCAAAAAAAAATCAAAAAAAAATCAAAAAATCAAAAATAAAACATTAAAAATCAAGAATAAAAATAAAAAATCAAAAAATCAAAAAAATCAAAAAAATAATCAAAAATGAAAGAAAATCAAAAAAAATAAATAATAAATAAATAAATAAATAATAAAAAATCACGGGCAGTGCTAAATTCAAAACCCTGGGTTGTGAATGGGTCATGAATGGTGTAATTTTTGAAATCAACACGGTTTCAAGAATCAGAAAAAAAATTGGTATTTTCAAAATAAGTCATTCTCCCTTTTGAAAATTCAAGTAATGAAAATGGTAATTATCACTAATATTTCACACTAACCCCAAACATTTGATTAAACCCAATTAATAATCAAAATAAAAATGATTTTCTTGATGATATCCTCAAATTTATTTATTACATAGAATTGACATTCTGAATAATTCTAAATCTTCTGTATTCCATGCATGCACTAGAATTACTTGGAAGCCTCAAGAACTGATACAAACAACTTTTTTCAGGTTTTAACTCAAGTTAGAAACAGAGTTTTCTCAGATTCAAAACAAAGTCAGAACAAGTTTCAGGTGCTACACCTGCTGGCAGGTGCACCCTTCTTTTTCATGGTGATTGTTGTCCAGCATGGTTTCTTGTTTGGAATTGTGTGCCAGTTTGACTAATTTTCTGAAAATTTGGCCTAGGATTTGAGATGCTTTGTCCAACCTAAGATTGAGAAAAGTATACTCTTGAGGGGAAGATTTAATGACAGCTTTCTTCAAATATTGTCTGAATAATCCAGAGGGGTGCATCAATTTTTGCCATCCAATTGCCCACATTTTTCCACCCCAAGATCTTGAGGGACCAACAGTGTCAACAAATTTTTTAAATTGGTGAAGGAGATTCATCACAAATTTGATATCCTTCTTATCTTTCTCAGAGATTTTATACAAAGGGAACAATTCTATTATTGCAACCAGAGCCTCATGATTGGATTGATAGTGAACAAATACTTTTCCAGAGGAGAAGAAATAGAAGTGTTTGATATTCTTTTTGGCTTGTTCAAAATCTTCAGGGGAGGTTTTTCAATGGTTGTTTCTTTTGTTGGAAGTGATGGCAGGATACAGATCCAAAGGCCGTAGTTTTTTCTCTGACCACACAACCTTTTCATTGATACCTCCCTCTTTTATCTCCAAAGAGATTTAAGAATCTTAGTATTGAGCCCCCTTTTGCTGACAAGCCGTATTCTTCCCACCTCTCTGTATGCTTATTGAATCATTTTGTCCCATCCAAATACTTCAATTGGGGTGAGGATCAAGAAAGGATTCAAAAAATAGTTGAGCCTTTTGAGTTTGGTTGTAGAAAAATTGGCAGAGCAAGCAATGGAAATGGGTGCTGCATTGCATGGAATTTAAAAAAAAAACTTTCATTAGTCCGGCATAATCAACATAGATGATAAACAAAAATAGACAATAAAAAAACAATACCAGTGAATTCTCCTACAAAAAAAACAATCAGTCACCTTTTAATCATCAGGGAGGAGGAGGATGAGGTTAAGTGGGGCAGGTTATCATCCCCCTCCTCCACCTCATCAATCCATTGGCAAGCAATTCATTTCTTGCTTGCAATTTGATTGGGAGGGGGAGGATAAGGTGAAGGGGGGGCGGGAAATCATCCCCCTCCTCCTCCTCATTGTTTGATCAATTGATCAATTGGTGAGCAAGTGATTCATTGTTTGCCGGTTGACCAATCAATCAACTGGCAAGCAAAAAATCAATTTTTTTGTGGTCAATTGAGTGGTCAACCAGTAAGCAAACAATTGATCACTTGCGGTTCAGTAAATCAATCAAACCCGAAGCAAACAATTGTTTGTTTGCTGTTCAATTGGCAATGAGGAGGAGGGGGGGTGCTTACCAGAGATGCAAAGCAAGAAACAAGGAACAAATCCAAAAGGAGGAGGAGGGGGGAGGTCAGCAGCAATTATTCAAGGAGGAGGAGGGGGGGCTTACCTGGGGAGCTGAGAAAAGAACAAGGCAACCTGGATAAGGAGGAAGATGACTGGTTGAACTTGGAGGTGCAGGTGGATGTTGAGGTGGTTTGGTGAGGAGGATGGAGGTGTGGACCGGTGGGTTGATGGGGTGAGGTGGTTTGGTGAGGAGGAGGGAGGAGTTGAAACTTATTGAAACATGAGTTGAATGTCAGACCAGCAGCTAGAGAGAAAAAAAAGGAAAAACATGAGAGTCTGGGAGTAGCCCTAACAGTAGAGTGTGAAGAGTATATGGGGGGAACACCAACACAGAAAGATAGACAGCCAGTGCTTGACTATGGCTAAAGGAGGAAGCAGCAAGGAAACAAGAGAGGCTGAGAAAGAAGAGGACCAGACGGATTGAGTCCCATGCAAGTTAAAATGACTTGGACTGATCTCACCAGTTATGGACAGGTAGGTTGAGGATCCACTAGGAGTTGACCCATGGTATATTGAGGGTTGAGTCGAGGTTGAGAGTTGAGTTGAGGTTGAGCGGATTGAGAATTGAGTTGAGGTTGAGCAGTGAGCGGATTGAGGGTTGAGTTAAGATTCAAGAGTCAATTCCTTGACAAGATTGAGTAGAAGAAGGGAAAAAAAAAACTCTAAAGGGAAAGAACCAGAGATCGTCTTGCCTCCACCCTTGGTGGATGCTTGCGGGAGATCAGTAGCCTGGGTTGTCCACATGGGCTGTCCCGCTATTGGATGGGTGACCCGGGTTGCCCACATGGGCCCTTGCGCTAACTATTGCTTACACTCCCCTTAACTGGAGATTAGTCCAAGTTGTTGTTGAAAACAACGCGGGTGAACTTTTTCAGTTGATTAAGATTGACTGCTTTGGTGAGGGGATCAGCAAGAATTTCCAACATACTGATTAAGTGGATAGTGAGGGCATTGGCTTTAAGCTCTTCTCTGAGCCCTTTTGTTTTGAGGTCCATGTGTCTTGTTTTGGCATTGGAACCAAACTTTCTGAGCTTATCTTCTCGTCCCTTGTTGTCTATGAGATGTTTGGAGGATTCCAGATTGATTTGAAAGACTTTTCCCAACAAGTGGCGAAGCCACTTGCCTTCCAGATAAGAGTCAAGTAGCAAGTTGAGTTCAGCCTCTGTCAATGAGTATGTGATATTCTTTTGCTTGTAGCTATTCCAGGACAGAGGAGAACCAAAAGATATACAGAGATAACCAGATTCGGATTTGCAACTGGTGGTATCCTCATCCCAGGAAGCATTGCTAAAGCATTTGATTGGGTCTTTTGACCCATCATACGTAAGAGTTAGCTTCAAGTTCTTGGTGAAGTTGAGATATTTCCATGTCCGGCTGAGTTCCTTCCAATGCTTCAGGCCAGGTTTGTTCTGAAAGCAAGCTAAGCTGGACACTGAGTAACTCAAATCTGGTTGAGTTTGACTCGCAATATAATTCAATAGTCCTATTGCTGATTTTTAGTTGATGTTGAGTTTCTTGAATAGTTCAAAGTCCTCATCTGAGGTGTTGCTAAGCTGGCAGTGAGGAGTCAACTGAGTGGAGCAGGGCCTTGATTCAAGCAGTACCAGCTCCTCCAGCCCGTGCACAATATGTTTGGGTTGGCTCAACAGGATACTGGTGGGCGTTTGTTCAAACTTCATACCAAGAATGGTGTCGGGTTTGTGGGCCTGTGAGTCTTTGAAATGCGCGCTGAACTTGTCATCAAAATTTTCTCCATCTCCCACTAAGATGAGGTTGTCAACATGAAAAAAAAGAAACGACCAATTATCATTTCATTTGTATAAGCATGGGTTGCTGTTGGAATCCTTGAATCCTATCAATTTGATCCAGTCGGTGAGTTTCTTTTACCAGTTCTTTGGAGATTGCTTGAGTCCGTACAGGCTTTTCTTGAGTCTAAGATATTTACAGGATTGTTGGCACCCTTGTGGAGTTCCAATGATTACTTCTTCTTCTATGGGGGCATGTAGAAACGCGGCCTTCATATCATATTGGCAGATGTTGAGCTTGTGTTTCAGAGCATACAGTAAGATTGCCCTTACCAATGTGATCTTGCTGGTTGGAGCAAAGGTCTCATCAAAGTCTAGGCCATAGACTTTATTGAAGCCTTTGACACAGATCCGGGCTTTGTAAACGGTGATATTGTCATGGGCATTGTCCTTGATTTTGAAGACCCAGGTGGTGTCCAGAGGATTCAGCGGTTCATCACCTTCATAGTCTTCCCAGACTTCCTGTGCTTTGCTTTGATCAATCTCCTTTTTGATTGCCCATCGCCATTTAAGGCTGTCCTTGCCCCAACCTGCTTGGTTGAACATCTTGGGCTCAAAGTAGTGATGGAATCCATACCTTTGCGGGGGCTTGATGGAAGATCGGTTGCGAAGAATTCTGGTGGGTTCTTCAGTTTCCTCTGGTATCCTCGTGCTAACCTCTGGGATGATGCATTGAGGAGGAGTGCCTGATGAGTTGTCTATTGTGCTTGATCCAGAATCAGAGGGCAGTGAATCTTCATTGGATGAGTCAACTTTGGCAGGTGGATCTTGATAATTCATACAAGCTTCCAAGGAGTCTTTTGATTTGGGTGTGATGTCACCCTTGTTAGATTTGGCTAAACTGAAGTCCATGTCCACAACAGAGCTGATCCCAAGATCTTTGACAGTCTGTTTCAAAAATTGGACGTGCTTTGATAGTACAATGTGACCATTGGGTGGGAGAATTTGGTAAGATAAGAGATCTGGGTTGTATCCAATCAATTTTCCTTCTATTCCTTTAGGGTTGAATTTTTTGTCCTTTATCTGTCTTTGATTTAGTACAATTGCAGTAATCCCAAGCGGTTGGAGATAGTTAGGCGGGAGTGGTCCTAGTTTGATGAGTTCCCATGGGGATAGTTCCAGATCATCCTTTGGGATTTGATTGAGACTGATGCAGCATAATTTGAGTACTTCTGACCAGTATTTCTTGGGAAATTTTGCCAAGCTCAAAGACAATCTCACACTCTCAAAAATAGTTTGATTGGCTCTTTTGGCCCTACCATTGTTTTTGGGGTGGTATGGTTCAGTGAAAAGATGGTTGATCAATCTCTCCTTGAGATATTTTACTAACCTATTTTTTGTGAATTCTGTACTGCTGTCCAAGCACACAGTAGATGGATAGTACCCACACTTGTTCTTCTGCTTCTCAATGACTTCTGTTAGCACTGAGGGGGTGTCATCCTTGCAAGTTAGATGGATGCCTGATATATAACCTGAATTTTTGTCTACTACCTTCAGGATGTATTTCTCATGCCTATGAGGTTCCAGCCTTATTGGGCCAATCAAGTCTAGATGTATCATTTCAAACAGTTTGGTAGCTGAGGTGGAGGCGGCCTTGAACGGAGATTTGGTGATTTTGCACAAGAGGCAGTCCTTGCACTTGAAGGTGTCCATTTTTGTGGTGTCACATTGGATTCCTTTGATCTTGGACAGACAACTGAGGGAGGCATGGCCTAAGTTAGATGAAGATCCTGCAAGGACCTTGGTTTGTCTGAGTGCTTCCAGAAGCATCCTTCTTCTCCTCCCATTCTGAGCGGCATTTCTAGGACAAAGAGATTGTTGATGATAGAGCTCCAGCAGACCTTGTCATTACCTTTATGGAGTTTGAAATGTCCCGTTTTTGCTTTCAGCGTACATCCCTGTTTGAGAAGCTTCCCTGGGCTGATGAGATTGACAACTATATCCGGAACATACAGGCAGTTGGAGAGCGTGATGGTGTGGTCCTTCCATTCCAATCTGACTGTTCCCACTCCTTTGATTGGTAGGTTTGCACCCGTCTTTCCTGTTGTGATGTATTCCCCTGAGTATGGCTTGAGAGTGGTGAAGAATCCTGACGTGTTGAAGATGTTAGAGGTTGCTCCGCTTTCAACCAGAATTTTTCTCTCTGCTCCAATACTTGAGTCTATCCATTGGGTCACAAAGGCATGAAAATGAGCAGATTCTTGGGACTTTTTCTGTTTCTCTTTCCACTTGCTTTGATTTTCTCTCCACCATTCTGGGGCCTTGTCTGGGTGAAGATGGAAGCACTCCAATTCTGAGTGATTTTTATCTTGCTTTGGGTAGTGGTATCTCTTGATACATTGGCTTGCCAGATGGTTTTTGGTCTTAGTCTGCATTGTGGCCAATGCCGTTTTGAAGGCGCCACGGAGTGTTCCTCTTTTGGTGAGGTCTGCTTTGACTTTGTTGTGATATTGGATGAGATGATTGCACACAAATTCAACAGAGATCTGCTTTTCTGATTGCATGAGCTGTTGTTTGAGGTCTTGCAGATTTTCAGGAAATTTGAACATCGTCAGATACGCCAAGATGTTGTTTGGTAATTCTATGCCAATATCAATCATCTTCTTGATAGAAGTCTTGACGTTGGTAACAAATTTCATGATCTTGTCCTCCTTGAAGGTTATGTGTAGGAAATTGTTGAAGATTCTTGCTCTGTTTGACGCTTGAGACAAGGAAAATTGTTCTTTGATAGCCTGCCATATCTCTTTTGCCAAATTAATGTTGGCTGCGCTGATGACATTTTTGTGCGTTACAGAATCCACCTTGGATATAAGGAGTAGTTTAATCTCTTTGTTGTCTTGGGTTGTGAGGGTTCTGGAACCTGACTCAAGTATTTCCAGTACTCCCCTGAGCTTGAGCAGTGCCATCATCTTGTCCTTCCAGATACCGTAGTTATCTTTGGTCAGTAACGGGGTAGTCTCAAGGGCCGTTTTGAGCATTGCTTGCCGGAAGGAGTCCAACCAGAATCCCAATCCAGACGCCATAGTCCTTTGTCTTGCTGGTTTTGTTGGTGGAGCTTTGGCTTTTAACCGTGAAAATTATTGGCACATGAGTTGAATTTCAGACCAGCAGCTAGAGATAAAAAAAGAAAAAACATGAGAGTCTGGGAGTAGCCCTAACAGTAGAGTGTGAAGAGTATATGGGGCAAACACCAACACAGAAAGATAGACAGCCGGTTCTCAACTATGGCTAAAAGAGGAAGCAGCAAGGAAACAAGAGAGGCTGAGAAAGAAGAGGACCAGAAGGATTGAGTCCCATGCGAGTTAAAATGACTTGGACTGATTTCACCAGTTATGGACAGGTAGGTTGACGATCCACTAGGAGTCAACCCGTGTTATATTGAGGGTTGATTCAAGGTTGAGAGTTGAGTTGAGGTTGAGCGGATTGAGAATTGAGTTTAGGTTGAGCGGTGAGCGGATTGAGGGTTGAGTTAAGATTCAAGAGTCAAGTCCTTGACAAGATTGAGTGGAAGAAGGGAAAAAAAAAACTCTAAAGGGAAAGGAACAGAGATTGTCTTGCCTCCACCCTTGGTGGATGCTTGCGGGAGATCAGTAGCCCAGGCCGTCCATATGGGCCGTCCCGCTATTGGAAGTGTGACCTGGGTTGCCCACATGGGCCGTTGCACTAACTATTGCTTACAGGAGTGGACTGATGGTTTTGTGGTCTGAGGTTGGTGTTTTGGAATTTATGGTCCTGTTTTTTTGTCCAAGTCCACCAAAAAAAACCAATTCAGCCTAGGATTTGAACAACCAAAACCAAAAAAATTCTGTGATGTGATATTTCACCTATTGAAAATTTGACTGCTACTCATAAAAGAAAGCCAGTTTGAGCAGCAGAATCTACTCTCTCAATGCAGAAGATGAGTTACAAGATGAGACCGGGATGACTTGAGGAGGATTGGGAATATATTCTTCAAATATTTCTTCCCATTCATCTTTGATGTTGTTGAGAAGTTTGTGAAAGATTAAACAAGAGATAATCCAGTTGATGAGGAACTTCATGTCTTTGGAATTTTGTAGCTGGTTTTGCATCTCCCATAAGCTTTCCCATCTTCCTTTTAGGATTCCTATGGCATGCTCAATCCAAAATTATGATTGGGAAAGATAATAGTTTAAATTGGTTTTGGCTTGATCTTAGATGAAACATTGTGGTATTCTGGAACCACATATTTCCCACTAGCATGATATGAATTGGCCAAAAGGTATTGATCTTGCTCAAATTAGTTATCTTTTTGTTGGGCGATCTGCATGCAATTGAAAACATATGGATTGTTACAAGAGCCTGGAAGGCCAGCATGGAGGGATATGAACTTCTTGTTGTTATCACAAACAAGTTGTAGTTACCCAGAGTATCTATACAAACAGATATACCATATTTTGTCAGTGTACTATCAAAGGCTTTGGAAATTAAATGGATCAATTGCCTTTTTTTACAATCAAAATAGTGGTTGCCATCTAGCTTGGGTTTTTGACTCAAGGGGATAGTGGTTCCTACAACAAAACCAATGCAACCTAGAAAGCCTTCAGTCTCCATTACTTGAGATATCTCCTTGCCTTCTTCTTTGGTTGGCCAAAAAATTACTGAGAAACAGAAAGATATGATAGCAATCATGACTCTTTTGGTGTATAAGTCAATGGTTCCATAACTTACTGAGAATAGATTTTCTAATTGATGAATTTCTGCTCCATTTCCATTTGATCCCAATCTACAAAGATCAATAACCAGTTGGATAGCTGGATTGCGTTTAGGATTCTGAGAATTTTTCTGTAAGATTTGGTGGTCTTCAACCATCTCCAAAAGTTTCATGAATGAAGGCAATGAATTTTGGAACAGTTTCTGGAAGCCTAAGTTGGGGAGTAGATGAAGCTTTTGCCTTTCATACATAGGGTTTTGGAGAGTGTGTCTTTTTGGAACTATGTATTGCTTTTTCAAAAGAGAATTCAAAGATAACCAAGTTGATTCCAAATTGTAGTGTGAATCAGAGTCAAATAATAAAAAAATTTCAGTCAGCTTTTTTGTGTTCTCAACTTGCTGCCAGGAAGTTTGATTGAAAATTTTGAGAAGGATCATGATGGGATTTTTGTGAAGCAATGGAGATGTGAAGTGATGGAGATGGGATTGGTATGGATTTGCTGAGGTGGAGGTGTGGATGGGTGTTTTGCATATGATGGGATGTGTGATGTGATGGAGATTTGAAGCAATGGAGATGTGAAGTGATGGAGATGTGAAGTGATGGAGATGTGAAGCAATGGAGATGAGATGTGTGTGATGCAATGGAGATGGGATTGGTATGCATTTGCTGAGGTAGAGGTGTGGATGGGTGTTTTGCATTTGATGGATGGTGGATGGATGATAATGGCTGGTTTGATATTTGAAACCCACCATTTTGAAATACACCAGTTATGGTCTATGTGTATTTCAGAAACCCGCCATTAAAAATGGCAGATTTGGTCAAAAAAAATGGTGGTTTTGCTAACTTTGATACGCCCTAATAAGATTCAAAAAAAATTACTTACCATGTTTGTTTTTTGGATCAATCAAGTAGTCCAACATCAAAATCAAAAAACTGAGTCAGTGGCAATGTTTCAAAGTCTCAGATGGAGTGGGAGCCCAAAGATGGGCTGGTCAACAGCAAGATTAAGACACCCCAGGCTTCATCTAGATTTTTTGAAGTATCTGGGTATGGTTGCTTTGACAAATAGTCCCACTACTTTTGTCTAGCCACTGTAAAGGTTTATAAAAAATCCTGATTACTGAACAAATGGTAATTCATTACTATAGTGAAGATAAAGCTCTGGACAGATGAATTATAAATATTTTTCCAAACTTAAACTGTTTCTACCTTCAAGATGGTTATCTAATGGAACCTGTTATCTTATGCTGCAAAAATAAAGCATGTGATTCAATAGGAAATCTGGTTTCCATTCCCTGCATTCTCTTGGTTACTGGCCCTGATGAAAATTTTCTCCCTTTCAAGATTTTTTTCAAAAGGTATACAGTGAATTTGGCTGTCTCATTAGAAATAAACAAATATAAAGGTTAGAAAATTTACAATTTTGGTCTTCATCTGCAGGATCCACTGTTCAGAAATGGTTTGTTACATTCAAAAATTCCAAGAAGAAGATCAAGATGCTCAAAGAGGGTAGTGGCCATCCATAGAAGTGAAAATTAAATTCAATTTTAAACTGATAAAAGTTTTTACAATGAGGTTTTAAATTCTATAAATCCCAGAAATTGGTCTATTTCAAATTTATATTGTGCTTTAATGACTCCTATATTAATAAATTTAAATGTATTTTTTAGCTTGATCATGATTCATTTGAAAATAGAAAATCATTTTTCTTTTTTCAAATTTTTCCAATCAAACCAAAAAACTGAGAATTAGAAATGTATAATTTTTTGAATTAATCCTATATAAATAAATTGAAATGTATTTTTTGGCTTAATCCTGATTGAATTGAAGATCAAGAATTAAATTTAATTTTCAAATTTTCCCAATAAACCCAAATTTCATTCCCAATCCAAATTATTGGACTCCAATCAGTCCCCAAAAGTTTCATTCCAAATCCAGATTATTAAATTCCAATAAATCCCCAAATTTTCGGGGGAATAATCTAGTGCATTGATAAAAAACAATATAAAAAAATTGCTTTATTAAAGTTTTATTCCAACTTTTGTAAATTATGTCACACAAAATGTCACTTGAATTCATTAAAAATGTACTCAACTTTGAATACTGCTGCATGTAATTGGTAATTTTATGATCAAGGCTTCCTTTAGGGGACAAAAAATTTTTCTGAATGAATTTTTCCTCTCTGATACCTTGCTAGCCAAAATATAATAACAAGTCTGGGCTTCAAGGAGTTGGAAATGCAACCAGACTTTTTGCACCTGCTTAAAAGCTAGATATTGAGGCTTTAACCAAACTTTTAAAATAATTGCAAAACACTCAGCACCTTCCATTACAAAATAAAATACCACCTCCAAGAAAAAATTCACCAAACCTTTCACATGACCCTACTCAACATGCAAACCATCAAATTCCAACACAAAAAAAGTGATTACACTTGATAGCAAGTGGCATCAATGAAGCTCTGGTTGAAGCTCTCTCCAATCTCTAGTTGAAGGTATGTTCATGCTCTAACTATTCTTTGGTGCACAGTTAATTTGCATTGGATCTTGGATAATTATTGACCTGAGCTTTTCTGGAGCTTGAACCAAGCTTGTTTGTGTGTTGGTCTTGAGCTCCTTGATGGAACTTGCTAGAAAAAGACATGTGGATTTATGTGGTGTGTCAAGATTTTTTACCACTCATCCTAAACTACATAAAAAAACAACATGCAATTATTTCTATAACAAAATTACACAAGAGTATTCCAGAACCTTTAAAAAAAACCAAATCAAAAAAACATAATTGTTGTAATTGAAGAATTATTACACCAATTACAAATCAAGAAACAGAAAAAACAAATCAAGCACTAGAATTTATTGTGAAAGGGTGCAAGGAAATAATTATGATAATGGAGGATTAGTTCAATAAGGATGCAAAATTCCCTGAAAAACTGTTTCAAGGGAGGTTCATAACAATGAGGAGGATTTTTGAGAGGATTTTAAATGACTTGGGTCACATAGCCAATATTGGACGCAAAGAGTTGTGTGTTGTAAATATATTGAGTTTTTTCAAATTCAATGCAACCTGATTTATATTGTTTTGACTTATTTATTTGTTTATTTTATTTTGAGGATGTAATGGAAAGATTGGCCTTTAAACTCAAATAAAAAAACATTTTTGACTGTCAATTAGCTTATAATGATTCCACTAATGAATATTTATGTATTGGTGAAAATCCCACTATCTAAAACCTGAAACAATTTTCCAATGATATTTGTGTGATATATGTGAAGAATAATATGTAAATATTTCAACTGATTAAAAGCCAAAATTAACCATTAAAGAGCATAAGGATTTTTTCTCCTTGTTTTTCATAGAATTATTGATCACATGGACCAAGCTTGAATTTTTTTCCCAAAGCTTTTTCTGCTCAATATAAAATGAAATAAGGCTGTTCTTCTATGGTTTTCAAAGAATTGGCCTCTCTTAGCTTGGAAATGGGAATTTTTCTTTGGATATCCTTAATCTCCCAATGAAATAAATTTATTACAAAATAATCACATGTTTGATTACTGCTATGATTTTTGCAATATCCTCAAATCTCTAATATATTTTGAGGATAATTATTTTGCTGATTTTTTTTCTTTTTGGAATTTTGTAAATCAAGCCTTTGAATCTGACATGAAATTTGATGTTTAAAAAAAATAAATACTTCAATGAATATTATTTAGTTCATGGAATATATTCCACCTTACTTTTTTCTCTCAAATATTTTAGAAAATCTTGAGATGATACAAGAAAAATAATTCACTTAAATCAAATAAGCTTCCATTAACTATATTTAATCTTTATTTGGATTTTTAAAGGCCAGTTTTTCTATTGCAAGGAAAGCCAGAAGATTATGAATGAGACAAGATATTCTCAAATTTATGAAATAAATCATTGTCCTTTAAAAGATGATCTCAGAGGAAAGATTTTAATTTTATCCATTCCTTCATTCAACCTGTCAACATTAAAATACAAAAAGTAATATAAAAAAACAATACCCATTATCCTCAATTGTTTCAAAATTTTCAATTTCATTGTTACAATACTTCTTTAATTCATAATTTGACCCTCCCTTCCAAGCTTATGAATGACTGAGGGTGTCAAAATGGATGGATAGGACCTTAATTTTTTCATTCATGATTTATTACGTCTTAAAATTCTTCTTTTCTCACTCCAATAATTTATTTTTTCACTTGAATGAGTTTCTTATTTTTGATGCTTCCAAAAATATTCATCATTCTTATTCTCAAATGTTTCTTGAGTATATGAAACCATGATGAGTTGAAGAAAAAAACATTTGATTCCAAGCAATACTTTTAGACAAGGAGGCAATGAAGAGATGATTCATAACATTTTAGGCAGCACATGGGGTGTCATCAGATATTTTTGATTGAATTTAATCTTATAGCTTGAGTTGATTCCAAACCTTCTTTTTTAAAATCCTCATAATTTCCTTACTATTGTAATCTGGGAATCTAGCTTCTTCCTGAAGGATAGCCTGTAACTGACCCATGGCTACCTTAACTCTGGTCTTCCTGGGTTTTATTTATTCTAAATTTTCAGCAAGAAATTTCTGGCAGTTGGAAATTCTTTTGTGGCAAAAAAAAAATTCTGCCAGGCATTAAATCCAGTAACTTGGAGGTGTCATCTCCAGCTTCTGGATAAGGTTTGGAAGGTGATTTTTTATTCTGGGCAGAATTGAAATTTTGTGGTTGTTGGATAAATGTTTTAGATGAAAAGGGTGAGAAGGGATGGCCATAAATGGAGGTAGTATCACCACAAAAAAATTGATGGCACTTGCAAGCAGGTGCCATCAAGGAAGCTCTGTTTGAAGCTCTCTGCAATCCTTAGTTAAAGGTGTGTCCATGCTCTAGCTATTTTTTGGTGCACAGTTGCTTTGCAAAATGCAAAGTGACTGTGCATTGGAGCTTGGATAAATATTGACCTGAGATTGGCCAGAGCTTGACCTGAGCTTGGTCATACATTGGGCATGAGATCCTTGATGGCACTTGCTAGTAAGTGACATGCAGATTTCTGTGGTGTATATAGTGGGAAGATACCTGGAAATTTCCCATCAATCTTGGATGGGTTTGAAGTACCTCCCAAGCACCTTTGAAATTGAAGGTTTTCCCTTTTTTTTGCTGTGAATATGTGTCATCTACATGTCCATTACAGCCCAGCAGGCTTAATATTCCTGATGGGGAAAGCTCAATACTCTTCTGAATGGCCAAGAATTTGATGATTTCTGTGTTCAAATTGACTCACCTATTGAAAAAATAAGGGGGGGGGGAATCAGAAATTATTTTTTTGACCAAAATAAAAATTTCAAAGGAGAAAACCAGTGGGTGTGAATCATCAGCTTGTGAAAATTCATTCCCAGTATTGATAAGTGGGTCTTCTGTGGAGGTTAAAATCTTCCTCAACCATCTTTAAAAAATAAATTCATGACTGGCTTGTGGAAAATTTGGGGGTCCTTGCTGATGTGGATCCAAGAGTGAGACAGATTTTCTTCTTCTTGAGAGGTCCAGTTTGGTATTGTTTTTTTTAAAAAAAAATTTTTTTGGTAGAATCATTGGCAGATTGTATTCCAGGGGAGGGTTCAGGTTCAAAACCAGCCATAATCTGGAGGTAGGGAACAATCCTATGGATCTCAAAAGGGGGGAGGAACAGGTCAATTTTATATTGTAAGGGGGGGAGGGATCCAACAATTAGTTTTTGGGGGTATGGAAGGTGAAGGGATAGATAGAGAAGGGAGGGATGGTTTGATTGATTGTAATGGTGGGATAAAAAGGGAGGCTGGGATGAAGGGATATGGGAGGAGAGAATGACCAAGATGAGGTGGGTGGATGACTTACGTTGGTGGAAGGATATGGTGGAGATGGATGGCAATGGATGACTTGATAATGTGGCAGAGTTTTGGAGGGTATGGCAAATCCTGCCAAGGGTTGGCAATCACAAGCTCCATAAGTTTTCATAAATTTGCCAATTGTTGACCAAAGTGATGGAGCTTGCCTTGTAGCGATGTCCTATTTAAGACATGATTGCGGGTTGCGCTTGGCAAGCTTAGCTAACGAGCGGGTTTACCGAGACGATTACGGATGCTCCGGTCATTTCCTCCTCACACTCGATAATTCCATCATCATTGGGGATGAGTTCGTGGCTTTTAGACTTCGCTGAAGGTTAGAACTAGTGACATCTGGAATGAGGATTGACATGTCCCCAGTGTGTTGTACATACATACGTTGTTTGATCTAGGTGACATGCCAAGTCCGCCCTCCAAAGTGATGTCATTCCCCACCACTCGATCCTCCTCCGTCATGAACGAAGTCGGGCTACTAAACCAACAACAACCGAAAGCGCTTTCATTGGCTTCCTGGCCCGCAATCCCCTCGACTGGTCCTCCCCACAGGTGCGTGCACTAGCCGATCACTAATCCGAGCTTACACCCTGCCTTCATGACTGCAACTATTTTTGTGCTTGGATCGATTCTTGCAGCTCCAAGATGGACTCTCATCCACTTTCGGTCAAAAACCTCTTTGACACCAGTGGTCGCATTGCTGTCATCACTGGTGGTGGCTCAGGCCTGGGTGAAAGTTGAGTGTCTAGATGCCCGCCATTCTATTCTCATCTATCACTATTTGGTAACATACTGATCTGTTGACTAATACGATTCTAGTGATGGCGCACGCTTGGGTCGTAAATGGCGGGCATGTAATAATCGCCTCGCGAAAAGAGCAAGTTGGGTCAGATCGTGGAGCTCATGACCACGTTATTCGTCCATACACCACCAGTAAAACTGAGGCCCCTTTAATACATTCTTCAAGGCTTTGGCTAAAGTTTGCGAACAACTCAACAGCTTCGGCAAAGGAAAGGCTGAATATATAGTTGGTGACGTATCTTCGAAGGCTGGATGTGTAGCACTTTGCTCGGAGATCAAAAAAAGAGTCAACAAGATTCATGTGCTCGTCAATAATTCGGGAGTCACTTGGGGAGCTCCTTACGATAATGTTCCCGAGAAAGGTGAGGCATTTTTTTTTTCTTCCTTCTTTTTTCGAAAAAAAAAAAAAAAAAAAAAAAACAAGAAAAAAACGGAAAGGTCAAGCTCCCAGACTCTGCGCTTTCTAACATATACGGACCGCCTTTTCATTTTACAGAGGGTTGGGATCGCGTATTCAGTTGAGTCCAAGTTGTCATGTAAAAAGAAAGCCGGCCTGAATGTGCGTACATGTGATCTGATTGACGAGCCAGACAAAAAATCTGAATTTCATCCGAAGGCATGAATGTTAAATCCATATTTTACATGACATCTGAACTCACCTCGTTACTTGCCAAAGACGCCACGAATTTGGGTAAGACCACAGGCCCAGGATTTGATTTCGCCAGATTCTTGCCACGTCGCGCAGCAAACTTTGACCAAGATATTCGAACCGATCACCCACACAGATCCCGGAAGAGTTGTTATCATTTCTTCAGTTGCCGGTTTGACCAGTCAAAGTGAATCAACAGGTTTAGGAGCGGAAGGACACGGCCTTTGGTCCTGTTAGTATATCCACTCACGCTTTTTTCAATGCGTTAATATAATTTAAATCTAGACTTTAAGCCGAGAACAAATCCTGTCACTCACCGTTTTTGTTTGAAAAAATGCAACCCAGACAATGCAAGCAAAGCCGCAGCGATTTCGTTATCTAACAACCTGGCGGTCACCTTAGCACCTAAGTTCATCACTGTTAATGCGATCTGTCCGGTAAGTGATTTGGAGTTGATAGCTCTTATTCATAACACCCATGAAGTATGTTATTCCGTGAACAAATCTTCCATGTGAAGGGCGTATATCCATCTCGCATGACCGCCTATGGCCTCAAGAAACAACCGGATGCACTTGCCAGAGTACACCCGATGGGCCGTGTTGGAACCCCGGAGGTCAGTGTGGTTTCGCCCGGTTTGCGTGGTTCCCAGGCCGATTATTGGTTGTTCATCTCGTTGCTATTGATTGAATTCGGTCATTCACGGCAGGATATGGCTGGGGTATTTCTGTTTTTAACCACCCGAGCTGGAGCACACATCTCTGCAAATGTGGGTCATTGGCGATAATATTGAATTGATGGCCTCAATTCTCAACTGACATCTTACTTACATCATATTTTGATAAATTTTGGCCACAATTCCATCTCACTAACTATCTCCAAGTACATCGTCACTGACGGAGGATCGTTGGCATCGGGGGGTGGATATACGAAATTGTAAATAACAAGGGTGTGAGCTTTTTGGTTTGTATTAGTGACCAAACCCTGTTTACAACTCACTCTCTTTGCTCATCGGAAAAGTTCGATACAACACCCGAATTCAGATGTTATCTGCAGCCAATGATTTGGTTGAGAGCTTGTTCATTCCAAAGCTGGGGAAAAGATAAACGACTTGGTTGCAATATAGAGTAACCAATGAAGGCAATAATTGTTCAATCGGAAAATCGGGTGTTGATGAAAAAGAGTAGCGTGTGTTTTGTCATGTCACAGATGATTGCTGCCTTGTGAAACCTGTGGAGTAATACCTACTACTTTTTTTTTTTTTTGAAAAAAAAACACCTTGAGATTCAATCCAGTGACATTGACCAAAACAAGCAAACACATGACTATCAAATCTGCTTGATACTTCATTGATTGTAATTCTTGTGAGATGGTGGATCTTCAATGGGTTGATAGAAAGATTTAAGTGACCTGATGATATATTAATACAGTATTCATGAGTTCATCCATGCCATCTCAACCCATATCTATTCCCATCTGTAAGGATAACTGAACTCATCATCATCTGCAAGACATTTCATGAGTAGCTCATTTTTAACTTGATGGCCCTTTTTCTGGCCTTAAGCCCCATTTGGACCCACACAAAGCATAATGAATCATGGTGTCCTAAACAAAGTTAGCATCATATTTTATTTTGGGAAAAATTCAACATGAAACAACTTTATTTCAATGTCTCAAGTGTTTGATTTCCACAAGCAACATGTGTTGAAGGGAGATGTAAAGGGCAAAAAAAGGGGGGGAGGTCAATAGTTACCAGAGAGGGGCTGGAGAGGATTTGAACATGACCCTACATTATGTTCCAGACCAATAGGTAGCAGCATGTGCAATTTTGGCCCATGAGAGAAGTTAAACCTTAAGAACTGTGAAGAAGTGTGATTTGGGGATTTTATGGTTGGTGGACCCCAAACTCCAAGCATACAATGCTTTATGGTGCTTTGGGTGGGTCCAAATGAGGCCTTCATCCTTTCCTCCTCATTTCATCATCTCTTCCCTTTTTATTTTGGTGTAATTTTCCCCAGGAAAAATGATTAAGTTTGTTGATTAAATTTGAAATTGGCAAGGTATATCTTGAAATCATTGAAAACTAAAAAAATTATATTGATTGGTTCTAAAAACAGAGCAAATATGTTTTTTATAATCAAGATTGAATTATAATCAAATTAAATCATGATTGTAAAAACTTGGAATACTTTAAACACTAAAATATTTGAACTTTTCCTGACAAAGTAAAGAAAACAAGGGAGAGAAAATCTTTTCAGTTTATTTTTTTTTTGTATATTATGAACCATATGAAGTTGTGATACCAAAATAGCCCAGTTCCAGGAAAATTAAACCAGTAAAAATGTAACTAGGATTCCCTGAAGTTAAATTTTACTACAACAAAACCCCATCAAAAAAATGAAAAAAAATTCAACCAGATTCCACGGATTCAAATGGGCATAACTGGTTTTGAGAAATTTCCTTAAATAAAAGGATTAACTTTTTATTTTCATGCCCTTTACTTGAAAACTAAAGAATGCATAAATCCAAAGAAAAAATCTAAAAATTACTTTTTTCCCCATTAAATTCTTGTGTAGTTTCCCATAAATTTGAATATATTTGGAAAGGAAAAGTACCCCCATTTTGACAGACACCATTTTCATCATTTATTCAGCATTTTGAAAAGATGTGAAACCTGTGGTTCCAAAGCAGCTTCCCAAGTCACAGTTAGTGGGAATTCTCCCTTGGTTTTTTAACCAATGCCCATTTTAATAGATAAACTTTCAGAATTTAACTTCACATCCTTAGGATCCACTTTCAAGTTTGAAAGCATGAAAACAACTCAAAAGAACATAAAACACTTGGTGTTTTCTAACACCAATATTACATTCAAGAATAAGGGGACATCTAGTTTTAATAAGCATGGTAATTATCTTTGATTGTCCTTTGAACATCTTGCATTAATTGAAATCAAAAACTACAGAATTTGAGGCTAGTTAACCAGAAAAAAATTTTCATTTGAAATTTGTTTATTCCATGACCATTTATCCTTGGAATTTTCATCTAGAACTCAATTTACCCTTTTAATTCCTCTGAATCATTGATAGCTTTTCTTCTTCCCAGAATCAAACCATTATATTCAATGGCATTTTTTTTCTCATCCCCCTCATTCTTAAACTCACATGGGTTTTATGTTGTGCAGATTTAATCCGCTAACACTGAAAACCTTCAATGCAGATGATTTTTAAATATTTGAATATATGCATATGTGAAACCACATTCATGTAGAGGGGTTCTTGAGAAAACAAAGAACAATGGCCCATTTATCTGCATTCTTGACCCTGATTTTTCATATTTTTGCTTAAATATTTTTGTATTTTTTAACTGATTGTTTTTTTAACTATATCAAACAGAATGAAAAAATATTTTTGGTTAATTTTGAAAGTTGATTTTTTCTCTCAAAAAATCACCAAAATTCAAGAAGGTCATCAAAGAAGAGATTTTTTGTAATGCTTATTGGAACCCTTTTATGTAGGTGTTTGGTTTATTTTGAGATTGCAGGCCTGTGGATTGCATTAAAATAAATCATAAAATATAATTTGGAATTATCTTGAGGGTATGTAAACCCCTAAAACTCCCCTTCAAATCCACAAACTGGAATCATGAAGGTCTTTTTGGCAACCTTTATTGTCCATTTTTGTAGCTTCAGAAATTATTTTGAAAATTTTTTAAACATTTTGACATATTTGATTTTTTTTCTTTTGGTCAGTTAATTTCAGAATTTTAGATTTTTTCAAAATAAATTTTAAAATTATTCTTGGGTATTACTTTGAATGATAAAAAATTTATAGTCTGACCCCTTTGAATTAGAAAAAAAAGCAATCAAAGGATAAGCACATACAAAATATTTTCAAATATATCACTGCAAAAACCTGATGGTGCTTTCTATCAAGTACCATCACTTAATATCTAGTTAAAGCTCTTACAATCCATAGTTTAAGCTAATTCAGCCAAGTTCTTGGTGCAAATTTGCTGTGCATTGGAGCTTAGTTGAAGCTTTACCTGAGCTTGGCTGGAGCTTGGACTGAGCTTGGCTGTAGATAGGGCCTGAGATTCTTGATTGCACTTGCTATCTAGTGCAATCCAGGTTTTTGTGGTGTATATGATGAATAAAATCCATGCCTAAATTATATTATCTTTGATTTACTCCAATAAATTCTGGGATTGAAATAAAACTCCATCCCAAAATCCAAATATTCCTCAAAAAAAGTTATCCACCTTTTGGATTCTGCTTCCAAAGCCCTTCCAACTTGGATATTATTTTTGAGCTGACCAAGGATGAGATTTAAAACTGAATGGAACCTTATGCTAAAAATGTTATAAATCAATAAAAAATATGGGTGAAGTTTGGAAATTTTCAGTTTGTCAGGAATTAAAACCAGGGGAAAAACAGGTCACATGCTAGCATGTGTCGTGCAATTTTTATTTTATTTTATTTTATTGAATTTTTTGAAATTTTGAATGAATTTTTTGAGGTGTAAGAATACATCAAAAGAATCTTAAAGAAATATCAGAAATATTTTTTTTTCAAATTTCTCATTGTTTAAACAAGCAAAAAAAAAGGCAAAGAAAAGGATCCAAAAGTGCAATGAGATTTTTTTTTTGATTTTTTGAATGATTTTTTTAAGGTATAAGAATTAATCCAAAAAGTCCCAGAAAAATATTGAAAGGTTCTTTGATTGTTTATTTAACTTCCTAAGAGATTAAATCAGCAAATAAATGGATTAAAAAGGCAAAGAAAAGGTAAAGAGACAGATACAAAAATGGGATGATAAATTTGAATGAATTTTTTAAGGTGTTCTAATGCTTCCAAAATCACCCAAGATTTTTTATAAGGTTTTTAGACAGCCAGATACAGGGCTGTGCCTTCAAATTTTCAAAAATTAAACCTCTGTGAAATGAAGGTTTTGTCTGTGTGGGATTTATGCTCTGCAGACATAAAAGTACGTAATTTAAAGGTTTGAGCCCATGAGAAAATTAATGGACTTTACTTTTTATGTTTAATTCATTGATCCATTTATTTATTATTCATTATTGTTTATCTATCATCTATTATTTATGATTTATCATTTATCATGACCATATTTTCTTTATAATTCATGATATATGATATATGATATGTAATTTATGATTTATGCTTGATTGTTAATTATTAATTATATCTTATTAATTATTAATTTCAGACCCCTCTATTCCATGGTACGGGTTAATCCTTTCACCATTTCCATCCAATTCCTTTCTGTTTAAATGGGGTGGAACTGTGAAAAAAATTTACTGACTGATCTGCCTTGGTAATCCATCCCTCCCTTAGGTCTCTCATCAACCCTTTTTTACATGTTTGGCTCCATCAGCTTTCCTTTCCCATCATCCAAAAATTACCTACTCAATTGGAAAATACATAAATTCTACCTTTGTTAGTGGGCCTTCAACATCTTTTGATTGTCATTTTTACATGATTTTTTTCATGCATACTCCTGCCTCCAA
Organism: Puccinia polysora; assembly: GCA_025617555.3. Lineage (NCBI taxonomy): Eukaryota > Fungi > Basidiomycota > Pucciniomycetes > Pucciniales > Pucciniaceae > Puccinia > Puccinia polysora. Next base: position 48,353,917 of record CM062615.1, read on the forward strand.
TAGTCCTTCACCTGTCTCAAACCTTTTACAAATAGTTTAGCTTTATGAAGAGGAATTTCTGGATTGTTTCTCATGCATGAGAACACACTTTTTTCAATAATTTTTGAAACTTTTTTTCCAAAAGATTTGCCCTCCAGCATTCTGATTATCAAGGGGACTGACACAGTTTTAAATTTTGAATTCATGCAACTGTGGAACTTGCTTGTCTTATATAAGCTTTATCCACCAACCCTGAGCCACATTCCAGAAGAAACTCTCCTAGTTGTAAAATGCTTTATGCTTTATGAAGAGGAATTTCTGGATTGTTTCTAATGCATGAGAATACACTTTTTTCAATAATTTTTGAAAATTTTTTCCAAAAGATCTGCCCTCCAGCATTCTGATTATTAAGGGGACTGACACAGTTTTAAATTTTGAATTCATGCAACTGTGGAACTTGCTTGTCTTATATAAGCTTTCTCCACCAACCCTGATCCACATTCCAGAAGAAACTCTCCTAGTTTTAAAATGCTTTATAAATACCCATCACAGACTTTCAATGGCTTTGAGAATATCTCAGTGGAAATTGAAGCTTTTAAAATGCTGGGGGTTGGTTCATGAGTGGTGTTGAAGTTTCATCATATCAAGAATTTCTTTAAAAAACAAAAACAAAAAAATTAGCTGATTTGATGTAGTTGTTCTAAAACAACCACATTGCAACCACTGTGAGTTATCCCAATCAGGACAACCTGCTGCAGCCACTTTCCATCTTTTCTCCAAGCTAGCCATGGCTGGGATTTATCCCAATTGGGTTAACTCCCTGTTGTTGGGGAACTACACAGAGAGTTATCTCTGACTCCACCAACCCCCTCATTTCATCTCCAACCATCTCTAACCAATAAACAAAACTGACCAACCAAACAAACCAATCAATCATCTCCTCAAGACCATAAAACCTTGGACAACCAACCAACTCAAGAACAGCTGAAAAAAAAAGGTCCAAGACACCCTAAAACAAACTATTGACCTACAATCTCAGACTCAGACCAAACTAACCATCCAACCAAACAACTGATTGTGGTACAAACAAAACCAAACCAGCCCCAACTTGCCAAGCATTTGACCTAGTTCTTGCCTGACTGTCTGCCAGCAATTGAAAAAACTCCTTAAGGGCTCAAAAGGAAAAGGTCAATAGAACATCAACCAACTAATTAAGACAGGGAATGGAACACCCTGTGAGGTAGAACATAACCAAATCAAGGCCACCAGATCCCACCTAGACCATAGAACAGTCTGCTAGTAAACCCAGGCTGTGTCCAATGACTCCATCTAAGTCCTTTCAGAGAATTTTCTATTGACTTCAGCTTGTGCCTTGACCTGAAGACAGTGAACATCCTTACTGATCTCATCTCACCTCAATCTGGTATTACAATTTTCAAATTGTTAAGCATTGTCCATTCAGTTTCTGGTTTTTCATAAAATAGTAAAAAAAGCTTAATTTGAGATTCAGGAGCTCTAATTTCAACAGGTGGCTCCACCACTCCTTCCCCACCCTTAAATTTGTTGAGTGTGTGGCATAATCTTCCTGCTGGGGGTGGGGAAAAGCTGTATGAAAAATTTATTTTAATTGGAATAAAGTTTCCACCACTTCTTTTGAATTGAAATCAGGTTTGGATGCCCCCCTCCCCCCCTTGGTGCAAACACATGATCAAGGTGTGGATTTGGACCCAAGCACACAAAATTTGACTTTTTTTTTGTCTAAACTTGTGACCTTTTTGGCTTTTTTTTGTGTGTGTGTTTGAATTGAAAGGTTTTGGATTCAGTAATTCCAAATTTGTGAATTTGGCCAGGGCTGTCTTTCTTTAGCCTTATTGAACTATTTGAAAGCTTGGTGGTGAGAGTTCAAGTGAATAAAAATAGGCTGGGCCCGCAAACTAGCAACCTGCAACAAGCCCGCTGATTGAGGCTTGGGCCAGTTCAACATCCTTCAATCATACTCGGCCCCACCTCGACCATTAACCTCCCGGACCAGTTTTGGGTGCATCCAGAAACGAGCGGGCCCGACCCGATGAGCAGCCCGATGTGCGCCACTTCGCCGAACGCAGGCATGGTGCGGACCTGCGTACGTGCACAGCCCCCACGCAGCTCGACCACTTCCAAAGCGCCGCTTGCTTGTTGGTCGTGACTGAGCCAGCCTGTCACGGTCGTAGCGGTGGCTCTGGTGTTAGGACACGAGCTCCGATTGGCTGGTGGTAAGGGGAACTCGCGACCGCTTTGCGTGGTGACGACCGGTTGACGCAAGACCCTTCAAGATGGTTCGTTCCTTTACTCTTTCGATCAGAATTAATTGCTTGGCGGGTCTTATGGCGAGATTTTACTCATCTTCTGCTCTCATTTAGGTGAATGAAGAAGTTGACTATGAAGGCCTGAGTAATGCCACCCTCGGCGTCAATATGATGGCCGGTGCGTTAGCCGGAATATCTGAGCATGTGGTCATGTACCCAGTGGATAGTATTAAGGTGAGTCAGCGGGGCTTGTGGTTTCCAAATATATGACATCGAAATTCGATTGTTTGGTGTAGGCTGATTCTCGATTTGTGTGACCCTCCAGACTCGGATGCAAGTATTCTCAACGACAGCGATCAGCACGAATCTCAATACAGCGGTAACGAATGAGATGTACAAGACGATGACTTCCACTTTCCGGGAAGTCTACAGCACTGAAGGAACAAAGCGTCTTTGGAGAGGCGTCAGCTCTGTTTTTATGGGTGCAGGCCCAGCACATGCCATCTACTTTGGAACCTACGAACTAGTCAAAGAGGCGTTTGGCGGCAATCAACAAGGCCAACAAATCATCGCCACTGGAGCCGCTGGTGCCATGGCGACAATGGCAAGTGATGCCTTGATGAATCCTTTTGATGGTTAGTTTTATTTTACTCATTCACTCATTTCTTCTTCTTCTTCTCTTTTTTTACAAAAAACACACAAAAGAAAGGGAATGGAAAAGATAAAGAAAAACGAATTCACCAAAGAATGCTGGAACAGTCAATGCTGAGATGCCATCGAATTTGCTTTGTTCTCTTGTCTGCAACCCGAACCCTATGACCCTCCGTTGGATCTAGTCATCAAGCAGAGAATGCAGATAAAAGGTTCCACGCACAAAACAGCTCTTTCTGCTGCAAAAGCGATCTATCGGGCTGAAGGACTTCGAGCCTTCTACATGTGAGCTACCCTGGTGGCGCGCCTGAATCAACCCTTGCCGTAATATTCATTTGATGTCCATCAATGGTTTCTCTTTACCCTAAACCCCCATCAATTCAACGCCACAATAACCTCATACCCAAACAATCCTTGAAGTTCTTATCCCACTACATTAACAATGTCGATACCATTCACTGCGGTCCAATTCTCAACCTATGAAGAATTAAAACGTCTTGCCAATCCACGGGATGTATATTCGCCACTCACCCACATGGTTTGTGGCGGGATCTCAGGAGCGTTTGGGGCGGCCGTTACAACACCATTAGACGTCTGTAAAACCTTACTGCAAACAAAAGGTACCTCGAATGATCCACGAGTCCGAAATTGTCGCGGAATGCTCGATGCAAGTAAGCTCATACATCGAACCAATGGGCTAATTGGGTTTTCGCGCGGAATGGTACCTCGGGTATTGACTTTCATGCCAAGTAATGCCTTGTGTTGGCTATCTTAGTTGAGTGATTCAATTGATTGCCGATATCATAAATACTCATTCCTTGGAGACCTCACCTTGCTGAGGAATTCTATCTCTCAACTTCGCAGTGAATTTTTTAAAATGTTCTTTTTGACCGAAACAAATTAATGAACCGAGAATGAAAATATCTGATATACATTTACTGAAGTCTTGCCAGAAAGAATCCTCTGCCCAGGGGATTTGTTTTTGAGTAATTTGCCTTGCTGCCGGTCCGAGTTCTCATTTTTACGTATCGATATTCATGTATGTGTATATGTACGGACTTATTAACCGTTGGTTTCAAGACTTTTCTGTTACAGACAAGAACAGAACCCATCCAACTTTTTATCTGTCTATCGAATTAAGTTCCTTGGAGTTTGATCATTTTTGGCGTTAGTTGTTACCCTAAAAAAATAAATAGAGGTTGATCAGCTCTTTCTTGGTTGTCAAAGTTTTGTCGCTGTTCTGCGTGTTCTGGTTTCGCCTGCATATGACGTCCATGTAAGAGTTGTACTTGTCAAATTGTGCAGGCTGATTCTTGAGGAACTGTACTCGCATAGCCGTACTAACAACTACAGCTCGTATGTGCCGTCGTTTAGTCTGCACATAGTTATAGTCTGAATTATGCAACATCCGACCAATTACTCATTGACTATATTTATTCATTATCATCAGTTCTGTCAATGTTCTTGCAGTATTTAAAATGTTACTCAAATAAAGCTAGTGAACCCCATTGAGTCCTCTTTCATTTGACCCGAGAGTTAGCTTGATCCTGGTCCTCAGCACTCGGGAACATCATCTGACCATTGCCCCATCACATCCTAGTCTATCCTGTGTTGGTTTTCTCCTTGAGCTATTCCCCTGTATCCCTTCATCTCATCCTCCCCCCTATATCTGTTCATCCCATCCTTTCCCCCCATATCATTGATCCCCCACCCATATTCCTTCATCCAACCCTCTCCCCCAATATCCCTTCACAACAACCTCCCTTCATATCCCTCCTTCACAATCAACCCAACCATACCTACTCTTGTTATCCATCCTTTCATTGTCCAGGTGCCCCAGACTCATCATTGGATCCCTCCTCCCCCCCTATCAATATAAAATCAACCCATTCCTTTCCCCTTTTGTCATCCATAGGGTTGTTTCCTGCTTCCAGATTGTTAAAATATGTATGCACTTACGCCTGTGCTACATATAAGTGTAATCCAAAAGGGATGCACATATGGGCCTCTCCGGCCCATTAAACACTCACACGGACCATACGGGCCTGTGTAGATGTCACTGATTTGGGGAAACTGGCCTCAAAACACGTGAAACAGGCTCATTGGTACACGGGCCCTAACAGCCAGTGGGGGATATGGGCAAGTACAGCCAGATGGGCTTGTATGGACGTAATTGGGCCCAAGGTTTATTTTGGGCATACTGGGCCAGACAGGCTGGCCCGCCAAAGTATGTTTTACTAAGTTTTGGGGCTTGGGGCGGCCCATTGGGGTTGCCGCCTGCTTGGGGCCGCTGCCTGTGTCATGGCCCGCTTGGGCCTCTGTTTTTGCCTTTGGCCCATCTATGGAACCCAACGCCCCGCGCAGGGCCGTTGTTGCGGCTGCTGCGGGGATGGTGGTCCCGGCTCCTCCCCCTCCCCTTGCTTGCCATTGCAAGGGGGAGGGGGAGGGCTGGCTGGTTGTTACCAGCCAGCAACCGGTTGCAAGGGGCAACCAGTCATGGTGGGGGGGACTTGATCACCCCCCCACCAAAAGAGGTGGCCAGGCCGGTTGCATTGAGGCAACCAGCAGTGGGGGGGAATTGACCACCCCCCCACCATTGAAGGGGCGCTCTCCCCCCCCCCTTTACTGAGGGGGAGGAGCAACGGGCTGGAGGGGACCTGACCACCCCCCAGCCCACTTACTGTAGCAATGCCCTGGGGGTATCAACCCCCAGGACCCCTGGTAGGGGGATTTGACCACCCCCTCCAGGGATTTGAGAGAAAGAGGGGGGGGCGGCATGTCTGCTGGTTACACCCCCCCCCCCAGGTGAGATTTTGGTCCGACTCAGGTGAGTCCTGGGTCCCACCTGGCCCAGATGAGGGGCCAGGGCTGTAAAAGTGCTAAGATAAGTAACAGGGCTGGTTGTAACGGACAACCAGCCAGGGATTGAAAAGCACAGGGGCTGGTTCAGCCCCATTGAGGTGGAAACACCAGAAACAACCAGAATAGGCTGGTTGTAAGGGTACAGGGACTGATGCCATGTGGGCTGATGTAGCCCAAACCAAGTAACAAGGCCTGTAGAGCCTGTAGAGCTCTTTTGGGGCGGAAAATTTGCCTTTTGGCTTGTTGTATCATGGGCTCACAAGAGGCCAATCTTTTGTACTTAAGGAGCTCTTCTCCCTGCTGTTTTCCATCATTCATTCATCATCCAATCAAATTCATCAACGGTATCATCCAACGTGTTGCCCCATTTGTGAGAGCCCATCAAGAAATTATTGACACAAGGTTTCCAGCATTTCTTTTGCTTTAAATAATGCTCATTTTAATAAGCTAATTGCTGGCCATAATTATAACACATTATCAGTACCAACATCATCATTACTTCCAAGCCATCTAGACCCTTGTACCTTACTCTGGAGAACCTCAAAGACCTCAAGTTTTCCAAGAAGATGTCCTATACCCCTGATGTTAGCTCCACCAAGATAGTTCTGAACAGTCAGAATTATAATGCTTGGGCTGTCATTATGGATAGTGAGCTGTAAAACATCTTTTGTGGGGAGATAATGGATGCAGATGACACTTTGATCAGTTCAGAAGTGGAGAAAAAGTCTTATCATCTCATCCTTAGGAATCTTGATGAGAATCATGTGACATGGGTTGCTGATACTCTTAGGGAAGATGAGAGGAGGAGGGGCAGCATCCTTTGGAAGTTTATTAAGTCCAAGTATTCTGGTGATTCTGTTCACCAGAAGGGTATAGCTTTCAATAAACTGTTTAAGTTAAAATATTAAAATTGTAAACAGTTTGTTGCAGAGGCTAGGTCTAGCATAGCCAAGTTTAAGTCATCAGGACTTAACATGGATCCTGAGTGTTTGTCACTCTTAATCCTTCAGAAGCTACCAAAGGAGTTTGATTCTTTAGTCAGAATTATTTCTCAATTGGATCCTCTTCCTGGGGAGGAGGATGTGCTGAAAAGGATTGAAAAGGATGATCTTCAGTTCAAGATGAAGGGGGGTTCTGGAACAGCCCTTGTTGGAAAGACTGGAAAATCTCCCAAGAAGGCAAAAAAGGATTTGTCCAAGGTCTTATGCTATGATTGTCAAAATAAGGGGCATTATTCTAAGGATTGCAAGGAGGCCAAGAAGAGGAAGAAGTCCAAAGAGAATGACAAGGAGGTCAATCTCACTAATGAAAATGTTGCAATGGTGGCGTTTGATGGTCCAATGGAAATGGTTGTTGGGGAAGAAGGCCCCAACAAGAAGGCAAAAATTGATGAGGATCAAGAAATCAACTTGATTGATTACAAAGTGAGAAATCTTAACCTCAAAGATGAGAACTTATCAGTGACTGATAAAGCTTCTTTCCTACTAGGAGGATTGAACAAGGATGTTCTTGTTTTGATTGATTCTGGTTGTACAGATTGCATGTTATTTGAACCAAATTTATTTTCAAATCTTATTGATTATGATGGAGTTGTAAATATTTGTCAGAAAGGCAGAACAATTCAGATTAAAGGAATTGGAAAAGTTATTCTTGCAAATCACTTGGGTTTCAAAATTTCTTTTGAGAAAGTGCTCTATGTACCAGAGTTGCCTTATAACCTTGTGTCCCTTGGAGTGTTGTGGAAAAAAGGTTTCCAGATTTGTTATCTTAAAGAAGATAAGTTTGTTATTGATATGAATGGGAGAACGGTTCTTAATGGACAGGTTTGGAACAAGCTTTTGTGTGCAAGCTTGTTCAAAATCTCTGATTTGAGCACTGTTGATCACAATAGAAGTGGCCATAAGGTAAAGGACAGCAACTGTGAGAGTTTTACCTTAGGGGCTAAGACTAGAAATGTGTTCTCAAAGAGTAGAGATCTCACTTATGTTCCTAGAGAGGAATTTTCCATTGATTTGGCAGGGACATTCACACCGGAGTCCCTTGGTGGGGAAAGATACTTCATCAATTTAGTTGATACTGCAACTAATTATGTTTGGGTTAAACCAATTTGATCTAAGGATCAGACCACAGAGGAGGTTTCTGTAATTTTCAAAGTCTGGAAACAGAATGGTCTAATGAAGGAGATCAAGAGGGTTATCACTGATGTAGGTGGTGAATTTTTGAGTAAAGAGTTTGAGAGGTTATTGAAAGATTATGGTATCATTCATATAGTCACTACTGCAAGTACTCCACAAAATAATGGAATAGTTGAGAGAATGAATAGGAATTTACTGGACAAGGTCAGAACTATTATGTCTCAATCTGGTCTACCAAAGTTCTTATGGGCTGAGTTGATGTGTACAGTCTGTCTGTTGCATAACATTGTAAGTGTTAATGGGAAGAGTAATCATTATCAGTTTTGGAAGTTGTACCCCAAAACATCACACCTAAGAAAATTGGTTGCTTGGTGTATTATAGTGTCCACCATAATGAGATGGTCAGAAAATTAGACCCTAGAGCCAGAACAGGGGCACTTGTAGGCTATGATTTAATAAGTAAATTGTATAGGATCTATTGTCCAGGGACAAGAAAGGTTATCTGTAGTAGGAATGTAAAATTTGATGAAAGTGCCTTTCCACTCAAAAGGAGTGAAGATGTTGTTTTGAATAAGTCACAGCAAGAAATAGAATTAGCACCTATTTCACCAGAAAAGGCTGAGGAACATGTGGTTCCAAAAGACAAAGAGTTGGCAGACGTGCCACCAGAGGGCTTAGTGCCTGCTTCAGGGGAGTCTGTTAATTTGGAATCTGATGAGCCTCCACCTTGAGATAGACGGAGTGGTAGGGTTAGAGTACCAGTTGATAGGTACGGGGAATGGAAGTCCCATTATGCTTCTGCAGGATATGAGGAACATACATTTTAGGAACAGTGTATGCTCAATGAAGTCCTCAAGTTGAGCCCAGAAATGGTTAAAAGGGTTAACCCAAATAGCTTTGGCCAAGCTATGAACTCTGATGAGAGAGCCAACTGGAAGAGTGTAATTTTGAGGAATTTGATTCTCTAGAAAATAATAGTGTATTTGAAGTGGATAAGCAGGATTCTGTTCCAAAAGGAAAGACCATTGTGGGGTCTAGATTGGTGTTAAACAAGAAGTTTGACACAAATGGAGTTTTGAAAAGATTCAAAGCTAGATGCGTTGCACAGGGCTTCAAGCAGAGAGAGGGTATCAATTACCAAGAAACTTTCTCACCAACTGGAAGGCTTTCCACCTTCAGGTACATCATTGCTCTTGCAGTGGAGTTGGGAGAAGAAATCAGACAAGCTGATTTTGTAACAGCATACTTGAATGCAAAACTTGGAAAGGAGGAGACTGTTTTTATGTCAATCCCTGAGGTTAGTAGAGAATAAACCAGAAACCATGAAGAAAATCTGTGTTAGAAGTTTTCTTTCAGCAGATAAAGGGGAATATGTCCTCAAGATGTGTAGATCCCTTTGTGGATTGAAGCAAGCAGCTAGATTGTGGTATAATACCATGAGTGAGAAACTGATACAGATTGGTTTCAAGACATCTGAGGCCAACCCTTGTCTTTTTGTAAGAAAGGATGCAATTTTGTTTTTATGGTTCAATGACATTATCATTATTGGAAATGGTAAAGAGAGAGTCATGGAGACACTCAAAAAGGAATTCATGATAAAAGATCTTGGTCTGGCGCAACAGGTGCTAGGAATGAAATTCAGTAAGAGCAAGAATGGTATTAAGTTAGACCAGAGTCATTACGTGGCAGCTCTTCTTAAGCAATATGGCTTAGAGGATGCAAAGGAGTTTGGTACTCCCATGCAGTCAAACATTTTTTTAGATAAGTCTACAGGTGAGGAGTATCTGGAGTTTGTTCAATCTGGGAACAACTACAGGTCAGCTATTGGATTGCTTAATTATTTGGGGAAGTGTACAAGGCCCAATATTGCTTTTGCAATTGGTGTCTTGTTGCAACACTTAGAGAAGCCAAGCATGAGGCATTGGTCAGCGTTTGAGAGAGTTTTGAGGTATCTTAAAGGAACACACAGTCTGGGACTTTTGTTTACAAAGTCAGCAAACCTTGATTTGGTTGGTTATTCCAATGCAAGTTGGGGAGATGGTGACACTAGAGAATCAACAAGTGGTTTTGTATTCTTCTTAGGTAAGAATCTGGTTTCATGGATGTCCAAGAAGGTGTCAGCAATAAGTCTTTCATCAACAGCAGCTGAGTACAGAGCTAACTTAGCAGCTTCACAGGAAGCAAATTGGTTGAGAAAAGTCTTAGAGGATACATATAAACCACAAGGGTTTGCGTTGTTGTATTCTGATAACCAGAGAGCCATTGTGTTGGTGCAAAACCAAGTGGTCCATTCAAGAACAAAACATATTGATGTTCTCTATAACTATATTTGCAATGCAGTTAACTGCAAGGAGATTGTGTTGAGGTACATGCCCACTGGATCAATGATTGCAGATATCTTGACTAAGGCTTTAGATTGGAACAAGCATCAAGGCTTTGTGACTAATATGCCAATGTCACCCCTTTTGGATTAAGGGGGTGTGTTAAAATACGTATGCACTTATGCGTGTGCTATGTATAAGTGTAATCCAAATGGGATGCACATATGGGCCTCTCTGGCCCATTGGACACTCACAGGGACCATACGGGCCTGTGTGGATGTGACTGATTTCGGGAAACTGGCCTCAAAACACAAGAAACAGGCTCATTGGTACATGGGCCCTAACGTGCCCGGTGGGGGATATGGGCAAGTACAGGCAGATGGGCTTGCATGGGCTTAATTGGGCCCAAGGTTTATTTTGGACATACTTGGCCAGACGGGCTGGCCTGCCAAAGTCTGTTTTACTTAGTTTTTGGGCTTGGGGCGGCCCATTGGGGCCACCGCCTGTATTGCAGCCCGGTTGGGGCTGACGCCTGCGTCCCGGCCCTCTTGGGGCCGCTGCCTGCGTCCCGGCCCGCTTGGGGCCGCTTCCCGTGTTGTGGCCCGCTTGGGGCCGCTGTTTGTGCCTTTGGCCTGTGATCTATTGGGCCCAACAGCCCGTGCGGGGCTGTTGTTGCGGCTGCCGCGGGGCTGGTGGCCCCGGCTCCTCCCCCTCCCCTTGCTTGCCATTGCAAGGGGGAGGGGGAGGGATGGCTGGTTGTAACCAGCCAGCAACTGGTCATGGTGGGGGGGACTTGATCACCCCCCACCAAAAGAGGTGGCCAGGCCAGTTGCATTGAGGCAACCAGAAGTGGGGGGGAATTGACCACCCCCCCACCATCAAAGGGGCGCTCTCCCCCCCCCCCCCCCTTTACCAAGGGGGAGGAGCAACAGGCTGAAGGGGACCTGACCACCCCCCAGCCCATTTACCGTAGCAACACCCTGGGGGTATCAACCCCAGGGCCCCTGGGAGGGGGATTTGACCACCTCCTCCAGGGATTTGAGAGAAAGAGGGGGGGGGGGCGGCATGTCTGCCGGTTACATCCCCCCCAGGTGAGATTTTGGTTGGACTCAGGTGAGTCCTGGGTCCCACCTGCCCCATATGAGGGGCCAGGGCTGTACAAGTGCTAAGATAAGTAACAGGGCTGGTTGTAATGGATAACCAGCAAGGGATTGAACAGCACAGGGGCTGGTTCAGCCCCATTGAGGTGGAAACACCAGAAACAACCAGAATAGGCTGGTTGTAAGGGTACAGGGACTGATGCCATGTGGGCTGATGTAGCCCAAACCAAGTAACAAGGGCTGTAGAGCCTTTAGAGCTCTTTTGGGGCGGAAAATTTGCCTTTTGTCTTGTTGTATCATGGGCTCACAAGAGGCCAATCTTTTGCACTTAAGGAGCTCTTCTCCCTGCTGTTTTCCATCATCCATTCATCATCCAATTGAATTCATCAACAATATGATCCAATGTGTTGCCCCATTTGTGAGAGCCCATCAAGCATTTCTTGACACAAGGTGTCCAGCATTTCTTTTGCTTTGAATACTGCTCATTTGCCTAAGCTAATTGCTGGCCATAATTATAACACAGATCATGGCTGATTTTGAACCCAAACCCTCCACTGCACTGCAATCTGCTCAAGATTCTGCCAAAAAAAAAAGAACACACTAAACTGGACCTCTCAAGAAAAAGAACATCCAAACCTTTCAAAATCTGGAAAATTCACACACAAAACAACTGCAGACCAACTGGTGATATTCAGAATTGACTCCATAAATTGGTTCTTTCACCCTGTTTTACCATTTCCTCATTCAACATCTGGTTGTTTCATCTACCGTCATTGATCTCCAACCATCCCTTCCCTCAGGTTTGCATTTCCTCAATCCTTCTCATTTCCTTTCTTGTACATTCCAAACTCATTGCTGTTGTTACTTCATTAGCCCTTTTGATTTCAGGTTGGTCTCCTCTCACAACCCTCACTGTTGTCAACTTGTCTTGCTGCAACTCAACCCTCTGTGATCCAAAGATGTAAGAGATTGGACCAAGAGTTATCCCAATTGGGATGACTCAATGTAGTCATGTCAGTTAGTTTTTAAAGGCAGACACCTTAACTCAACCACTGCAAGAGATCAGACCACACAAACTGAGATTTATCACAATTGGGATAAGTCAATGTAGTCCTGCAAGTCAGAAACCTTAACTCAATCACTGTCCCAATTCACCTCACCAAGCTTGGTCTCCTTCCTTCCATTTTTCATTTGCTTTTCATTGAACCCTTTCAATTCATCTCTCCTTTTTTGTCTCCTCAAGAATCAATCATCAAGACACTCCTATCCTCAACAACTACACCAAGGGGCTTCCAATCTCTCATACTTGTAACTGGTGAGATTTGCTTTATTCTTCATCAAAAGCCCAACTTCAACCCCTGACTCCCTTCAAATCAGCATTGACTCTGTCTCAATCTCAACCTTTCCACCTCATCTCATCTCAAATGAAAAATGAAAGCTGCCAACACCTTGTGAGGACTGACCATTTTTATCTGAATCTCAAACTCTTCAACTCAAGACTGTTGGTAGTCCTGTGATTTCTTCTTCAATATAATTCTGTTTTTTCCCTCCTCATTCTTGAATTTAACTCTGTTATACCATTTCACTGGTTCTAATCAATATTTAATCATCATATAGTTTTAAAAGGTGTGAAATTGGTGTGAAATCCATTCAACATACTTTTGTTTCATCTACCATTATTGATCTCCAAATGTTCCTGCACTTGGGTTTGTCTCCTCTTGTTCCCCTCACTGTTGTCAAGTTGTCTTGCTGAGACTCAACCCTCTGTGATCCAAAGCTTTTGCTTCTTTAAAACCAATCTTTAATCCACATCAGCAAGTTACCCAAATTTTCCACAAACCAGTTGGGAATTACATTTTTCAAAATTTTTGAGGAGAATTTTAAACTCCCTTGTGAAATTGGGAGTGGGATTAATGCATTCACACTAGTTGATTATTAATCCCCCCTTTTTTTCCCTTCAAAAATTTTAATTTCATGCAACAAATAATTACTCACTTTTTCACCCCCTTGTTTATTCAATAGGTGGGCCAATTAAAACCCAGAAATGCTCAACTTCTTGACCATTTAAAAAAATATTGAGTGTTCCCCACCTAGAAAATCAAGCCAATTGAAATCAAACAAAATTCCAAGGAAATCTATTTTCAGAAAAGCCAAGGTAAAAAATTCAAGGTCAAAGGTGATTGGGAGTTACTTCAAACCCATCCAAAAAGGATATAAAATTTCAAGGGCTGTTACCACTCTACTTCCTGCAGTTACGGAGCTCCTGCCTCACCCTTTCCATCTGATTTTTTTATTTTTTTTATTTGAAAACCCAATGTTTTCAAGCCCCTTAGAAATAAGGAAAAAAATTGAAAACCATATTTTATTGCTGCCAGAAAGAAAATTTGTTTTCAAAAAAAAAAATTACAATCATCAAAACTCTTGAAAAAATTCTTTAAAATCTTCAAGCCAGGAATAAAAAGGTGAAGTTAGCCATGGTTCAGTTACAGGTAATCCTTGAGGAAGAATCCCCTGGCACAGATGATGATAGAAAATACATGCTGATGATTTTTAAAAAGACAGTTTGGCACCAACTCAAGCTTTAAGATTAAATTCCATCAAAAACATCTGATGGATCTCCATTTTTTTTGAAAAAATTTGTGAATTCTCTCTTTTTTTTTCCTTGACTACTTTTCTATATATCTGGATATTTCTTGTGTTCTTTTATCTCTGTCTGTTGTTTTTCCCATGAGATGAAGATTTTTTTTAATGATTATGATGGGATAAAATAAAAAGCAATTGAACCATAAAAACAGTTATTATTTTTGGAAGAATCAAAAAGAATACAATCATTTTAATGAATCAAGAACTTGTGTAAGTGGAGCAAGAGGATAGTAAATAAATCAATGATTAAAAATAACTAAATAAATTAAGGAACCTCTTCAACCAATTATAGACATTCAAATGATTCAGCAGCTGGAAATAGAACTTTGATTTTGAATTAAATAATTATTTTGACTATGGATTTGAAAATGGTTGAATGATGAAAATCATGAGTATTTGGTTTTGTAGTAGTAATGGGATTTCAATTTTGAGAATTTGAATGAATTTCATATTTTATCTAAAATAATCTTGTGAAGAATAATGCAAAATTTCATCAATTTTACAACATCTTTTCTCATCCATAATCTGATGGTTTCACTTATAGTATAAAAATTTACATTGAAACTCCAAATTGATTTTAAATATCCTTCCTAGAAACTTCTTACAGTAAATGGAAGTGCTTGTTTGCATCAGCTTGAAATTGTCCAAAATATTTTTCAAATAATTTCCAGTTTTGATTTATCACATCAGTGAACTAATATCAATAGTATTTTCAATATTTTTACAATTGAAATCTCAAATCAGATGCTGATTCTTCATTCACAAAATTCCAATAAAAATAAAATAATAATAATCATTATGATGATTGTCAAAATATATTAGAAATTTGAAAATATTGGTAAAAAAATAAAATTGAGTAAGTCAGCAAGTATATCACTTTAATTTTATTAAATTTATGTAATTGTGAGCCCTGGGGGATAAAAAGAAATAGTTTCAGTCTTGTTGTTTGAGTGAGCCCACTTCTTCCAAAAGAATAGTGGGTGTGCCTTTCTTTCCTTGATATTTACCAGCCCAATCTTGATGAAAACATTTTTAAGCCATGCTAATTCCATCATTGCTTGCACAAAAAACAGGGAAAAAATGGTCCTCATAATCTTTCATGATTAATTTTAGCTCTTAATTAGTTGGAAAAAATGAATATTATTTTTCATATTAAATTTCCCAAAAAGCATGTCTACAGGGCCCAATTTTTTGCTAGTAGACGGGTTTTTCAGAATTGGTAGACAGTGGGGAGGGATTTTCTTATTCCAAATTCCTGTTTTATCTTCCCCAAGTTTTCTGCTGCTTTCCTGCAAAAGCAAGAGCTTGGTGCAGGGTTGTTTCTGAGTCAACTTACTAAACTTTTCTTGTCAATGAATCATCCAAATTCAACATTGAAGATTGACTCCCTCAAATATTCCCATCCTTAAATTTATTTTGTTTTTGTATTTGAATATTATTTGTTTTTTTTGAATATTAATTATTTGGATTTATTTATTTACAAATATTTATTTTGTATACATCTCATTGTGAGATACTCATGCCATTGAAGAAGCAACAGAAGAAAAAAGAAACACTGCCAACAATATCCAGGAGAAAATTTATCAACTATGAATTCAGCCCCTTGAGTCCAATACCAAGAAGCATTGGGCAATGGTCATCAGCAAATAATGCCTTTTTTTTTTTTTTTTTTAAAAAAAATATCATTTGTATTTTATAAGCTTTTGAATTTATAGTCAAATTTTTACCACCTATTCCAGTTATCATGACAAATTTTGGTTTAATTTTTTTCAAGTTTTTTTCAAAAAGTATCATCTGTCCACTTTCCCAAAAATTGGACAGAAAACCTGGGAATTGTAGCTGATATTGCAGGAAACACAACAGGAATATTGGGCCAGGTAGACATTTAATACAGAAAAACTAGCCAAAAAATGGGGGGAGGTGGAATTTTCACAAGAAAAGGTAGACATAAATTTGGGTGGGTAGACAGTTTTTCTGGGAAATTTAGACAGTTCTTCTGGGAAAATTAATATATATAAAAATTATTGTTTGGAATATTTCCTCAGGTTTGGAAGGGAATTAGTCTCATAAAAACAGAAATATTGATTGGTGGAATCAGCAGGGAAGGCATGATCTGCTCAACCAATTATACTTACCATTTTTTGTTGAGAAGATAGTCCTATCTTTCCATACAAGTCCTGAAAGAAAAGGAAGAAAAAATGAAGTAAAAAATCATGAACCAGTTTCCATTAAATTTGAAAAAACTCAATATATCTAAGAAATACAACTCTTGGTGTCCAAAATTGGCTATAGGCCCCCCAAGTAATTTAATAGAATCTCACAAAACCCCTCACTAACTCTTAAAATTCTTTGAAATGGGTGTTAACTGAATATTTTGTATTTATTGAATTATTCCTCCATTATCTTGTTGTGGCCTTTTACCCTTTCATTGGAAATTCTAGCTCTTTTATTTTCCTTTTCATTTTCCTTGATGTGTGATTGTTGCAAGGATTCTTGCATTTCAAGGTGATGAAGGCTAGGAAACAAAATATAAATTTATTTCAGTAATAATGCAATGAAAAAAATGACAAGAAAAAAATGAATTAATCAGTGAGATAGAAAAGAGAAAAAACTAAAGGAACCTGTAGATTGAGGCAAAAAGTCAGATTAAAGGGTAGGAACAGATGAAAAAGCAATGAAGGCTTATATATTTTTGTGTAAAGAGAATAGGAGATGAGCAGAAGAAGTGAGAGGCAGATGAAAAGCAGTAGCAAAGTCTGAGGATATGATTGGGAAGTAATGGAATGGAAGAATCAACCAGGGTTTAAGTTTTTGGAGGGATTGAGTGGATGAGTCAATCTGGGTATTTGGGGTTGGAATGGGTTTGGTGAGTGGTTGATGGATTTTTTTTGAAAGTTTTGTTTGGTGGTTTTGGCAAGTCTTTGTTGGATTAGATGTATTTTACAGTTTGGAGTATTTGAGAAGGCAATGGCAGTCCACGGGTAGGGGGAGGTGTCACAAAGGGGAAAGTGAAAATGGACATTGAGCAAAATCAGAGGCTGAAAAAAAAAAAATAAATGGAAATAGTGAAAAGAAAAGAAGTAAGAGAAAAGTGAGATGAATGATGAGAGTGGCAGTGACTTGGAAGGAAAAGGAAAAGGAAGAAATTTTAACAAGAAAGGAAGATATTTTAACACAAGGAAGATGTGTTTTTGAAAATTGTTTGGTTTTATGTGTACTGGAAGGCTTTTGCCCAATATCAGAGGTAAAATGATTGATTTTTTTTATGATGAAAAGAGCCAAAAATTGATTATTATGATGTGATCCTTGGTATCTTAATGTGAAAATGAGGATGTATGGTGTTTTTTGGTGATGATTTTTTTTCTTTTTTCTTTTTTTTTCTTTTGATGTAAAAGGTGAAAAGTGGTTGTGTTTGGGTCAAATATTGTCTTTAAAAACTTGAAAGCTACCTTATGCACAGGTTTAAAAAGTGCAATCACATTTCACATGCACCAAAGCCCCTGAATCTGAACCTCTTCCCCATGAATTCCTCTCCAAAATTTACAACAGAATGCAATATAGATTCATGGATCTTCTTCCAAAGAACTTTTCTGATTATATAAAATTATATAATTAATTTTTTTCTAAAAAAATGAAGAAAATGAAAGGGTAAATCATCATTTTCATGTAAAAAATTGGGAAAAATTCAGATAAGATGAATTTATTCATAATATTGTCTATTTTCAACTTATTCAAAACTGACCTTCCAAAATTGGAACCTAATTTCATTCCAAAATTCCTTGTACAGCCTGCTCAGTTTTATTTTAATTTTTGAAGAATTTGAAACTCAGATCATTCAAAAAAAAACTATCACCACAAAAAACTTAATTTCACTTGCTGTCAAGTGCCATCAAGGAGCTCAGGCCCAATCTACAACCAATCTAATTCAAAGCTCCAGCCAAGCTCAGGTCAAGCTTTATCCAAGCTCCAGTGAACAGTGAATTTGAACTAGAAAATTGGTTGGATAATGAGAATGACTTCAAATGGAGATTGGAAAGAGCTTCAAACAGAGATTCCTTGATGCAAATTTTAAGCAAATGACATTTTATTTTTCATGGTTTATAAATGAAATAATTCTAGCTTTTCCTGTAATTCCCATTTTGAATTATGACACTACTTCAATTCAAAATTCAACCAAATTTCTCAAATGGGAAAGAATGCATTTACAATGTTATAATATGGAAAATTTGATTTTTCAATATATTTCAATTTAGATTTTCTCCAACTCAGATTATACTCTCAATTCACTGTTCCAATTTAACCATACTTGGTCAATTCCGTTTATATATGAATCAAAGTGATCTCTAAACCAAATCATTTCTGAAGATGTTTGTTGTGGCAGTGGATTATCTAAATTTAAATTGTGCAATCCAAAAATAATTTTTCCCCTATAATTTCATAAATCTCAAATTTTAATGTTGAATATGCTATATTCCAAGCCCATATCCTTTGGAATCATGCATTACCTCAGAAAAAAATAATAACTAAAATTTTGATGGAGGATGAAGACAATACAATCTTTTTTCATATTGATGATTATTTGATTTCACATGTTTATTTTATTCAGTTATTCCATTAATTTCAATCTAGAATTACAATTATATCCATACCATTTGGCCACTTGGAGGAAAAATTTGAGAACAAAGGGGAACAAAAGTATATAATCTCTTCATTTCTGGAATTTTTCAGATGGTCAATGAAAAAATTGGACTTCCTGTTTATCAGTTTTTTGAAAATCAAGACAAAAACATCAAATAAGAAAAATTTTCAGATGTTTATCAAATTGGAAAATCAGACATGAAACCAGGTAAGATCCCATTTTTCCAGTATAAGGCCTTCATCAACATTATACAACCCAAAATATAAATCCTTGTGTTCATCCATTTCATGTTACTAAACTTCAGAAAGCTCAGTTAAACCAGAACCACCACCTTTTGAGCCATCAAATGTCTCTCTTCCAGATGAAAAAGTCAATATGGCAGGTGATGAGGAAGGTGATTAATTCAAAAAATCTGCTTCCCCATTTTAATTTATTATTTCAAAAGAAATTTCCCAATACCACAAAAACCAGAAGAAGAAAAACCATATAGATCAAGAACAATATTTAATCTCTTTTCATGCACATAATATTTTGATACCTTCTTCTTCAAGTAGTATTTTCTAATCATTACTTGATTGGGCAAAATTTATTCATGGAATGTATTACAACAACAACAAGATTACTAATCCTCCCAGTGGTTCTGAAGGGGTGCTGAACTGGCATCTCTGAAAAATCATATTTCAAAGAAGAAGTAATCCATTACTGATTCCATATAAAAAAACACTGGCCAAACATCAAAAGTAGCTCAAAATTTTAAAGAAGGATGTGTTGTGCCAATTTTAAAAAAGAAATTCTTCAACCTCCAAATTTCTAGAAGTCACTTCTATGAGTCAAATTAACTCTCATGATGAGACATGGATAGCCCATGCACATACCCTAATCCAAAATTCCAGTATTCCTAGATGCACCTATCACTGGTAACAGAATCCAAAATCTAGCTGGAATTCTTGTCTGACTGCAATAATAATCAGAGAATAGGATATTTTCCATGAATTTGGGGGTAACTGTTCTTATCAAATGAACAATACTTACAAAAACCCAGGCAAGAGAGTTTCCAAAATCAATGTTTGGCTTGTATCAAATAAGGCTCTTTTGAAGAAGGAAAAAAATGAATAAGGAGGCTCCAGGAGCAGGATGTTTCTGTATCTCTGAGTTCAAAAAAGGAGAAAATTTGTAATTTTGCAAATGTTTCTCCATTTTCAATGACTAACGGCTAATAATATTTTGAAATACAGAATACCAAGAAGGAAATCAAGAAGACAACTGCAGTAAAGTTTCAAATGATGCACTTCTTCCCTGATACTTCTTCTCTTTTCTTTGATAGTGGCTTCATCTCTGATTTTGATGATTAAGATGATGAATTATTCAATCATTCCAATATTTGGAGGTCTCAAAATATATCCCAAATTTATCACTAACTTGATGAAGCATACAGTCAACTAGGAATAAAAACATGCATCAAGAGGGAAAGATGAATGAAAATGAGTATTCTTTCAAAAGACAATAATTTGAAAGGAGTTTATGACCCAACTTCACTTGAGAACTCAATACCTCCAAACTTTATAATTGAGGAAGCCCTGCCAGTGATAATTCCAGTTGAAAAAGAGCCTTTATTTTACTTCCAGCAGTTTATCCCACAGAGGTGGTTGCCCTTCTCAGACATCAAGTCTCCAAGCCCTCAAGCTTAATAAAAACCACTCAAACATCTTATTAATGAAAGAACTGAATAACCCAGTGGACCAGGACCACTATTTGATTTCAGATATGAACTGGGATGACTGGATGAGACAAATAATCATGAGAGGAAAAGGAAGAAAGAAGGAATTACACCAACAGGAAGGCTAAGAGAAGTTGGATCATTAGCTCCACACAGAATATTCAACTACTTTGATTGAGACACATTCACAAAAATTATTAAGGTGTAGTTCCAAAAATAAGAAAAGTTCAAGAATGATAATTTGAAAGAAAGTAGATCACATTTGGAGCCTGAGAGTGTCATACTGGTTAGAGCAGTCTGAGAGGCTGAGGAATCAATCTTGAGACCTTCTGGTCAAAGTGAGTAGACCTGGAAGATAGAGATTAGTCCATCAGTATGAGCCAGATTGGAGTTTTGAATTAGCATTCCAAATTACCAGCTTGAGATTATTCCAGACTAGGTCATGATGAACTTGATGGGAGATGGTTTAGTGTTCTAGATTGGGGGTAAGATGAAGTGATATGAGAATGAGAGTGAGTAGCAGGAACGTTGATAATCTGGAAGCCTTGCTAGTCCTTATTACCACACTGGAGGTGGTTGCCTTGTGGAGACTTGCAGGTATCCAGATCTGGAGTTTCTGCATCAGTGCAATAGCGCAAGCGTACAAATGTCAGAGATTATTTCTAACAAGTAATATTAAGAATAGTGTATTTTTTGTATTTTTCCTCTAAAAAATATGGAGGGATAATTTTGGATGAAACATGAGATTTTTGGAAAATTATATCCAGTATTCCATGTATCTCTATGTGCTTCCCATTCATATTTTTTCAACTGGAAACTTCTAATAATATGTAAAGCTAGATTAAATCAATGCATTAAAATAAGTCATGTGTTTTCTTCCTGATAAATTTAATTTATCAAAATTAGGTCAAATTGTTAACCTATTGTAATTTTCAAATGAATGAATTTCCAACAAGTTTCCAAAAATTCAGAAATAAATTAAAATAAGAGTGGTAAAAACCAAAATAAAATTGTGTACAGAATAAATATCCCATTGAAAAACTCAGAAAAATTTAAATTTTTTAAACCATCTTTTGAAAAGATACTTAAGATCTTCTTGTAATGATAACACCCAAAAAGCATTTTTCCAAATTAAAAGCAGCCATTTTGAGATCAATAATATTTTCAAAATCCCCAGAAATATTTTGATGAAAAATATATAGAAAAAAGACATATTCCTAGATTTTAATTCAGTAATTTAAGAAAATAATTTTAGCTTCTGCAATTGCAAATTTATTTTTGGAAATATTGCATAATAACATTTTTTAATGCCAAAATTTATATTTCAAGGGCAATTTTACATTTGCAAATCTGTGTTTTCAAACGGGCGCAAAACGCCATTTGCAACCCATATGAGTTCCAAAATTTTGTTATAATTACTTTTTTTTATTTTAATAAAAAAGTAAAAAATAAATTAATCAACTGATTTGAAAATATAAACAAAAAAAGTATAGATAAATAAATTGATTGATTAAAATAAAAATATAAATATAAAAAAAATATAAATAATGATGAATTTCTGAGCAAGAAAAATCAGAACTGAGAAGAAAAAAAAGGATGAGCGTGAAGCATAAGAGGGACAGACTAGCTGATCAAAAAAGACACATAGAGTACGCATACCAGAGAGGAGGACAGTTACAGGAGAGACAGGGAGACTCAAGAGATGAAAGATTTGAATAAGCACGCCTATGGAGAGGAGTCAATAGAAAAGAGTAAGAGACAAGCATGGAGGGAGGAATCCCTCCAGAGTTAAGCAGAACCAATCTTCGCACCAAATTAGCCTCAAGGATAAGTCTGAAGGTCTTGATCGCAAGAGATTCAGTTCGTAGCGGTCAAGCGGTTAAGAGGTAAGTCTGAAGATCTTGATGTGGTAGCAGTCGAGGATGAGCCGTAAGGTTCAGGATTGGGGTCAGGAGAAGAACCTTGAGGATCTTGAGGATTGTTAAGTTCAATAAGATGATAAAGAAGATTTGGAAATGAGTGAGGGGTAGCGCGCGACTTCAGAGGAGCGCAGTATAAGATTTTTGGAGGAGCGCAGTGCGCGGATCAGAAAAAGAACGCGGGACGGACTTGCAATGAGGAGAAAAGAAAGAGTAAGGTGAAATATTGAAGGGTGAATAGAAAAAGAAAGGAAGAGCAGAGAAGGCTGAGTTCATATTTAATTTGTTTCAGCAAAAGAGAAGAAGAGAGTAAAAGGAAAGCAAAGAAACTGTATTTGTCTCATTTATTTCAACAACCCCCTTAATTTGATGCAAAGAGAGGTTGAAAAAAGGTACTCAGCAGCCTCTGAAGAGAAGAATGGTTGCACGCCTTCGTGAGGGCATCAGCAATCATGTTGTCTGTTGATATCAGTCTGATGTCGAGCAGTCCTTTGCTGAGGAGATCACGCAGCCATTTTATTTTTATGTTGAGGTGCTTTGTCTTTGAGTTTGAGCCAAAATGGTTGATCTTCTCAAGGAGACCTTTGTTGTCAATGCGGAAGATAGTATTTTCTAGTTTGATTTTCCAGAGTTCGCTGATGAGAGCTCATAGCCACTGGTCCTCCTGAACTGCATCCAAGAGGGAAGTCAGCTCAGCTTCAGTGGAGGACAGTGTTATGCTCTTCTGCTTCTTGCTGGACCACAACAACGGAACACCCTTCCATAGGCAGAGAGAGCCGCTCTGAGAGAGTCTGGTCTCATGGTCATCCGCCCAGGTCGCGTCAGAGTAGTACTCAAGACCGTTGGAGGGATGATTGGGCAAGGGCTCCAGCGCCAGGCATAAGGATAGGGACCCTTTTAGGTATTTGAAGCAGTGGACAACTTCTTTCCAGTGCGAGAGTCCAGGAAGGTGATTGAAGCGAGATAGGATTGACACAGCAGGGGCGAGGTCTGGGCGAGAGCGGCACGACAAATAGTTCAGTATGCCAGTGAATTGGCGATAGTTGTATTTGAGTTTGCCGAACTCCAGTACATCTTCTTCAGATGCTTCTCAAAGCTGAACTCCGGGGGACAGAGGCGTCTTTACTGGTTTGCAGTCATTGATTCCAAGGAGTTCTAATCCTTTTTTAATCAGTTTGTTTTGGTTGAGTGTGATCCGACTGGGTGATAGATGAAGGTCCATGCCAAGAAGAGTGTCAGGTTCATGAGCTGATGAGTTAGGAAAGCGATTGAGAAAAAGAGTCTCAAAGCCATCAACGTTACCGACAATGACTAGGTCGTCCACGTGGAAAAATATGAACGTGTTTTCATCATTGTGTATGTAGAGGCAGGGGTTGATGGATGATTGGCGAAAGTTGATTTCTTCAAACCACTTGGTGATGGTGTCGTACCAGTTGGCAGGAGCCTGCTTGAGTCCATAAAGGGACTTTTTGAGTTTAAGAAAGGGAGTTTTGCGCTTGGATCCTTTGGGAGTGGCTATGTAGATGTCTTCAGATAGAGGAGCGTAGAGAAAGGCGCTCTTTACGTCGAATTGTCTGATGGGTAGCTTCTTGTCAATGGAGAGAGTGAGAAGGGAGAGAAGGGAAGGAAACTTTCCGGTGGGAGCGAAGGTATTGTTATAGTTGATTCCCGGTGTTTGCAGAAAGCCTTGTATGCACAAGCAAGCTTTCTTTCTTTTGGCAGACGAGGCGGTAGCTGGCTTGGTCTTAAGAACCCATGTGGAGCGGAGGTAGGATTCAGGGACAAAGTCACAATCTTCCCACACATCCATCTCTTCAATACTGTTGAGTTTGTCATCCATGGGTTCTTTCCATTCGTCAGCCTTGGAGATGAAGGACATGATATTGGAGGAGAAATAGGAGTATTTGTCAGGTTTTATTCTTGAAGTTCAAGTTCTCAGCTTGTATCTTGGAGTATCACCGGTAGGTAGCAGAGAAGATGCAATGGCTTCTGATTCATTGTTGCTGTCTTCAGAGGATTCGACTTTGGGAACAGCTTCAGGATTTTGAGATGTGGGAGACGGAGATTTGAGGGGAGAGTTGACAAGAGGATTTATTGAGAGATCGTCGAGAGGCTTGTTGGAAGGAACGTTGTAGGAGAGATCCGAATCAGACCAGATCAGGGAGGATTTTTGGACGGAGGGATTGAAGTCTAGGAATTGAACGTGTTTCGTATTGATGATATTTCCAAACTCCCCAAGGATGCAGTAAGATTGGAGTTCGTCGTTATAGCCAATAAGAGTTCCTATTGATCCCTTAGGGAGAAGTTTGGAGGCAGGTTTAGTAGGAAGATTCAAATAGGATACTCTGTTGCTTATAGGACGGAAGTAGCTGAGGGGTAGAGTATGGTTTTTGTAGAGTTCGTAGGGCGATTTCTTGGATTTGTGAGCAGGGATTTGATTAAGGGTGAGAGTGGCCGCCAATGCAACTTCATGCCAGTAGCGGCAATTCAGACCAGAGTCAGTAAGTATGGATCGAATGGATTCAAGGATAGAGCGGTTGAATCTTTCAGCCAGACCGTTTTGCTGCGGAGTGTATGGGTCAGAGTGTCTGGCTTTAATGAGATGATCTTTACAGAATTGGGAAAGTTCATTATTGATGAAATCTCCGCCACGGTCGGAATGAAGAATGGAAGGAAAGTACCCAAAACGCTTTGCTTTGTGGCTCAGGACATTGCTCAGTATCTCAGGTACGTCACTCTTATTCTTCAGGGGAAGAGCAGCGCAATATCTGGTGTTGCTGTCAACTACGGTGAGTAGGTATCGGTGACCGTCATGAGATGGAGGAGAGATGGGGCCGATGATGTCCAGATGGAGTTCTTCAAAGGGCCTGGAGGCTGGATTGTGAGTTCTCTTGAAGCTGGCCCTAGTGATTTTTGAGACGGAGCAAGCTTCACACTTCTGAGATGCATTGACTGGGATGCCAAGCTTGTGCCTGATTCTGTGGTAGCTGACGTGGCCTAATGATTTGTGCAAGAGCTCAGCAGAGGTCAGGAGAGAGCTCTGATCAGGAGAGTGGAACTTGAGGCTGGGTAAGTTATTGTAGTAGCAACCGGTGGCAACTAGGGAATTGTCTTTGTAGAGGTGGAAAGAATTAATTTCAAAGGAGATGGAGAATTTTTCAAGGAGCAGAAATCAAACAGAAAGTAGGTTGACAGTCAGATTTGGAACATAGAGCACGTTATTAAGGACAAGATCGCCATGCTTGTTGGTAAGTTTGACAGAACCTCTCCCTTTTATGGGAAGATTTTTGTTTCCAGATCCGGTGCGCACTATTCCTTCTTCTTCCGTGGAGAGAGCAAAGAAGAGTTTGGAATTTGATATCATATGAGCGGAGGATCCAGAGTCTAGGATGAAGATGGAGGGGTCTTGGAATTTAAAGGTGAAATTGATGACATTATTCTTGGTCTTAGCAGCTTGAGCGGGAGGACAAGGGTGAAGGTGAGGATGAAGGAGCCAGAATTTGGCTTCAGGGTGAGGAGCGTTGGGATTGTGCCATCTGCGTCTACATTTTGTG
Source organism: Puccinia polysora (assembly GCA_025617555.3). Taxonomy (NCBI): domain Eukaryota; kingdom Fungi; phylum Basidiomycota; class Pucciniomycetes; order Pucciniales; family Pucciniaceae; genus Puccinia; species Puccinia polysora. Next base: position 48,379,722 of record CM062615.1, read on the forward strand.
AATTCAGAGGTGGCCAGAGCGGTGGGAGTTTCCTTGGAAGAGGAGACCAACGGATGGAGCTGAAGGTTATTGAAGTGGACTCTAAGATGGTCCAGAACCATGTCAGGAACCACGTCTTTGTCTGAATGAGTGATTTGGCTCTTCAGATGATCAAGAGAGGGAGGAATTTTTTGAAGAATGGAGTAGGCGATGATGTCGAGAGGGATAGATATACCAGTTTCATCAAATTTGGTGATTGAGGCCCTGATTTGAGTGATGAAGAGTTGGATGTCATGTGGATTGAACTGGACAGCGCAGAATTCGTTGAAGACTCTGGCGCGATTTGAGGCATTGCAGGAGGCGAAGTAGTGATTGATTGACTTCCAGATGAGTTTGGAATCACTCTTGTTGGTTTGGTTTATGACATTAAGATGGATGGAAACGTCGAGTTTGGCGGTAAGAAGCGTGACAAGTTGGATGTTAACAGCAGGATCGAGTGATGCTGAGTCGGAGATCAAGGGTTCCCAAAGAGATTGAATCTTGAGGAGATTGGTGGTCCTGGATCTCCATAAGGAGAAATTGTCAAGAGTAAACAGAGGAATGGCTTCCAGAGCTCCTTTGGCAATAGTGGATTGGAAACTGTTGCTCATGATGCGCAGCTGTTCTGGTTCTTAGTCAAGGTAGAGCAATTGAGTGGTAGCGATAATTCGACTGTTAATTGTGATGAATTTCTGAGCAAGAAAAACCAGAACTGAGAAGAAAAAAAGGATGAGCGTGAAGCATAAGAGGGACAGACTAGCTGATCAAAAAAGACACATAGAGTACGCATACCAGAGAGGAGGACAGTTACAGGAGAGACAGGGAGACTCAAGAGATGAAAGATTTGAATAAGCACGCCTATGGAGAGGAGTCAATAGAAAAGAGTAAGAGACAAGCATGGAGGGAGGAATCCCTCCAGAGTTAAGCAGAACCAATCTTCGCACCAAATTAGCCTCAAGGATAAGTCTGAAGGTCTTGATCGCAAGAGATTCAGTTCGTAGCAGTCAAGCGGTTAAGAGGTAAGTCTGAAGATCTTGATGTGGTAGCAGTCAAGGTTGAGCCGTAGGGTTCAGGATTGGGGTCAGGAGAAGAACCTTGAGGATCTTGAGGATCGTTAAGTTCAATAAGATGATAAAGAAGATTTGGAAATGAGTGAGGGGTAGCGCGCAACTTCAGAGGAGCGCAGTATAAGATTTTTGGAGGAGCGCAGTGCGCGGATCAGAAAAAGAACGCGGGACAGACTTGCAATGAGGAGAAAAGAAAGAGTAAGGTGAAAGATTGAAGGGTGAATAGAAAAAGAAAGGAAGAGTAGAGAAGGCTGAGTTCATATTTAATTTGTTTCAGCAAAAGAGAAGAAGAGAGTAAAAGGAAAGCAAAGAAACTGTATTTGTCTCATTTATTTCAACAAATAAATAAAAGGAAATGAGATAAATAAATAAAAAATAAATTAATTAACTAAAGGGTGATTTTAAATTCACGGCTCCAACCGTGTGGTAGTTGTGTAGGGCCCTACATGGCTCAAATGAGCCATGGGGGCCCAAAGACAACTAAAAAGGGCCGTTTCAAACACACGCAACCCCTCAGTGGTTGTGTAGGAGACGTATAACCCCCGCAAATGGCTTAAATGAGCCATGTACCCCCATAAACAGCTCAAAATGGCTGTGTTTGGGGGTGCATGACCCCCTGGAAGCCGTGCCAGAATTTTGGGCACCCCCTGGACCACACTTGGGTTCTGTCAACCCAAATTTGGGATTAACACATAATTTGTGGGACTGTTGTTGCACACCTAGCAATCCCAAAGAGACATTAAAGTGAAAACCAAGTGAAATTAAAGTGAATAAACATAAATCATATAAAAATCTGTGAACAATTCTTTCTCAACTCAAAAGTGAGCAAACTTTGTTTGATCAATTGAAAGTTGGATTGAATACTGAAGTATACCATTGCATTTTTTTGCATGGGAAAAGTGGCAAGCCCTCCTTCTTCTGACATGGCTGCGTGGAAGGTCTACATTGATAGTGCCATCAACAAAGCTTTGGAAAAAGAAAAAAAGGATTTGGTTAATGAAACATTGGAAGCCCCAATTGCATCCTCATCAAGGGTGAAAATTAAGGAACAAAATGATTCACAAAGGGACATGACTGCTGCTGGTGAGTAAAATTTTATGTTACTGGTCTTTGCTGTATTTAATTTGATTGAAACTGATGGAGTTAATGCCATCAATATAACTATGTAACTATGGCAGATCCACTTGACCCACCTCCCTTGAGAGCTTTTCCTACTAGGGAAGAGGCACAAAACTATTGTCAAACATGGGCAATGAAGCATGGTTACGCTTTAACAGTTTTCAACTCAAAGCATGACCAATATGTGGATTTAGCATGTGATAGACATGGTTCCTATTCAGGAAGTCTTCTTACCAAACAGTCTAGAAAAACTCAAACAAGGAAGGTTGGGTGCAAGTTTTTAATCCACACAAGTCGTACAAAGGCAGACCCCTTGGGGCGCCTCTCCTACAAAGAAACCCAACATAAAAATCAACCATCTGAACATCCCTCTGTGCATCCTCAACTGAGGAGAATCTTGGGGGTGGCCTTAGAAAATCTAGTAGAAGGCATGGATGATGGGCTCAATACATTACAACTGAAGAGAAAATTGAGCAATATTGATGGGCAGGATTATGTTGATGACCAAACAATCTATAACACTAAGCGGAAGGTAACGCTTTCAGAAGTAAAGGGAAAAAGTGTTATGGAGGTACTCTATGAACAGCTTGAAGAAACAAGTTGGATTCACCGGTCAAAGTTCAGTGGAGAGGGTCACTTGGAGGCCCTGTACTTAGCACATCCAGAGGCAGTAAAGCTTTCAAAACAATTCCATCATATTGCTATGTTGGATTGTACTTATAAAAAAATAAGTACAAAACCCCTCTATTGCATGTTGTAGGAATGACAGCCAATTAGAAAACTTTTACAAAAGCTCTTGTTTTCATAACAAAAGAAATGTTTGAGTTCTACAGTTGGTCTGTAAATGCATTAAATGAGTTGGCTTATGATCCTGAGAGACTTCCAAAATTCTTTGTGATGGACCGTGAAAAAGCTCTGATTTGTGCAATTGAAACTAGTTTCCCAGAGTCATCAAGACAATGTTGCACTTGGCACTTGTCTAAAAACATACAAGAAAACTGTAAAGTGAGCTTTGTTAATGACATTGAACAATGGAAAAGCTTTATGAATCTGTGGGCAAAGTATGGGGCCTCAAAGACCAAGGAGGAGGCGGAGGTCAATGATGCAGAACTCAGAGTATGTCCAAATCACTGCTTCTTATTCTTCCTAGTTTTGGGTTCTGACATTTTGACTTGTATAAGGTGTGGGATCCAATTGGAGATTTAGAGTCATTGCTAAATCTCTTGGTTATGAAGAACATGGTTGGTTTAAAGTTAGGAAGGAAATGATTGAAACATTAGAGAAACATAAAGCATGCTACATTAAGATGCTTGGTGGTTCAAAGTAGTTTGAAAAGATTAAACAAAGAATTGATGTTGAAGACATCAATGAAAAGATTCCATCCTCAAAATGGCTGGCTAAATTGGACATGGGTCAAATCATAGCAGACACATATTCCAAACCTATATGTTTCATTTCATTGGAGTCATGTGATACTTATAATCCAATGAAAAATGGTGTGACTGATCAATCAGATCTAATGTTCATTTCCTTTGTAACCAATAACCACTGGGTTCTATTAGTACTTTAGGGAGAAATGATTCCAATCCTGCCCATTGTAGCAAAACCACGTTCCTTGATTTTGAAAAAAGCCTCTGGTTGGGTTGATCATCTCAAAGATCAATTGTAAATGTATTCTGGTTTTTAATAGACTTTGACTTCATTTCATCATTGGGTTTCATATAAATTGTAATTCTAATGCAGCTAACGAGTTCTATTAATATAAAGGTTTATCACATTTTGAACATCATTATGTTGAGTGTTTTGAGTTAACATCATTATATTGAGTGTTTTTAATGAGATTTAATGGTAAGTCAGTTCAACTTGTGTTGGGCTGATTCAATCACAAGCTTAACTTATGTTAAGCTTGGGATAGGATCAGCTTAACACAAGTTGAACTTGTGTTTTTTGGTGTTTTTAATTTAGGGCTTGTCAGAAGATTTGTATTTTTTTGGGCACTTTTACTTTAGGGCTGGTCAAAAGACTTCTTTAATTTTTGAGCCCTTTTAATTTAGGGCTATTCAAGTTGAAATAACTTTAGGGCTTGTCAAGTTAGTTGTATTTTTTTTGGTGTTTTTACTTTAGGGCTTGTCAAGTTGTCTTTTTTTTGGTGTTTTTACTTTAGGGCTAGTCCAGTTACTTGTGTTTTTTTGGGTCTTTTTACTTTAGGGCTAGTCCATTGGATAGTACCAGTTTATTTTTATTTTTATTCATTTATTTATTTATTTGTTTTTTTTTAACCAAAAAATGAACATTCTTTGATTTTTTGGTTGATTTCTGTTTTTTTGGAAGGTTTATTTAGTTTATGGGTTGTGTTAGTACCCTTTCATTCCTTTTCCCTTTTTTTTTTTTTGCTCACCGCAGTCCTGTGCCGTGTGGAATGCCACACAACTACATTTAAGCTTTGTAAAACTCCACACGGCTCAAATGTAGTTGTTTGGAATTCCACACGGCGGCGGACCGGGTTGGGTGGGCCGCACAACTCCATGAGATGTGGGAGGCTGTACAGGGCCCAAATTGGACCGTGTGGCATGCCACATGGCCCATTTCAAACCGTGTGCACAGCTAAATGAGCTGTGAATTTAACATTACCCTTAATTAAGTTGAAAATGAAAATATAAACAAATATATCAATAAATAAAATCTACAAATTGTAATTTTATGTTTTTTTTTTGCAATTCACAACCAAAAAAATGAGTTGAAAACTGCCATTCACAACCCATTTTGGGTTGCAAATTGCACCACGCAACCCATTTTGGGTTTTTAATGGTGTGGTGTTGTATTTATAACCTTGGATTGAGAAATTTGTTGCGGGATGCGCTCTCTGCAGTTGGGTAGTTCAGGCTCAGCATTTGGTGCGGGTTGGGCCCACTCCAGGCATGGGGGGCTTGCAACCCGCTTGGACAACACGGACCAAGTAATGGAGCCAACCCAACCAAGTTTGCAGATGGCTAGTTTGGAAAGAAGGAGCAGGGCAATTGCGGGGTTATACGCGCCGGGGAGGTCTGCACAAGCATAGGCATGGACCAATCCATGGACTACAGGATCTGCAGACGCGTGCGGACGGATGAACACGGGGGCCTCCAAGTAGGATGTGGCAGAGGGCTGGGCCATAAGAAGGACAAACCAGATGTATGTAACAGCAAAAGGGTTTAGAGGGAATGGGAGGTATGGGTTAAGTTTGGGCTAGGTTTCCAGATTCTAGGGGCTCTTTCTTAATTTTGTTGTTAGGATTTCAGTCAAGCTTGTACTTAGGTTAAGGTTGAGAGGGAGGACTTAAAACATCACTCTCAACTCCAGGTTGTAGGATCATCTAATCATATCTTATGACCAAAGGATCAGGGAAGGATTGAGGGGCAGGAATATACAACATCATTTTCTTTATTCATATTTTTCTTATAACTATCTCTTATTCTAAAAACTCTTCAGCACTCAACCTCCTTACAGATGCTTGGACCAATAACTTCCAAACTTGATGAAAACTTAGGGGAGTATCTGCCTCTTGTTTCCACAACAGGTTTCAGGGGGTTTTAAAGTTAACATTTCCCAAATTTAAATCATGGTTTTGTATTAATATAATTAATTTTAAGACAAAATACATGATTTTTTGTCATGGCACTTGAATTTGAATTGAAATCAAAAGATATTTTGATTTTCTATGTATTTCACATGAGCCACTCATGAACAGTCAATATGATATATTGATCAGAAATATTTTTCAAATTAGAAAATCTACTGTTCAATGTCTTGCCCACCAGGGGGAATATGAATATTGAAAATCAAAGCAATAAGTTTTTAATAATTTTTCATTACTTGAACTCACCATAAGATGAAAGATCAAATTATATATTTTATGATTATTCTTATCTATTTAACTTTGAATAAATAAATTTCAGACAAACTCCAAAATTATGACTTACCACAACATCCAAATCAATTAAAAAAATGGAGAACACTACCAATGTAGGAGAAATTTTGATATGGCAATGTCCCAAATTTTCACAAAGGATATTTGAAAATGAAAAGAATATATAAAGTTTTTTTGGAAGGTCTAAAAAATTACATCCAACCCACATATTGCAACCAAAGGATTTTGCAAATTTTTGTGGGTGATTTCTTCTGGAATTTTATCAATATTAAAAATACCACTGATAAGTTTTTTCTTATTCTAAACTTGAAAAAAGATACCAAAAATTATCCAATCCACTACCAGAAAAAAATCCCACCAGTGAACCACCACATGCTAACATCAGCACTGTGAGTTAAAATCTTGTTCAAAAGTATATTCCTTAATTTTTACATGAATTGGGGTGAATTTTCTTATTTTGCCTATCTTTTGTTGCATTGAAGCCATCAATTGAAGATTCCAATGCACAGCCAAACCCTGACCACTCTTCTTCCTATTGTGAAACACAACAGTACCCACCAGAAAATATGAAAATTTAAAATATATCTGAGATTAACCCTCTTCAATTTCTCTATTATACTCCAAGTGCCCTTATTTCATCAATGCTCAAGCATCATCCAAAAACAATCAATCAAAACAAAAAGGTAAAGACCAACTGAACAATCAAGAAAGAAACAATCAATCAAATGGAAAATCAACAACAAAACAACAAATAAAAGCAAAATTTATCCTCTCCATCACTGCAATAGCTCCCTAGACCACCATTTCCCAGAAATCCTTCAGCTAAATAATCCAGACTGGGACTTAAACTCCAGAGTTCAACAGAAAAAGAAGACAGGCAAATAAACTGCTGACCATACATCAGGCTCCTATCAAGTAGGCCCTGCTTTGAGCTCAAGAGTCACTCCAGGCCTAGTTAGACCCTTCTTCATTTTTTCATCCCTTTTCTTTTTGGAACATGTGCGTTGGCATGAAGACTGCTCTCAAATGCACTCTAATCATAAATTTGAAAATCAATCCCTCTTTTTCTCTAATTTCCCTCTCCCATGTAATTAGACTAGAATAAACAATATCAACTGTTGCTGGTTTTAGACAGAGTAATAAAAAACACAGATTGAGGCCCTGAAACCCAGATCTCATTGAATTCAGAAAGTCTCATAGCCTTTTTGTTAGGCCTTGGATCTCAATCTGTTGCAGGATCCCAAGTTATGAAAACTGGTCCAGTGAATAAAATTAAGAACCAAGGCATTTTCAAAAATTCTATAATATTCTTGATTCAATGGCTGGGAAGCCTGTTATTAGTGTATCCAAACTTTGGCATCAAAACAAGAAAAAACTCAAATTTTATCTTCTGAAGCAGTTTGGAAAACAATTTTTGAAGAAGTGAATTGCAAGGAAATTACTGCTACCTTGGTATCAAGAGCTACTCAGGGCACCTTGAAAGAACAAAGCTAGTAATCCTACTAAAATTTGCAATATTTGGGATGGAACTATGTGGAAAAAATTCAAGGATCAAACCAATCAGGTATAGAAAACAGAACCAGGGAAACTTTTATTTGGAATTTAAATTGATTGGATGAATCCACATGGAATAAAGACCAATTTAAAAATCATCTCTCTAGGTGTATTATTCTTTATATTTTTCAAAATTCCACCTTGTGTCCATTAAAACCCACACAATATTTTGCATATGGCTTCACAAAAAGACTCAAGGAATTTTCCTCATTCAAACTGAAAAATCTACTCTGTCCTCTATTTTCTGAGCTACTGGAGCTTTTAAAATGAGTATACTTCACCAAAACCAATAAATACACAAATTTAAGATTAATAAGTGCTTTCATATTCCATCTTATTTGTGATAAACCTTCCTTGTGTAAAATGGGTGTTTTTGCATCCCAATACGTAAAAACTTTCTGTTCCCACTGCAACCTCAAGCTGAATGAAATCTGGAAGACCAAAAGGGAAACTTGGCCAGTAAAAATAATCAAGATCACATCAAATGCAAAGAGAATTGGGATGATTCTCAATCATTGAATGAGAAAACTAGCATTCTTAAGCTACATGTTTCCCACTAAACAATTTTCCAAAATCTACCATAGTGGGAACACAAAAAATGAAAAAAATTGATTCAGTCCATTCTTTTATATTGGGAATGATACAAGGGTTACCCACCTTGAAATAACCAAGCTTGGCCAAAGTCTTCAAAATTTGGAATGAAGGCAAAAAAATCACCCAAAAAGTTTAAAAAATAGTCAATTTTGCAGCCTAAAATCTGGATCCAAAAAAGAGTGATATTTGTCACCAGAAAACTCTGAAAGGGGCAGATGGAGGAGAGTTCAAAAATTTCTAAATAGCTCCCCCAAAAACCTTGATTATTTGGCTGTCAATCCAATTTAAAAGGTTAAAAATTTGGCAAATAAAAAGAAAAAAGGCCCATCAAATATGCAACAGAGAAATTCAGTACCAATTCTTTTATTCCATAAAATCCCAGGGCTTCATTCTCCCAGTTCCTCAACAAGTTTGGAAAATTTGAAATCTTAACTCCTTCAATCAACTGCTTGATGGTATCCAGGGCTTCTTGAGAATAAATCAAAAATAATCTTGCATGAATCCTTAGCTAAATCAAAGGAGAAAGGAAAGAATAAATATTACTTACTAGAAATAAAATCAATTGGATCTATTAAAAGTATATCAGGAATTCAAAATTCATCTGGGAAAAGCATTCAAATTTTAATACAAGCAAGCTCCCACCTCTCTGTTGAAGATCAAAGCAATAAAAATCATGCAGGTTCATGAATATAATAGACAATTATTAAATCAAAAACATTTTTCATTACTCCCCAAGAGATGCAAATTCTCCAAGAGGGTACCAATTGAACTAAATTTCCATCTTGGGTTACTAGATTGCCAATAAAAATAGGTTTACCTGCTTCTGGTACTCCCAAGTCTGCTGAATGGTTTGTTTTTTAAACCACTCATGTAGTGCTGGTTTTGATTCCCAGGTGGAAGTATAAATAAGCTAATGGCTCATAGGAGGAAAAGCTTATCCCAACTACCTCTAAAAATTTTGCTATTATCAACCTGGTCATTTCTCATCAACCTAAAGATTCCCAGTTGGCCCAATTTGATGAATTAATCTTGGCTTATCAGGAGTAACTATTGCTGGATTGGGTAACTGAAATTAAAAAAAAGTGAAAAATTCATTTATGTTGGAATATGGCCAAGATGATCAAGCTCTATTCCCCCCCCAATGTTTTCATTTTTTTCAGGAGAAATGCTGAATCACACCTTGAGTTTGGTTAAAAAATATAAATAAAAACAGGTGATGCACATTTCTTGTAACAAAAGGAATTTGATGGCAAGCATTGAGCTGATTGCTTTTATAATTTTAAGGTTCACTTGATAAGTCCTTTCAAGTTTTTCCCTTTTAAGGAATTAATTTTTGATTTTTTCCCTTTTAAGCAATCCATTAACAATGCTTGTTTGAACTAATTGGATCAAACAGAATGCTTGGGGGATGAATTCTGATCAAATCCCAGATCTTCAAAGTTTTTTCTACTCTTCCCAGACAGGTGATATTTCAAATGCTAAAAAAGATATGAATGGTTTTGAAGACAAAAAACTGAAATAATTAACTGAAAATAAGTCAAAATGAAACCTATTTCCATGGAACCAGATTGAGTGGTTGCCTTGCAAATCAATTCTCTTGCATGGAAATAAAATAACACCCCATTTTTACAATAAGATAAATTCTTTGATTTCCTTTTCATCCACATTAAATAGAGCCCCTTGTGAGATGGGAAAGTTATTTTCCATCTTTCATGAAAAGAAATTTCCAAAATATTTTTTTATTATTGAAATAATTTCACCTTTTGGAATAATCAATGCTTCAAGAAATCCATACCTATGTTTCAATTATATCAATTCTCAAATGTTTTATCAGGAAGGTGGACCAATATCTGTTAAAAAAAAGATAACAAATTGGGCCTTGTGGAAAGCATGGCTCATGAATAAAAAATGCCTAAATTCCAAGGGTGTTTATTTTTTTGTGGCAATTCACCATTTGGTAAGCTCATATCAATAATATTAATTTCTGAAGAACCATATATATTGATTTAGCTGACCAAAATCTTTTTGGAAAATACAAGGGTATATAAAAAAAACACACCATTTTTTTATTTTACTAGATATTGGTAAAAAATAAAATTAGAGAAAGTAGTTCTGTTTTAAATATATATCTGAAAACCATGTATAAGATAGAGAGTTTGAAAATATAAATTATCTTTAATCTCAAAAAAGTGAAGTATCAATGCTAAAATCAAATTTTTAATCTGTGTTTTCACTGATAATTTGAATTTATCATGAGCTACCAATTAAATTCTTCTCATTTTGGAAATTGATACCATTGGAAATCATGGCCCCTGTGGAACAGTATTGATCAAAATTTTCAGTGAGAATATTTTCTTACAACTAAATAAAGGATTATAAATAATTCCCGTTATCTAATTATTTTCAATTCAATCCATGCATAAAATAAATATTTTGCATGAATCTTCTAAGACCATCCATAAATCAATTTTATTTTTGACTCCAAAAACTCAACAAAGTCAAAATGGGTTTCACTCAGAATCCCAGGTGCTAAACCTGCTTGCAGTTATAGCCATTCCTTTTCATGGTGATTGTGCTTCAAAACCTTGCAAGAAAGAAGCAGCATAATTGAATTTTTTAGGTTTATTTTGGAATTTATTTAGGTTTTTGGAGGAAATAATTTTACAAGATGTGAAATAGAATCTAAGTTTATGGGGGTTCTCCCCAGTGTAGTGAGCTGGCTGATTCATGCCTGGAGTGCAAAAAAGCAAGCCTCTGCTTCCCAACCTCAAATTATTTTGGTTCAAAGCTTTGATAAAGGTGTCCAGGAGCATTTGCACTTTTTGATTTTTTCTAGAATTTCTTTAAGCTTCAGGTATACCTTGTTTTGTAGAAGAAGTAGAACAATATGGAGAATCTTGAAATTGATCAAGGGTGTCTGCAAAAGTTTCAAGGGGATTTCCAAGAGCCAAAGGGCCATTGCAGGGTCAAAAATATTTAGAAAAATAAAAAGGAACTGGATTGAGGAGTGGTTGAGATTGAGAGCTGCTTGGTCTCCCTACCCAATTTTTATCATCATTTTAAGGGGCAAGGGAAGTTTTCCCAGTCAAACAATTATGTGACATTCATGAGGAAAAATTTCTAGGAGGATTTGGAAAAAATCTTTAGAATAGTAGTTTGAGTTATTTAATTTAATTTCACATGCCCACCCCACATTATAAGAAGGGGAAAGGATTTAGGCAGGCATGGAAAAAATGAGAAATTCAAATGCTAAAAGAAATACCAAAGTTAGCAAGGCTATCATTTGAAGTTTAGCATACAGCTTGAGGTCATGTGCATTGTGCAAGGGAGAAATGTTTTATAATGAAACTGAGGGAAAGCTTTATTTGAAGAATCAGAATCAGAAAGATTCAAGAATGTATTTAAATTAGCTAACTGAGGAAATAATCAAAAGGCCAGGTATCAGAATTTTAAGGTAAATTTCATTGTAGTGCGGATGACTAGATACAAACGGTGTGGTGTCAATTTATAGACACGGATTGGGAACTGCATTGCAGCTGCGCGCTCAGCATTGGGGGCAAGCGGGCTCAGCATTAGGGTATGCAGAAGGCTCAGCAGCAGCCGCTGTTTGGCTCCGCACCTGGTGGATGGGTCGGGCTCAGCATCGAATGCGGCGTGGGCGGCGATCCGCCCTGGATATTGGATTTGGAAGGTAGTGCGCTCAACTAGGTTTGCGGGCGCGCGGGTTTGGATACATAGGGGCAGAGCAATCCGCGGGCTATGAAGGAACAGATGGAGCGCGCGGTTGCACGTGCGGATCATGCCGGATATTACCAAACACCCACGACGGGCGTGGACAAATGGATACGGAGAGGCGCGGGGGGCTCCGAGTAGGGCGCGGTGCGAGGACCGCGGCATGAGAAGGACGAACTGGATGGACGGAACGGTGTACAGACGACGGGGGGAGTTTGGTACGGAGGAGGTGGGGAGAGGAGGCTAGGGTTTCTGTTTTGGGATTGTTTTCTGTTTCTTTGTCATACTGTCATTTGCGTGTGTACTTAGGTTAGGGTTGAGGGGGAGGACTTATCCTCACTCCCAACTCCGGGTTAGAGGAGGGGCATGAATGGGGAGGAGGAATCATCACATCACATCATCGGATTGGATCACTCATCTCACCAGGAGATTAAAGGAACTCATACTGGATACACATCCAGGTGGAAAGTTCTTAGGATTGAAGGATTGGCGATTTCTCTCTCTCTCTCTCTACTTTTCTTTATCTCTTTATCCCCTTATTTCTATTTCTCATTTAAGTGCGACTTTGGACATCCTCATTTCCTTTCAAACGCAGGGAACCATTAACTTCCAAACGTTGGGACAATTATAGGGGGATAACCTTTATTCTTTCCACAACGGATGATTTCCTCTCTAGCTAGGAAAAGAAAGGATGCAGCAAATGTATTGAAATGCAACACTGAATAAAATGAAAACAAGAAAGTACACGCAGGTGATGAAAAAATTTGAATTCAAATAAAATGAAATAAAAGACACTTGTAAATGAATTTAATTAAGTTAAAAAAGTAAACTGGTTCCTGGGAATGGGAATGTGTGATGACTTTTCAGAAAGTAGTGAGGCAGTTGACTACTTGGTGTGAACTATTGTTTGATATTGAAGTGGTAGCCAGGCTTGTGAAAGATAAACAGCTAGCCAGAGATGGAAATTCAAGGGTCTGATTCCAATTGAAAGATGAATTGGAACTTGCAGCAGATGGTACTTCAAAGTGCAAGAGCAATTGCAAGTGCTGACTGAGTAGCTGGAAATAGAAGGTATCTTAATTTGAGAGTAGAAGCAGGTTTTCTTTCATTAGTACATGCTTTTAGTTTCAAACTAATAGACAGAGGTATATAATACCAAGGAGAGGGGGATATGCTGTTGTAATGATAAACATGAACCCAAGAGCTTGGAGAGTGACAGATGATGAAAGATTGTGGTGATGTGAGTTTTTAAGGGGTGGTTGATTTTGGGTGGTGGTGCCAAGGATGAACTGGTGAAGTTTGAAAAGTGAACTGGAGAATTAAGTGATGAGGTGGAGGTTACCAAAAAAAAGAAAAAAAAACAGATGTTTTTTTTTGAACATGTCTAAAAAGATAAATCATTAATCAAAGATAGAAAGAGTGAGAGGTAGAATTCTCTCCTATGTATAAAAAAAACCAAAGGATGAGATGAGACCAGAATGGCTAAAGGAAGATAATTAATATGATCTTGAGATGATTCATCTCATTCATCTTTGATGTTTTCCAATAAATTATGAAGATAATAACACAAAAAATGATCCAGTGTATGAATATCTTTGTGAATTTGGAATTTTGGAGCTAGTTCTGCATATGTCTTAAGCTGGACCATCTCCCTTTCAGGACTGCAATAGTATGCTTGATTTGGACTCTTGATTGGGTTAGATGAAATTTAAAAGTGGTTTTATGTTGATCAGCAGGAGAAAAATCACAGTTAGCTGGAACCATGTACTTACCATTTGCATAAGTAGAGTTGAACAGGAGTTACTGATCTTCATCAAAGTAGTCCTGAGGTTATTGGGCAATTCACATGCAATCAAAAATATATGAATAATGACAGGAACTTAGAAGGCAAGCATTGAGTGAAATGAATTTCTTGTTTTTATCACAAAAAAGTTGAATGGCAAGAGACTCTCTAAAAGGAAAAATAAAAGAATAGTTTGTCAGAGTGGTGTTGTTCAGACTTGTAAAGAAATGGGTGAATTAATTTTCCTTTTAATCAAAATAGTGGTTTCCATCAAGGTTAGGCTTTTGACTCATGGGCTAGTGGTACCAGCCAAATAGTCAATACAACCTTGAAAGTCTCCATTAACTGCAATACCTCCTTCTACTCTTCCTTTTTTGGCCATAAAAGGGCTGAGTGGCAAATTCCTAGGATAGCAGTGATAATCCATTGGGTGTTCAAGTTGACTGTTCCCCATCCAATTGAATAAAGATTTTCTAATTGATCAGCAACTGTGCCCTTACCATTGGATGCCAATCAACAAAGGGCAGCTGAAATTTGAATAGCTGGGTCCCCTTGAGGCTTCCAAGAGTGATTCTGAAAGACTTGATGGTTTTCAATCATTTCCAAAAGTTTCATGAAAGACTCCAAGGAAGTGCAGAAGAGTTTCTGGAAGCTTAAGTCAGGAAGGAGGTGGAACTCTTGTCTTTCATACTGTAGATGGTGGAGAGTGTATTCTTGGAGCTAAGTATTGCTTGTTCAATAGACTGTTCAAGGCTAACCAATTGGATTCCAAATCAGAGTTGGAGTTAAATAGTATCAAAGATTTGGTCAGCTTGATTGCAGTTTGAGCTTGCTGTTTGGAGGATGGCTAAAATGGACATGCTGAGAGTGATGAGGTGGTGGTGTGTTGTGGGATAATGAGTATAGGGTTCCAGTGAGTGATGATATTGGTTTGATGTGTGAAGCTTGAGAGATAACAGGTTTTTTGTGTAAGAAATGTGTAATATGGTTGATGATGATGTGGAAGGGTGGATGGTGATGCATAAATTGGTGGGTTTGATGATTGAAATTGGTCATTTTGATGAAACCTGCCATTTTGAAATTCAACGGTTAGGGGGCAAGCGTATTTCAGAAACCTGCCAATATATGGCGGGTTGGGTCCAAAAAAAAAAACGCGAGTTTGCTAACTCTCATCCGCCCTATCCACTGTGGCACCGGTCTCCCGGACTGAGAAACCTACTTGCGACATCCAAAATGTCGTGGGAATTTCTGCGATCAGGTGCCCCACTTTTCTTTCCCACAGCGCTTAATCACAATCCGGCTTGTCTGAAGTTAATTAGCCAATGGCTCGACCGCTTCGAGCCTGGTCACCGTGATCCCCCGCGCCCCGCCAGTCTGCAACCGGACGAGTTCACATCCTCAAACACCAAACTCCAATCGAGATGGCCGAAGAGGACGCCCGTAAGTTGGCTTAACCTGTTCCTTGACGCTTCAAAAACCCATTCTTCCCTCCTTCATGTTGGAGCAAGTTGGTGGTCATCCCGGTCCGCGCTGACGAGTTCGTACTGAAATCACACTACCCCGTCCTCGACTCACGAAAATACGGTCTGCAGACATTCGTCTGACTTATAATGACATCCATGTAAGAAATCTTATGCCTCCTCAAGTTAATGTTGGCCCCATACAGACATTTTCTGAAGTTCTCTGACCAGCTCTTTTACAACTTCTCACCTTGTCTTCAGCGGACTATTGCCGACGCTTCTGTTAACATCCGTGATGAGTTTGGGTAAGCTGACAGGTGCCTTATGGACGGTCCAACCGGGCTTCCGAAGTCGTCGTCTCCAAGAAGCTCTGAGATGAGCGATTGAGCTATGTGTTGCAATTCCAATTTGATATCTAACGCCAAGATGGAAAACTTATTTGTCTATCCTCGTGGTTCATTTTCTCTCGTCCTCTTTCTTCTTCTTCTTCTCTTTTTTTCTTCTTGGTTCGTTTTAGCCCCGAAATCATGATTGCCATCGGCGGGGGCGGGTTTTTCCCAGCCAGAGTATTGGTATAGTCCTGCTTTTTTTTTTCTTGGAAGCTAAACTCAAAGAACACTTATGGCCTAAAACCGAGCTGTCCCGTTCATAAGAATTTCGAAGATTGTGGTCATGAGAATTGATTTTTTTCTGGTTTTAATTTGATCCTTCCTCACACCCGAGCTTTGATAGCGCACTTTCTTGAGAGATCCGAATAAGAAAAATATCCCCATTCAGGTCTGTTCCTGAATGGATTGAGTCCCACTTGATCGTTGTTGGCAATCACAACTCGCAGCCAAGCTTGAAATTGATCTTATATGTGATTTTGATCATTTGGGGTCTATTTCCAACGATTCAGGCCATCGGGTTGTCGTTATACGAAGACCTTGGCACGCATGATCCGGATGATGGACTACCTAACACTGCAGAAAAAATAGGCAAAGAGGTTGTCAGGTAATCGTCCCACATTCCATGTTGCTTACCAAAACCGCCCGCCTGATGCCCCCGGGGGAGATTTAATTCTTGAACTTCGTGTTTCAATCGTGTGATTTCTTCAGAACGCAATGGTAATGAATGTTATCTCTACATTAGCTTCTCGCCCGCAGTATTATGGGGAGAAAGAAAAATTCAAGCCCAGCTAAAGATTTTTTTGGGGCTTTTTGCTCTATTATTATTCTAGGCTTGATTTCTCCACTCTCGGTCGCAACCCACTTTTGGGAAAAAAGATATTGATTGTTGTAAGATGTCTTTTTTTTCAATCGTTCTACGTCTGTTTGACAGAGCTGTCCTGTTGCTTTAAACTACAGGATGAAGTCGATGACACAAGAACTACACTTTCCTATGCCATTAGTGAACTTGAAAAAGATGTGTCACATCAATTGTCGAAGCTAAGTTTAGAAGAACGTAATAAGTTGCCACCTACGGAATTCGCTATCTTTGTCGGTCGGTCCTCAATTGCTTTTTCAAAAAAAAAAAAAAAAAAAAAAAAAAAATCCTGGTAGGTTTTCTTACTCATTGACTGGGCTCTCAATTGACATTCAGTTCACAATAAAGACAAACCCAAAGCTGCAAACTTACCCCGTCATATTAAGTACTTTGCTGGCAAGACGGTCGGGGATCATTGGATTGATGTATGTCTCTACCTGCTGTTTATCCTACGCAGTTCCAGTTGGCATTTCATGAAAATGACTTTTTCCTTTCCTTCTCTTTTTTTTTTGAAATCCAAGTATCCATGGGAAGCAAAGGATATCGACACTCACGAAAAACTAGCCGAAACTAGCCCTCTAAAACTTACGTGATCATCACTCATCGCCAACACCAAGAACGATTCAAAAGATTAGGGATCCTTATGCCTATTGAATGACTTGCTTGGGTCTCCGATTCTTTTTTCTTTTTCTCCCATGTTGTTTTCGGTCATCGGAATCAAATAAGTCCACATTCAAGTCTTATACCCGTCCATTTTTATGGAACTGCTTCGGTATTTCATGAGTCAACTCTTACGAATATTAACATTTGGAACTCGGGATCATTGGCCGGCACTGCATAGTTCCTTTTCTTCTTCTTGCATAACCGAGTCCCTGACCCTGAGGGGGAGATGCTTCAAAACAACTTTTGGCTCTCTTGTTTTTGCGATACCATGGGAGTCGCTAAGTCTTCATTTAGTCAGCAATTAGACTTGGTGGTTGTGACTGAAGTTATTCCATTGGAAATGTAATCTGATTGGGGGAATGATGGGCATGATTTACAGTATGTCCCAGGGTCGACTTGTAGTTTTGATTGTTGAGATTTAGGTTGGAGGCTCCGGTCTGATGAGAAAGAGAATGGGGAAAGGAGCTTATGTCGCTAAGAGGAGCGGATCCTAGGAGTCAAAGAGGGGGCACTCCGTTTCAATGTAAGGAAGAATGGATGGTTGTCATTCACATGATAGCAGGCTGCTTTAAGTAGACTAGGTACAAGCAGGGCTGACTAGTGGTTGACATGATGACAATAACAATGAATAAAGAGTATTCAATACTGGGCCATCAGAGACCGCACAAGGTGAAGGACTACAAGACAGGTTGCACTCAAGATTCAGGCAACACTAACAGTAGACAAAAATTCTAACATTGATGACGTTCATAATGATGCCATGTTTTTCTTTTTAAGTAGAGGGGTTGTCAAAATGATGCAAAGAAATTTCCAATCTTTTAACTGAACACTTTTTTTGAAAAGGCATTATTTGTGCACAACACCACAAAAAATCTGATGGCACTTGCTAGCGATCTCAGGCTTGATATATGACCAAGCTCAAGCTAAGCTCCAGCCAGGCTCAGGTCAAGCTTTAACCAAGCTCCACTGTGCAGTGACTGTGTACCAAAAACTTGGTTGAAGAATGGAGATAGCTTCAACTATAGAATAGAGAGAGCTTCAACTAGAGATTCCTTGATGGCACTTGTTAGCAAGTCACATCAAATTTTTCATGGTGCTAGTCAAGAGTTTCTCCAAAAGTTTTCTTTCTTCCATCCAGGTCATTCTGAACAACTGTTGAATCCACTTGAATCTGTTTATACAACCTGTCCCAGTAAACAAGTCCACAAAACAAGTGGATCAAGTCTGGCAGACTTGTTAACTGGGTGTTGCAGCCCTGTTTGCTTGAAGGAAGTCCTTGTTTTGTTGAAAAATGAAATCATGATTTCAAGCAAATCATGCCTGTTGACCAGGGTGCAAAGGCCAGTGGTCAACAGGATTGGCCACAAGGTCTGCTACTGTATTGATCTTTCATCTACCACACAATATCTTCCCAGTAAATTTATTTATTTTTTGTTTTCATTTTCATCAATCACATTTTATTTACCCTAATACAAACAGCTACACCCATCAAGGAGTTTTTTTTTGTTGGTCAAAAACCACAGTGGCTGCTTGACTTGTCCTGGGGACTTCTTACCCTTGTCAAGTGGACTTGGGAAAATGTCAAGGGACCTTCAATGCCTTGTTGAGAGGCCTTATCCTGTTGATGACTGGCCTTGAATTGCTTGAACAGGGTTCTTGATTGGTTGTTATGTTTACTTCCACACTTGAAATTTGGACAGGGTTTACTGGTCCATTGGACTTGTTTAACAGGAAAATTAGTATCTCTTTGGTGAAAATTGAGGTGATTTGAATGAGCTGAAAAAAATAGGAGCCTTTTGTAGTTTCTCTATCTTTTCTCTGTTTTTTTCTGGTTATTCTAAAACATAGTTCCATTGGCTTGAAAGAGTTAATCAAATTCACAATTCTAAATTTGTCAAACTTTGCTGCTCTGCGCCTGGGGTCAACTTAGTATGGGTGGGCAGAGGTTTAAAGAAGAAACAAGTGAAAATGATTGGTGTGCATAACTCAGCTTCTGATATAGTCCAACTTAGTTAGCCTCTACACAAGCTCAGCCTGGGATGTCCAACTGAGCCTTCTCATCTATGCTTTTCATTGCCTCCCCATTCATCAATTGGACATAAAAACTTCCTTTCTGAATTCCTCTCTTAAAAAATATGATTACTTAAGATTCCTGAAGGCTATAATTCTGAATATCCTTACATAAAGCTGGACCAGGCTTTTCACAGGTTGAAACAAGCCCAGTAAGCTGATATGAAACCTTAGAAAAATTGATTAAATGATTGAAACTTTGCAATTTCAAGTGCCAATATGTGTTTTTAGGTCAATCATATCATGCCCCTCTATTAATTTGTGGACATCAAAAGCTTGCTAATTGTCATGGACTCAAAAGATTTTAGTGAAAATCTCAAAGAAAAATTGCATATTTTGTATGATGATCCCTTGAAAAAGATCCTGGGAAATTACTTATTCAAGACTGCTGGTAAGTATGATCTACACCAACCTGAACACATTGAAGGTTTTCTTGATGAACTCTCAAACTCAATCAACAATTTCATGACTCCTGATATCAAACCATGATCTTCAACCAATCAAAGATATTAAGAGTTTCTGAATCTGAACATAAAATTGCAATCCTCCAGTGGAAATATCACCTCAATTTACAGATATAGTTGTTGCAACTTAAAAAATATCCAATTTTTCTTTGAGATGTTCACTAAACTCTTTTGAGCCCCTGAAAATTAGATAATGTTCAATACCCAAAAGGTAGCAGAGGGGCATGACATGATTGAAATAAAAACACATATTGGCACTTGAAATTCCAAAGTTCTCATCATTTATTCAATTTTTCTAAGGTGTTGTACCAGATTACTGGGGCTTGTTTCAACCTGTGAAGAGCCTGATTCAGCTTTATGTAGGGATATTCAGAATTATAGCCTTCAGGATTCTTAAGTAAACATCTTTCTTAAGAGGGGCATGCAGAAAGGCAGTTTTCCATTTGATGAACAGGGAGGTGATGAAAAGAATAGATGAGAAGGCTCAGGTGGACATCTTACATTATTTTCCTTGTCCAATTCAACAAAGCAAATGAAAGAATTAAAATGGTGCTTTTTTCCCTTGCACTCCCACTATAACTGTTATGAAAATTCCTCCAATCTCTTCCTTCAATTGGCACAGGTCTGTAATAGCCACAAAAATGCTTTTCCCTTTTAATTCACCTTGGAAGTGGGTCACCCTAATATCAACAGAAAAGAACCAAAGTATGAATTAGGAGGGCATAATCTTTATGAAGGATTCTGAACAAGAGCTTAAACTGTTGCATCAATATTTTTTAGTACCCTCCATCTCTAATTTGTTTCAGTAAAACAAAGGAAATGTCAAGGAGGCTCCTGAAAAAGAGCTTAAACTGTTGCATCAACCCTTCCCAGTCCAATGGTAACCACCCGCACGCTCCTGAACAAGAGCTTAAACTTTTGCATCAAAAAATTCCTCACTCAAATATCAAGAACCAGGACTCCTAAAAATGAGTATATACTGTTGTTTCAATTAATAATGGACAAAAGGATAAAATTTTTGAAAAAGAAAATAAAAATGAAAAAAAGAATAATAATGAAAATAAAATGTAACCAAAAGAAAAATCTAGGTCCTTGTGACATGGAATACTAGGAAGAAGGAAATACCTGAAGACATAGAGATTGGCTTAAATTGCAATTGGATCCAATTAAAGATTTCAAGATGTGTCAAGGTAAAAATTAAAAAGGGATCATTCATCTTTCACCAGAAAATTCAGAATGAAGAAATTGTAGTGGGTATCCCAAGGAAAAGGAATCAATCAAATTTGAATAGATTCAAAAAGGATTAAAGTTTTAAAATTGGAAGAATTTGGAAGCTCTTTCTTCTAACTTGCAGGAACATAGGATTGGTGAAGGGAAAAGAATATTTGAGTTTAGGAAAAATTATTTGGGTATTTTTCCTTGTCAAGGAGGTACCATATCATATAGGGGTATTGAGAAGAAAAAGGAAGGTTGAATAATGATGAAAAAACTTTCTCTTTCCAAGAAGAAACCAGCTATAACTCAACATTCTATAGGAATGGAAAGGATCAACTCTAATTTTAATTTCTACATGGATAAATCAAGAATTAATGAATAGAAGAAGATTTAATTAAGATAAATCATCAAGATAGTCAACAGAGCCAACCGGATGGCCTGGGATTATTTTCAACTCTGGTTTTTATCATTTTATATATAATCATTAGAGTTCATTTTGGCTTTTAAACATGATTATAGAAGGAAAAATTGATTCTGGGAAAGACTGAGGACTGGAAACAGAGACAACTTTGGATGAGAAAGAGATGAGACACAAGAAGACAGGTGACAACAGAGAGTATTACAAACAGCATGTAGAGAAGTACAATGTCAGTCTGAGTGGTTGATCCTGTAATTTTAAGGAAGTAGACAAGGAGACAATATACAAGAGGGGTTGAGACTGAGATGAAATTGAGGGTGAGTCCAATTGAGATGGAAAGCAAGAAAGACATAGAAAAGGAATCTCAACAGGCACACAGACAAGACAATGGAAAGAGAAAAGGAAGAATGAAGCAAAGAAAAAGATAAAAGATAGAAATATGAGAAAATGAGAAGTTCAGCAGTTCAGAGATGGTTGGTGAAGAGTCTGGATGTTATTTGAGCCAAGATTTGAGGATGTCATTTTTTCCCTGGAGCTTTGAGACTGAGACTGAGTTCCAAGCTACATTGTTGAGGATTCACCCAGGATTGTGGATGGAGGCAATCAGTTTCCTCATCTGTTTGTGTTGGATTAGGATGAAGTCTCCACATCCATGTGGAAAGTAACTTGATAAGCCAAGGCAAGAGAGAACCACATAATTTTCAACAATAAGGAGTTTTGCCAAGCAGTTTCCTAGTCCTTAGCAGTGGAGGTTGGATAAAGCAGGCCAAGAGTAGAATAGTTCCTGTAAGGGAGAGAAGTATTGTGGCAGATATTTAGTTTTGTCCCCTCTTTTGTGCCACAATGGCTATTAACATTCAAATCTTCCAAAGAAAATCAAAAAAGCTTTAAATATTCACATCTGGTTTTTTCTGGTGGAAAAAGAGATAAACATGGTTGAAGAATGGGAATTTTGAGAGGATTCAGAAGAGTTTCAAGTAAAAAACCATTAGATACAACATGGGAATTCTGATTCAAGAAAGATCTTCATACAGGCCTAACTATCTCAAAGCCAGAGATTTTTTACAAGGATTCAAACAATTCTATGGCATAGAGTATATGGAAACATTTGTGCCTATGGGAAAAATTGATTCCCTTTGAGCACTAATTGCCTACTATTTCAACAAGCAATTACCAATACTTCAGTTTTCTGTTAAAGAAGCCTTGCTCCATGCCTCAATCAAAGAAAATATCTACATTTGGATACCAGCTGGATCTAAGAGAACTGCAAAATATCTAAAACTCAAGAAGTTACTGTACAGGCTCAAAAAAGCTCCACTAAACTTGTACAGGACCCTGGGGGGATGTATTAAGAATCAAGTTTTCCTAGAAATTGAATCAAAACCATGTCTGTATCTTCACAAGGAATCATTGAAAGCTCTATTTTTCCATTTAAATTATCTAGTAGTGGTTGGAGAAATGAAGAACTTCAAAGCCACCTTCCTACATGGCTTCAAAGATTCATCAGCTCAAAAAACTGATACACTTCTTGGTATGAAAGTTGAAAGAGGAGAAGACCACATTGGTCTTTCATTACCTCATCACATCATAAAATGGCTCAAAATAATGAATATTCAAGATGAAAATCCCTGAACCTCAGGAATGCACTTATTATCTGCCACCAACAATTAAATTAACAAATTGAAGGATCTAAAAGTCAAGTATTGGTTGAGAATTGGAAGATTAAACTGTATAGCTACCTTTGAAAGACCAGAAATCAGCTTTTCTAAATCAAATCTTACTCATTTCTCCAAAAAAACTGGAATAAACTACTGGAAGGAGGTGATTCATGTCTGGTGTTAACTACCAAGGAGTATTGTCTTAAAACTCATTCTAAGGAGTAAATCATCAGTAAACCATCTAGTGACCTACAGTGATACAAACTGGGTGGATCACACTTATACCATGATTTTCCAGACAGGTTTCATCTTTCTATTAAAGGGTTTTCCAATCTACTGGATGATTTTTAAACAAAAATGAACAGCCCATTCTTTATCCAAATTCAAATGCAATTCACTTTCATCCATCCACTTGGAAATGAGGTGGCTTAATCACCTTATCAATGATCCATGTAAATTCAAATTCAATACATCAATGCATTTCATAAATCACAAGGCTTTTGAAAGAGAAATAAAGAAATTAGGATACAAATCTCATGCAAGAAACATTGACATCAAATTTAAAATCTGACAAAACAACTGGGATGATAAACTCATTCAAATAAAGGTGATATCATCCAAATAAAATTTGGCCAAACCTCTAACAAAGGACAAAAGTAACACCTCTGTGAATCAAATGACCAAGTATGTCATCTCTTAAACAGCCTTGATGAAAAGTTGAGTTGGCATATTAATATTTTTGATGATTCTCAATTTTTTTACTCTTTAAAATTTTGATTCCTTTTCTACTTTAATCTTTCCTTTGCTCTTTAACTTTCTCCCTTCCCAGTATTTGTCTACTTTTTTTTTTAGTACTAATCAAAATTTCTGAAGCTCTGGCTCTCACTTCTTGAACTGTGAAACCTCAAGTGTCACCCTGGAGTTACTGTTCAACTCTCACTATCCAACTTGCTGCAGTCCAATGGCCTGGCTCTCATACTCAACCTCACTTCATCCCAGATTTGTTTGCTACAACAACCAGCTCAAGAAATCAAGACTTCAAGATCTCTTCCATCACCTTGATCACTAACTTATCAATCAACTTTCACCACAAAAAAAGTGATGGCAATTGCTAGCAATTGCCACCAAGGAAACTCTGGTTGAAGCTCTCTCAAATCTCTAGTTGAATGCATGCTCATGCTCTTGTTATAATGATGGCCAGCAATTTGCTTAGGCAAATGAGCAGTGTTTAAAGCAAAAGAAATGCTGGACACCTTGTGTCAAAAATTGCTAATGGGCTCTCACAATGGGGCAATACGTTGGATAATATTGTTGATGAATTCAATTGGATGTTGAATGAATGATGGAAAACAGCAGGGAGAAGAGCTCCTTAAGTACAAAAGATTGGCCTCTTGTGAGCCCATGATACAACAAGCCAAAAGGCAAATTTTCCGCCCCAAAAGAGCTCTACAGGCTCTACAGGCCTTGTTACTTGGTTTGGGCTACATCGGCCCACATGGCATCAGTCCCTGTACCCTTACAACCAGCCCATTCCGTTCATTTCTGGTTTTTCCACCATAATGGGGCTGAACCAGCCCCGTAGCTGTTCAAACCCCTGGCCGGTTGTCTGTTACGACCGGCCCTGTTACCTCACATGCTTGCTGGTTGCCTCATGAAACCAGCCCCTGGCCATAAAAATGGCCAGGTGGGACCCAGGACACACCTGGGTCTGGTCTCAGACTCACATGGGGGGGGGGGTGTAACCGGTGGACATTCCCCTCCTCTTTCACTCAAATCCCTGGAGGGGGCGGTCAAATTCCCCTACCAGGGGCTCTGGAGGTCAATACCCCCAGGGCATTGTCAAGGTAAGTGGGCTGGGGGGTGGTCAAATCCCCTCCAGCCCGTTGCTCCTCCCCCTTGGTAAAGGGGGGGGAGAGCGCCCCTTTTGATGGTGGAGGGGTGATCAATTTCCCCCCACTGCCAGTTGCCTTATTGCAACTGGCCCAGCCATCCTTCTGGGCAAGGGGGTGATGAAATCCCCCTCACCCTTACCTGCTGCCCTCCTGCAGCCGGTTGCTGGCTGGTTCAACCCAGCCAGCCTTCTCCTTCCCTCTTGCAATGGCCAGCAAGGGGAGGGAGGGGAGCCGGGTCCGCTGGCCCCTGCTCCCGCGGCGCTGACCGCCCAATGCAACTGGCCAGGCCCGCGCGGCGTTGCACCGCGTGGGATCCCTTGGCAGCCGCAACAGCCCTGCCCCTGCTTTTGGGCCCCGTATGGGCCAAACCAAGGGAGAAAAGTGGCCCAGAGCGGGCCGCTACACGGGCAGCAGCCCCAAATGGGCTGCAACACGGGCAGAAGCCCCAAATGGGCTGCAACACGGGCTGAAACCCCAATGGGCCGCCCCAAGCCCAAAAAGTGAGTTTGACATACTTTGGCGGGCCAGCCCATCTGGCCAAGTATGTCCAAAATAAACCTTGGGCCCAGGCCCAATAGGGCCTGTGTATCAATAGGCCTGTTTCATGCATTTTGAGGCCAGTTTCCCCAAATCTGTGACATCCACACAGGCCCGTATGGTCCGTGTGTGTGTCCAATGGGCCGCAGAGGCCCACATGTGCATCCCATTTGGATTACACTTATATGTAGCACATGCATAAGTGCATACGTATCTTAACAGCTCTAACAAGTTTTTGGTGCACAGATTGGAGCTTGGATAAATTTTGCCCTGAGCTTGGCCAGAGCTTGGCCTGAGCTTGGTCAGACATTTGGCATGAGCTCCTTGATGTCACTTGCTAGCAAGTGAAATGCTGATTTCTGTGGTGTTTAGGTATTGAAAAGCTCTCAACCCATCATCAATAATTACTCCTTGATCAACCTTCCAAAAGATAAAATTTCATATTGGGTGGATCAGTATTAAGGATCTTTGGAAATAGTCTCTGGTCTATTTCCTTCAAATTTTCCTACAATCAACTGTCTCTGCAAGAACAAAAAATTTGTTATAATTATGGCCAGCAATTAGCTTAGGCAAATGAGCAGGATTTAAAGCAAAAGAAATGCTGGAAACCTTGTGTCAATAATTTCTTGATGGGCCCTCACATTGGGGGAAATACATTGGATGATGTTGTTGATGAATTTGATTGAATGATGAATGGATTAATGGAAAACAGCAGGGAGAAGAGCTCCTTAAGTACAAAAGATTGGCCTCTTGTGAGCCCATGATACAACAAGCCAAAAGGAAAATTTTCCATCCCAAAAGATCTCTACAGGCTCTACTGGCCTTGTTACTTGGTTTGGACTACATCAGCCCACATGGAATCAGTCACTGTACCCTTACAACCAGCCTATTCTGCTCCATTCTGGTGTTTTCACCATTACAGGGCTGAACCAGCCCCTTTGCTGTTCAATCCCCTGGCTGGGGTTCTGTTACAACCAGCCCAGTTACTCTTATTTTCTTACTTACGGGCTGGTTGCCTCATGCAGCCAGCCCCTGGCCCCACATATGGGCCAGGTGGGACCCAGGACTCACCTGGGTCTGGTCTCAACCTCACTTGGGGGGGGGGTGTAACCGGCAGACATGCCACCCCCCCCTCTTTCTCTCAAATCCCTGGTGGGGGCGGTCAAATCCCCTCACCAGGGGCCCTGGGGGTTGATACCCCCAAGGCGTTGTCAAGAATAGTGGGCTGGGGGTGGTCAGATCCCCTCATCCCGTTGCTCCTCCCCCTTGGTAAAGGGGGGGGGAGAGCCCCCCTCTTGTCTCACTTCTTGGGTGGGAGGGTGATCAGATCCCCCCCGCAGCCGGTTGCTCTCTCTGCGGCCGGCACCATCATCCCCTGGGCAAGGGGGTGATGAAATCCCCCCTGCCCTGACCAAGCGCCCCGTTGCGGCCGGTTGCTGGCTGGTTCAACTTAGCCAGCCCCCCCTCCACCTTGCAATGGCAAGCGAGTGGAGGGGAAGGGAGCGGGGCCGCTGGCCCTTGCTCCCGCAGCGGTGGCTGCCCTTTGCAACTGGCCGGTCCCATGCGGCGTCGCACTGTGCGGGATCCCTTGGCCGCCGCAACAGCCCCGCGTGGGCCAAACCAAGGCATACAAGCAGCCCCAAGCAGGCCAAGGCACGGGCAGCAGCCCCAAGCGGGCTGGGACACGGGAGGCGGCCCCAATGGGCCGCCCCAAGCCCAAAAACTGAGACAAACCCACTTTTTGGAGGGCCAGACTGTCTGTTCAAGTATGTCCAAAATAAACCTTGGGCCCAATTATGCCCATACAAGCCCATCTGGCTGTATTTTCCCATATCCCCCACTGGGCCTGTTAGGGCCTGTGTACCAATGAGCCTGTTTCACGTGTTTTGAGGCAAGTCTCCCCAAATCCATGACATCCACACAGGCCTTTTTGGTCCGTGTGAGTGTCCAATGGGCCGGAGAGGTCCATATGTGCATCCCATTTGGATTACACTTATACGTTGTGGTGAACCATTTGGGACACCTTGGGAAAAGAATTCAAATTTTTTTTTTTTAAAAAAAAAAAAAAATTTTGAACTTAGAAAAGATTTGGATCCTTTTCTCCTCCTCATCCTCATTGCATTGCTCATCCTCATCCTCATTGCTTGCATCCTTCTCATCCTCATTGCGTTGCTCCTCATTGCTCACGTTGCTCCTCATCCTCATTGCTCACATCCTTCTCATCCTCGCGCGTTGCTCATCCTCATCCTCATTGTCACGCGTTGCTCATCCTCATCCTCATTGTCGCGCGTTGCTCATCCTCATCCTAATTGTTGCGCATTGCTCATCCTCATCCTCATCTTTGCGCGTTGCTCATCCTCATCCTTGCGCGTCACTCATCACTCATCATCATCATCCTCTGCTTCCTTCTTCTCATCCACCCCAAACCCACCATGGAAATCAATTGGGGCATCCAAAAAAGTTTACAAGGCTCAGATTGAAACTCAAGACTCATCAGGGTGCCAAGAAAAAATTCTTGGTCACCGGTAGTGGTCAATTCAAACAATATTAGCCACTCCACATCTGCCCAAGAACCTTGCTCTGAGGCTTGACAAGACAAAGTTGATCAACCCAATTTGTTCATCATTGATCCTCAAACTACTACCCACTCACTTGATTGAACGGATCAGGATCAGAAAGACCATCGGATTGATATCAACTAACCAAAAAAAAATTGAAAGACAATTGATCTTCAGTCTATGACTCCTATCTTCCCACCATCATCAATCCGTCAATTGTCATCAATTGGTTGAGCGTCATCAAATCATCCAACTCAAGGCCAAACTCAATTCCCCATCTGATCCCCAAGCCGCTCCCCAACCAATCCATCACCCTTCCTGGGACTCTCCCACCCCCTTCCATCTCTGGGTGGGGGTGGAGAGTGTCAACTACCACCTGTGGACACCCGCTGGCAGTCTGATCCGTTTTCCTTTCCCACCCCCTTCCGCCTTTGGGCAAGGGGTGGGTGATTCCAGAATTGTTGCGCGCGCCCCTCCACGGACGGATGCAAAAGATGGTGAAGGGATGAGAAGGATCCCACCCCGGTCAGGCAGGCTGGATTTCCACTGGCCTGCGTGATCAAATTTTTCTGATCACCTGAAAATCTGAAAATCAAAAAAATTCTTTCTTTCTTTTTCCGCTCTGTTTGTAGTATCCCTTGTACATAGTCTAACAGGGCCTCCTGCCCATATAAGGAGGGGCTCTCCCCTGCCTTTTGGGGGGTAATCAGCACATCGGACATCACATCAGATCAGCACATGGTATCCTAACACACACCACATCCTAAGATCATCAGTATCCTCTTGAAATACATCATCCGTGGGGTCTTCATTCCCCTTTATCTGAGACAAAAAATTTGGGTATATCTATGATTGCCCCTTGATCCTTGAGCCTCCATACTCAAACCCCTTGATCCCTGATCCTTATCACCAACCAATAGCTTTGCTGGTTGAAGAAGAATTTGACTAATTGAATTCTTGAGTGTGTTACACCACTCATGATCATTTTATCCAACCATACTGGTCCTGATCATCCTTTGATTATCTTTCTGGACCCAGTCACGTATGACTGAAGAGGTTTTATTAAGCTTAAAAAAACCTGGAGTGTTAAAGCTCCCTTCATCTCTTTTGAAGTTGAATTCCGCCACGCTGCTCTTGAGTCCCTTGAGAAGTGTTGGGTTATTCTTGTTTGAATCAGTTATTGATTTTGCTTCTAGAGATTCTTCAAACAATTAGCTTTGTCTTGTGCAGCCACCCACAGTTATCTGGTACCCTTCAAGCGCTTGATTGCAGAGAGTTGGGCAGGTTCATTGAGAACCTGGAGGTTGTTTGGGATTGAGTTGATCTATCCTAAGCTCCTGCTGACGACCAGAGCTATTAGCTTGTGGGCATTGTCACTCACAATTGCCTTTTCTTGTTGAATTATGAACAATTCTTGACTCCTTCCATTCAACTTTTCCCCAACATCATCTTGCCTCAGATAGTGTTGTCTCCCAGCTACTGACTACTATAATCTTTATCCTCTTACATTTGGTCCCCCATTTACCAGGTTCTGGACTTTGATCTTGGTTACATTTAAATATTTTTGTAAAACTCAGGAGGGCAGCCTAAACAGCACCTTTCCCCTCCACAGAACTGCCACGGCCTAGCACCGTCTGGAGTCTTACAACGTAGCACACTTGTAAGTGCATACATATTTTAACACACCCCCTTAATCCAAAAGGGGTGACATCAGCATATTAGTCACAAAGCCTTGATGGTTGTTCCTATCTAAAGCCTTAGTCAAGATATCTGCAATCATTGCTCCAGTGGGCATGTACCTCAACACAATCTCCTTGCAGTTAACTGCATTACAAATATAGTTATAGTGAGCATTGATATGTTTTGTTCTTGAATTGAACACTTGGTTTTGCCCCAACGCAATGGCTCTCTGGTTATCAGAATACAACAAGGCAAACCCTTGTGGTTTATGTGCATCCTCTAAGACTTTTATCAACCATTTTGCTTCCTGTGAAGCTGCTAAGTAACTCTATACTCAGGTTCTGTTGAAAGACTTATTCCCAACACCTTCTTGGACATCCATGACACCAGATTCTTACCTAAGAAGAATAAAAGACCACTTGTTGATTCCCTAGTGTTACCATCTGCCCAACTTTCATTGGAATAACAAACCAAACCAAAGTTTGCTGACTTTGTAAACAACAGTCCCAGACTGTGCATTCCTTTAAGATACCTTATAACTCTCTTGAATGCTGACCAATGCCTCATGATTGGCTTCTCTAAGTGTTGTGACAAGACACCAATTGAAAAAGCAATATTGGGCCTTGTAGAATGCCCCAAATAATTAACCAATCCAATAGCTGACCTGTAGTGGTACCCAGATTGAACAAACTCCAGATACTCCTCATCTGTAGAATTCTCTAAACAAATGTTTGACTGCATGGGGGTACCAAACTCCTTTGCATCCTCTAAGCCATATTGCTTAAGAAGAGCTTCCACGTAATGACTCTGGTCTAAATTAATACCATTCTTGCTCTTACTGACTTCCATTCCTAGCACCTGTTGCACCAGACCAAGATCTTTTATGTTGAATTCCTTTTTGAGTGTCTCCAGGACTCTCTCTTTACCATTTCCAATAATGATAATGTCATTGACCCATACAAACAAAATTGCATCCTTTCTTACAAAAAGACAAGGGTTGGCCTCAGATGTCTTGAAACCAATTTGTATCAGTTTCTCACTCATGGTATTATACCACAACCTAGCTGCTTGCTTCAATCCATAAAGGGATCAACATAGCTTGAGGACATATTCCCCTTTATCTGCTGAAATAAAACTTCTAACACAGGTTTTAATCATGGTTTCTGGTTTAGTCTCTACTAAACATTCACAAAAACCATCAGGCATTGACATATAAACAGTCTCCTCCTCTCCAATTTTTGCATTAAAGTATGCTGTTACAAAATCAGCTTGTCTGATTTCTTCTCTCAACTCCACTGCCAGAGCAATGATATACCTGAAGGTGGACAGTTTTCCAGTTGGTGAGAAAGTTTCTTGGTAATTGATACCCTCTCTCTGCTTGAAGCCCTGTGCAATGCATCTAGCTTTGAATCTTTTCAAAACTCCATTTGTGTCAAAATTCTTGTTTAAAACCAATCTAGACCCCACAATGGTCTTTCCTTTTGGAACAGAATCCTGCTTAACCACTTCAAATACACTATTATTTTCTAGAGAATCAAATTCCTCAAAAATAGCACTCTTCCAGTTGGCTCTCTCATCAGAATTCATAGCTTGGCAAAAGGTATTTGGTTTAACCCTGTTACCCATTTCTGAACTCAACTCCAGGACTTCATTGAGCATACACTGTTCCTGAAAGGTATCTTCCTCATATCCTGCGGCAGAATAATGGGACTTCCATTCCCCATACCTAGCAACTGGTACTCTAACCCTACCACTCCTTCTAACTGGAGGTGGAGGCTCATCAGGTTCCAAATTAAGGGACTCCCCTGAAGCGGGCACTCAACCCTCTGGTGGCACGTCTGCCATCTCTTCATCTTCTGGAACCACATGTTCCTCAGCCTTTCCTGGTGAAATAGGTGCTAATTCTATTTCTTTCTGTGACCTATTCACAACAACATCTTCACTCCTTTTGAGTGGAAAGGTACTTTCACCAAATTTTACATCCCTACTACAGATAACCTTTCTTGTCCCTGGACAATAGATCCTATAAAATTGACTTATTAAATCATAGCCTACAAGTGTCCCTGTTCTGGCTCTAGGGTCTAATTTTCCGACCATCTCATTATGGTGGAAACTATAATACACCAAGCAACCAATTGTTCTTAGGTGTGATGTTTTGGGGTACAACTTCCAAAACTGATAATGAGGACTCTTCCCATTAACACTTACAATTTTATGCAACAGAAAGACTGTACACATCAACTCAGCCCATAACAACTTTGGTAGACCAGATTGAGAAATAATAGTTCTGACCTTGTCCAGTAAAGTCCTATTCATTCTCTCAACTATTCCATTATTTTGTGGAGTACTTGCAGTAGTGACTATATGAATGATACCATAATCTTTCAATAACCCCTCAAAATCTTTACTCAAAAATTCACCACCTCCATTGGTGATAACCCTATTGATCTCCTTCATCAGACAATTCTGTTTCCAGACTTTAAAGATTACAGAAACCTCCTCTGTGGTCTGATCCTTAGATTGAATTGGTTTAACCCAAACATAATTAGTTGCAGTATCAACTAAATTGATGAAGTATCTTGCCCAAGTAAGGGACTCCGGTGTGAATGGCCCTGCCGAATCAATGGAAAATTCCTCTCTAGGAACATAAGTCAAATCTCTACTCTTTGAGAACACATTTCTAGTCTTAGCCCCTAAGGTACAACTCTCACAGTTGCTGTCCTTTACCTTATGGCCACTTCTATTGTGAGAAATAGTGCTCAAGGCTGAGATTTTGAACAAGCTTGCACACAAAAGCTTGTTCCAAAGCCTCCACTAATAACAGTTCTCCCATTCATATCAATAACAAACTTATCTTCTTTAAGATAAAAAATCTGAAACCTTTTTTCCACAACACTGCAAGGGAAACAAGGTTATAAGGCAAATCTGGTACATAGAACACTTTCTCAAAAGAAATTTTGAAACCCAAGTGATTTTCAAGAATAACTTTTCCAATTCCTTTAATCTGAATTGTTCTGCATTTCTGACCAATATTTAAAACTCCATCATAATCACTAAGATTTGAATATAAATTTGGTTCAAAGAACATGTGATCTGTACAGCCAGAATCAATCATAACAAGAACATCCTCCTTCAATCCTCTAAATAGGAAAGAAGCTTTATCAGTCACTGATAAGTTCTCATCTTTGAGGTTTAGATTACTCACTTTGTAATTGATGAAGTCCATTTCTTGATCCTCATCAATTTTGGCCTTCTTGTTGGGACCTTCTTCCCCAAAAACTATTTCCATTGAACCATCAAACGCCACCATTGCAATGTTTTCAGTAGTGAGATGGACCTCCTTGTCATTCTCTTTTGAATTCTTCCTCTTCTTGGTCTCCTTGCAATCCTTAGCATAATGCCCCTTATTCTAACAATTATAGCACAAGCCCTTGGAAAAATCATTTTTTGCCTTCTTGCAAGATTTTCAAGTCTTTCCAACAAGGGCTGTTCCAGCACCCCCCTTCATCTTGAACTGAAGATCATCCTTTTCAATCATTTTCACTACATCCTCCTCCCCAGGAAGGAGATCCAATTGAGAAATAATTCTGACTAAAGAATCAAACTCCTTTGGTAGCTTCTGAAGGATTAAGAGTGACAAACACTCAGGATCCATTTTAAGTCCTGATGAATTAAACTTGGCTATGCTAGACCTAGCCTCTGCAATAAACTGTTTGCAATTTAAATATTGTAACTAAAACAGTTTATTGAAAGCTATACCCTTTTGGTGAACCAAATCACCAGCATACTTGGACTTAAGCAACTTCCAAAGGATTCTGCCCCTCCTTCTCTCATCTACCCTAAGAGTATTGGCAACCCATGTCACATGATTCTCATCAAGATGACCAAGGATGAGATGATAAGACTTTTTCTCCACTTCTGAACTGATCAAAGTGTCATCTGCATCCATTATCTCCCCAGAACAGATGTTGTCCAGCTCACTATCCATAAGAACAGCCCAAGCATTATAATTCTGAATTTTCAGAACTATCTTGGTGGAGCTAACATCAGGGATATAGGACATCTTCTTGGAAAACTTGAAGTCTTTGAGGTTCTCCAGAGTAAGGTACAAGGGTCTAGATGGCTTGGAATTAATGATGATGTTGGTACTAATAATGTGTTATAATTATGGCCAGCAATTAGCTTAGGAAAGTGAGCAGTATTTAAAGCAAAAGAAATTCTGGACACCTTGTGTCAATAATTGCTTGATGGGCTCTCACAATGGGGGCAATAAGTTGGATGATATTGTTGATGAATTCAATTGAATGATGAATGGATTAATGGAAAACAGCAGGGAGAAGAGCTCCTTAAGTACAAAAGATTGGCCTCTTGTGAGCCCATGATACAACAAGCCAAAAGGCAAATTTTCCGCCCCAAAATAGCTCTACAGGCTCTACAGGCCTTGTTACTTGGTTTGGGCTACATCAGCCCACATGGCATCAGTTCCTGTACCCTTACAACCAGCCTATTCCGGTCCATTCTGGTGTTTCCACCATTACAGGGCTGAACAATCCCGTTTGCTGTTCAATCCCCTGGCTGGTTGTCCATTAAAACCAGCCCAGTTACTATTATTTCCTTACTTACGGGCTGGTTGCCTCTTGCAGCCAGCCCCTGGCCCCACATATGGGCCAGGTGGGACCCAGGACTCACCTGGGTCCGGTCTCAACCTCACTTGGGGGGGGGGGGGGGTGTAACCAGCCAACATGCCCCCCCTCTTTCTCTCAAATCCCTGGTGGGGGTGGTCAAATCCCCTCACCAGGGGCCCTGGGGGTTGATACCCCCAGGGCGTTGTCAAGAATAGTAGTCTGGGGGTGGTCAGATCCCCTCAGCCCATTGCTCCTCCCCCTTGGTAAAGGGGGGGGGGGAGAGAGCCCCTCTTGTCTCCCTTGGCTGGTGGGAGGGTGATCAGATCCCCCCCCACCACCAGTTTCTCTCTCTGCAGCAAGCATTTTCATCCCCTGGGCAAGGGGTTGATTAAATCCCCCCTTCCTTGACCGACTGCCCCGTTGTAAGACTCCAAATGGTGCTAAGCCGTGGCAGTTCTGTGGAGGGGAAAGGTGCGCTTTAGGCTGCCCTCCTGAGTGTTACAAAAATATTTAAACTGAACCAAGATCAAGGTCCAGAACCTGGTAAAAGAGGAATAAATTAGTAAAGGATAAAGATGATAGTAGTTTGGTAGCAATGGAACAGCACTATCTGCGCCAAGATTATGTGGGAAAAACTTGGAAAAAAGAAGCTAAAGTTTGTTTAAAGTTCAAAGAACAAAGCTGTTTTATGTAAACAACACCCAAAAGCTAATAACTCTGGTTGTCAGCAG
Organism: Puccinia polysora; assembly: GCA_025617555.3. Taxonomy (NCBI): domain Eukaryota; kingdom Fungi; phylum Basidiomycota; class Pucciniomycetes; order Pucciniales; family Pucciniaceae; genus Puccinia; species Puccinia polysora. The sequence continues at coordinate 48,414,712 of CM062615.1, forward strand.
AAGTTTGGGGTTGATCAACTAAAACCCAACCAACCTCCAGGTTCTAAATGAACCTGCCCAACTCTCCGCAATCAAGTGCTTGCAGGGTACCAGATAACTGAGGGTGGCTGTACAAGAAAAAGCACTATGTTTAAGAAGCTCTAAAAGCAAACAGTAACTGATTTGAAGCAAGGATAACCTCAAAAATTCTCAAGGAACTCAATAGTAGGCTGGAAGAATGCAACTCCAAAAAAAATAAGGGAGGTATGCCACTCCAGGTCTTAAGCTTAATAAGAACTCTTCAATCAATTGTGATTGGATGCAGAAAGATGATCAAGGAGAGATCAAGAGTACCAGTATGGTCAGAGAAAGGCATCAAGGAGTGGTATAACACACTCAAGAATTCCAACAGACAGAATTCTCTTTTTTGAGTATTCTCCTGCTCTCATCTCCTGCCGCATGTCTGCGCGCTTGAGCGCTCTTCCTCTCATCTCTGACCGCGCCTCTGTGCATGGGTGCGCACCAAGTCTAGGAAGGGGACCCGGATGTGTTCCTCTCCTTCACACCCGGCCTCAAAGCTCCTCACCAATCTTCAGACCACCATTGACCCCTCATCTAATCTGCTTCTCTTGATCCTCTATCTTCCTCTTCTTCTCTGCTCTTTCTCCCTTTCTCATTCACTTCCATCTCTATTTTCTTTTTCATTCCTGTTCTCTATTTCAATCCCATGTACAACCAACATTCCTCCATTGAATAACCACTCAACTCAAATACCACAATCTATGACTGGTAAGATGACAATCTCTCCAACAAGACCTCATTGAACTCATCTGACTCCATATCTTGAATATTTCTTCTCCATCTTCACTCAAATCCTACCTCTTTCTGTCCTCTCATTGTCTAACCCTCCTTAGATCTCCCTCAACTCAAAGCTTTCTCATTAAACAACACACATTGATCAACGCTTTAGGACTCTACCCTTTTATTTTCTTATTTTTCTCTCTTTCCTTGAAGTCTCCTTCTGATGCGCCCTCTTTTTGATTCTCTTTGTCACTCAGCCTGTTGGTTATAAGTCCTCAAGAAATTCAATTCAATCTTATTACGGTTAAAAGCCAAAGGACCTACCTACAAACCTAACCAATCAAACCATGAATGAACCAACAGGAGCAAACGATTATTTCCATCAAGTCGCTCTCAAAGCATCAGTCGATGCCATTCCCCCTTTGAAAAAAGAAAATTACTCCATCTGGCGAGACAAGATGCTCATGTTGTTCAACCTCAAGGATATCAAGGACGCAATCACTCATAATTCTGGCCCCCTATCATCAAAACAAGATAGAGAAATTAGGGCAATAATGCTATCTAAGCACAACAGTACCACCCACGCTAATGTTGTAAAATCCACAAACATCTCATCTTCTAAGCTTCTATGGGCCAAAATTACAAGAAGATTTGCCTCCTCAGAGACAGCTAATTGACCAAGAGTATTCAATCACTTCCTCCATTTGGTCTTCCACGAAAATGCTATCAAGAGTTTCATCACCAAAATGAGAAAATCTATCACAAGAATGATGGATGTTGGGATCAAATTACCTAATGATATCTTGGCGTAACTTCTACAATTCAAATTTCCCCCAACACTCGAAAACCTCAAACAACAAATTATGCATGTATCAAAGAACTTAACAATGGACTTTGTGTTCAACCATCTTATCCAATACCATAACAAGAGAAAGGCTCAATCCAACCTGAATAAGGCATCCACCGACGTCTCATTAGTCTTGACAAAGACAAGGAATTTTAAGGACAAGAAGAAAGTCAAAATGAGATGCTTTGAGGGGTACCATGATCCCAACGCGCCTCACACCAAATCTTTGTGCTTCCATCTCCATCCCAAAGTTCCTCCTGAATGGTGGATCAAACAACAAAACAAGTGGAAAAATAAGCTTAAGAAGAATCCAACAATTAATTACCATGCTTTTCTGACCCTCTGGATTAATGCGGATAACAATCCTAATCTACTCCTGGACTCTGGAGCTAATGTTGACATTTTTAATGATTTAAAGTTTTTCTTGTCCATAGAGCTACAAGAGGAGCCCAAAGAAATCAAAACGGGAAAACTGGAGGCCAATCTCAAAATACAAGGAATTGGGACAGTCAAATTAGAGTGGAACAATTCCGTGGTCACGCTTGAAGATTGGGCTTACGTTCCAGACATTGTTGTCAATCTGATCGGCCCTGGAATCCTTGCAAAGAAAGGCTGTAACCTCTCTCAAACTTGCAATACATTCAAGGTGACTCGCCAAGATCAAATCATGCTGAAGGGATTAATAAGGGACAATTTTTTTGTCATTGAAAAACCCCGATTGAATTGCCAAAACAATTCTGCAAATGTCGCCAATCAATTTTCTAACTCTACCAATACTCTATCTGATCTACATAAAATGTACGGCCACGCATCTATCTCTACACTCAAACCTCTCTTAAAGGATTGTTTCTCCAATGACAAAATCCAGAATTTCCAATGTGACAGCTGCGTCAAGAGCAAGATCACCAGATCTTCCTTTTCCAATATTTCTACTCCCGCCAACAAACCTTTAGAATGAATCCATCTCAACTTGGTTGGTCCAATTACCCCTCAATCAAAGGCTGGCTACCAATATCTGCTCACTCTGGTCAACAATTACACCGGTTACCTCGCAAGTTTTCCCCTGACCTCCAAAGATCAGACTCCTGAAATAATTATCAACATCCTAGAGACTGAATATAAACGTTTGAACTATTATCCCTACAAAATATTCTCAGATAAAGGAACGTAATTCACAAATTCCACCCTAAAAGACTTTGCCAAAAAGAATTTCATTAAACTCCGCACTTCTGAGCCATACCATCCTCAACACAACGGACAATTTGAAAGAGCTAATAGAACGATCATCAAATCCGCCCGGTCAACCTTCTCCTTGTCCCATCTAGCCAAGAATTATTGGCATATAGTAACACGTATTTTTTGCTTTATGTTAAATCAGATCCCTCGAGAAGGTAACAAATCAGCTCCTTGGGAACTTATGTTTGGTAAGAACCTCCCAGCTAATTACTTATAACCCGTAGGTTCTCCTTTGATCTATCTTGCCAATCGCTTGCAAAAAGGAAGAAAATTTGACAAAAAAGGTCTTGAAGGAATCCTGATTGGTTTCAACCTGACATTCCACTCTTACTTAATCCTAAACTCACTTGGAGCAATTGTAGAAACCAAACACGTTAAGTTCCTCAAGAACCAACTCAATGAATTTCCCTTCCTCAAATTGTCAGGCTTGGACATCTTTTCCCAACCAGAATCAAATGCCTACAAGAATGATTTCTCCACAAATGAAAAACAATATTCAATTAGAGAACCTGCCTCGGAACACTCTGACTCTGACTCTGATCAAGAAGGTTCTCTCCACTCTATACCTCAATCCCCTCCTCTTCCTTCCCACTCTGATCCCAAACCTCCGCAAAAACGACCCAATCTACGTCCAAGGCATGAACTTCAGAGACCCCAAAGATATGGCTTCCACCATTATTATGAACCTCCCTCATACAAGGCCGCCCAAAAATGTTCTGAATGGCCTAGATGGAAGGCAGCTTCTGAAGAAGAACTCAACTTGATTGAAAACCAGGAAGTCTGGGAAGAATTTTATGGCAAACCCAACAATATACTAAATACAACATGGGTATTCAAAGTGAAGGAGAATTGCCACAGAGAGCCCATGAAGTATAAAGCACGGCTATGCGTGCAAGAGTTTGACCAGGTTCAAGGTGTAGATTTTGAAGAGACTTGGGCCCCAACGGGGAAACTCAGATCCCTTTGTCTTTCTCTGATCTATGGCTTGAAGAATCAAATGACATTCACTCAGTTCAATGTAAAAGGAGCTTTCCTCCGCGCTCCCCTGAACAAAATTGTAGTAATCAAAACCCCTGAAGGATCAAATCAAAAATCCCCCTTTCTCAAATTGAAGAATTCACTCTACGGTTTAGGTCAGTCACCCAAGAATTGGTACAAGAAGCTTACCGCATGGATCAAATCTCAAGGATTCCAAGAATCCACCAGCAACCCATGTCTATACCTCAACTCTAAGTCAGGGGAAGTCCTTTACTTCCATGTTGGCAATCTGATTCTGGTAGGGAAATCTGACTCGTTTGCAATCAACTTCTTGAAGAGATTCTCAAATTCCTTGTGCCACTCGCCAAATATGATTCTTGGGATGTTAATGCAATTCAACAGGACAGCATATATCTAAGTCAACCAAAACATATCAAAAGAGGCCTGGAAGAATTGGGTCTTACCAAATGCAAAAACATCAATTCGCCTCTTACTCAAAACTTCCATCTTGAGCCAGCCTCTGGCGAAGACCATGCTCAGTTCTGTCAACTCAACATCAATTATTGATCTACAATCGGATTGCTGAACCATCTCTCTCAATATACTTATCCGGACATCCCCTTCGCCGTCTCCAGTCTTGCAAGATTCAATGCAAAACCGGGACTCACCCACTGGAAAGAAGTACGCAAGGTGTGGAAATATCTCAAGACAACTAGGGACTTCAAGCTGACTCTGAAGTATGACTCATCCAAGGATAACATCTTGGGCTATAGTGATGCTACGTGGGGCAACAACCCCACTTCTTGCAATTCTCAAACTGGATATATAATACTACACTACGGTAGCCCAGTTCTCTGGAATTCCTCAAGACAGCGGAATGTTACATATTCCTCTACCAAATCTGGACTCAACACCTTACTCGACTGCTACCTCAACTTGAAGTGGATTAATCACCTTGTAGAAGAAATCAATGGCTCCTCCTCCAATAAACCAGCAATATATATAGATAACAAAGGATTAGGCGATAAAATAAAAAAATTTGGCTCACATTTGAAATCACGACACATTGACATCAAAACTAAAGGTCTACATGAAGACTTTTCCCTTACTAAGTTTGACCTTCATCTTGTTCCCACTGATGAAATAATAGCAGACCCGTTGACTAAAGCCACCTCTGTCGGAGCTCTCCAACTTCTTCAAAAATCAATATTCCATCCTCAATCTAACCAACACTAGGTCAATATCATCTTACCAGTCACAAGGGGTGTTGAGTATTCTCCTGCTCTCATCTCCTGCCGCATCTCTGCGCGCTTGAGCGCTCTTCCTCTCATCTCTGACCGCGCCTCTGTGCGCGGGTGCGCGCCAAGTCTAGGACGGGGACCCGGATGTGTTCCTCTCCTTCACACCCGGCCTCAACGCTCCTCACCAATCTTCAGACCACCATTGACCCCTCATCTAATCTGCTTCTCTTGATCCTCTATCTTCCTCTTCTTCTCTGCTCTTTCTCCCTTTCTCATTCAATTCCATCTCTATTTTATTTTTCATTCCTTTTCTCTTTTTCAATCCCATCTACAACCAACCTTCCTCCATTGAATAACCACTTGACTCAAATACAACAATCTATGACTGGTAAGATGACAATCTCTCCAACAAGACCTCATTGAACTCATCTGACTCCATATCTTGAATATTTCTTCTCCATCTTCACTCAAATCCTACCTCTTTCTGTCCTCTCATTGTCTAACCCTCCTTAGATCTCCCTCAACTCAAAGCTGTCTCATTAAACAACACACATTGATCAACGCTGTAGGACTCTACACTTTTATTTTCTTATTTTTCTCTCTTTCCTTGAAGTCTCCTTCTGATGCGCCCTCTTTTTGATTCTCTTTGTCACTCAGCCTGTTGGTTATAAGTCCTCAAGAAATTCAATTCAATCTTATTACTCTTCAACCAGCAAGGATATTGGTTGGTGATAAGGATCAGGCCACAGAGAGGCAAAGAATAAGGATCAATGGATCAGGGGGCAATCATAGATATACCCAGGATGAGGATGAGGATTCAATTTCAATGATAAAGGGGGGACATATGCACACACTCCCCATTGGATTTTTGGAAAAGGCAGGGGAGAGCCCCTCCTTTTATAGACCATGGGTCCCTGTAGAATATTTACAAGAGATACTAAAAATAGAGTGGAAAAAAAGTTTTTTTATTTTTTTTATTATTTTTTTAACACACATGAGAAAAAAGACAAAAAGAGAAACTGATGAGAACCAAGACAACAAATAAAAAATTGAAATGATAGGAATATCTTGGATGGGCATGGGCAGGAGAGCTGCAGGTGGGGAATTGTGCGGAAAGGCTGACAGGCCCTGGAAATTGCTGACCGCGGATGATTGTGCAAGAGCGGCCAGAGGTTGTTGTTGGGTGAGATTGGTTGGGTGGCTGCTGGAGTCAGTGGAAATGGACATGGTAGAGGGGGTGATGATCAGAGGAGGACTCTTGCGCAAGATTGTTGGTCCATTGGTTGGATGAACGGCCAAGGTGGGAGATAGGGGTGCAAGATTGGTTGTGGGAACAACCAATTGAGTCAGCGGATGGAGGTTTTTCCCATGACCAACCTTGCACAGATGACCAGATTGGATGGCAGTGGGGTGAGGGATGATGATTGGAGGAGGACTCTTGGGCAAGATTTTTGGTCCATTGGTTGGATGACAAGCCAAGGTGGGAGATAGGGGTGCAAGATTGGTCGTGGGAACAACCAATCAAGTCAGCGGATGGAGGTTGTTCCCTTGACCAACCTTGCGCAGATGACCAGATTGGATGGCAGCGGGGTGAGGGATGATGATTGGATGGGTTTTAGAGTAGTTTTTTGACCAAGTTGATGTTAGAGGATTGGATGGCCCAATTCAACCTGGCCAAAGGGGTCCAATTGTCTAAGAATGTCACTGGGAGTGGTTTGTGGTTGTGAGTGAGATGACAACGTTTGGATAGGGATGGGATGGATGAGGAGGATGATTTGATGGAAATCACGAGTGATGATTGATCAAATAATAAACATTCAAGTCAATCAAGAACTCATTGAGAGGGGAGAGAGAGAGGGGGGATGACCAATGAATGTCCATTTCCGTTGATGTTGATGACAATGCCGGCGCCGGCAAGGGTTGAGCCAAGCCAAGCTGGTCTTCACCCATGCAATTTGGCAAAACAAAGGACCAAAGCAAGAAGCACAAAGATTGAACACAAGACCTGGGCAGTTGGACACCCCAAGAGATGATACTAGACAACTAGGAGAGTGGGAGCTGGAAGTTTGGGAACTGGATATGGAAATCATTCTGGATCAGAAGTGTTTTTTTTTGATCTAAATGGAGGCTATAGAAAAGTTCATAAAAATTTTACTTTTTCTGTACTGGTCCAGAGGTTTCCCAGATTGGGCACCACACCATTGCGGCCAGTTGCTGGCTGGTTCAACCCAGCCAGCCCCCCCCTCCCCCTTGCAATGGCAAGCAAGGGGACTGGGAGGGAGCCGGGGCTGCTGGCCCTTGCTCCCACAGCAAGGGCCGGGCCCGCACGGTGTTGCACCGCATGGGATCCATTGGCTGCCGCGACAGCCCCGCGCGGGCCGTCGGGCCCCGCGTGGGCTAAACCAAGGGATACAAGCGGCCCCAAGCGGGCCACGGCACTGGCAGCAGCCCCAAGCAGGCTGCGACACGGGCGGTGGCCCCAATGGGCCGCCCTAAGCCCAAAACCTGAGACAAACACTGTCAGCCTCTTGGATGCCAAGACCATTGCTATGCTTTAGCTACCAGAGGTGATAGAATAAATAATAAATATATTATTTAATAAATGCAGCAAAAATAGGTAAAATATTTGGATTAAGCTTGTGGCAAGGTTAATTGGTTTGGTTATGGTTTATTGTTTTAAATCAATATGAATAAATTGATTATTAAATACTTTTATAGAGGGGCCACAATTATATTGGGGATCTTTAACACCTCTCTTCAGGGATTTCAGTATGAAAACACTATTCCTTGTTTGGGCTCTTTAGTTTAAAGGATATTTTGCCCAAAGATAATATGTATATAAAATACATGGCAGAGTGGCAGGGCCTTTTAACCAAGCTGTCAAAACAGAGGAAGGATGATAAAACTCAATGGTTTATTATTGAATCCTTAGGGTATCTGTTTGGGACATGCACTGATGGGTTAAACCTTTATACTGGGGTTATAAGGTTGTTCAGCAGTTTTCATTAATAAAAAAAGAGGTTGAGGACAGATATCATTAATCAGACTTAGCCATAAATAACTTACTTATCCCTTAGATACTTGATTACCTTGGAACGGTGTCTGGATATAAATATAACTGGGTCTCTGCCCATCAATATCCTCAAAAGAGCTCTTTATTTGTAGCTTTTGGAGTCCCAATATTATCCTTCTGATGGGTACAGGGGCTCAAAGGGACGGACACTAAGGCTAGCAGGGTAACCAGTGCTAGCCTATCACATGTTCTTGGTGCTATAACACGGGTAGCATCTACTTCCTCAGGGTATGGGAATTATTTTGATTTATCATTGATATTAGGACATGTGAATAACACTAATCTGTCCTATTTGTGTATTATTTAATTAATTATCCTGAGTAAATGTTCCCAGTAAGTTAATAATTATTTTAATAGACATTTCTACGGACATCCTGATGTCAGGTGAGTTCTCATTATGTATTAAATAACTGGAGTAAAGTCATGATATTGATTTTACTCCTTATTTTCGAGTTCCAGTTGATTTACTAAAATCATTACTTAAAAATATAAGTAATGGGAATTCATGTAATATTTTTACATCATTATTTTTCTTAGTATGTCACAAAGATATTGATCTCTAGAAATTCTCAAAAAGGATATAAAAGTATTTTAATATATTTTTGGAAGTTTTCATTGTCTTATTTGCAACATTCTTGGTACTTGGAATTATATTTAATAAAAAATACGTATAAGGGTTATTTAAGTATTTTTATATATTATTATGTACTTTCAGACTATCTAATATCCATGGGAACATTTATTACATATGTAGAATGTTCCCTTGTGGGTTGTAGCATGTTTATGCGGTACCTAAGCCTCTCAGGCCGCCTGTCACTCTTTCAACCCGTAGTCCCGCGGCTGCGTGCTTGTCAGAGGCCCAGGGCTGCGTACAAGACCTTGAAGGAGTGACAGGGCTGTATCTCAGCCGCGCGCGGGTGCATTGGCTGCTGCGGCTGCATGCGGGAATTGTGACAAAACACATTTCCGCCTGTAACTCCTAAAATAATCACAACACCTCAATTCTGACTTAATTTTAGGTGCGAAATCTATACGTGACAATACGTGTGAAATATTTAATTGGTCAAAAAGCTCAATGGTGGTACCGTGGCATTTTGGTCTTTCTTTTCCTTAATTATTTAAAAATATAAAGAGTTGGATTTCAAGGGTGGGGTAAGTGAGTGACCCTACCTAATTTTGGGTGGAGAATCCATTTCTTTAATAATATTGATGGTTTTCCTACTCCTTCTTAGGTTAATTGTATTATTATTAAATATTTTATTTTTGTTACTTTTGCAGCTTGATCTGCAATAGTAGCAAGCTGACAAACACACCTTGGCGGGCCAGCCCGTCTGGCCAAGTATGTCCAAAATAAACCTTGGGCCCAATTATGCCCATACAAGCCCATCTGGCTGTATTTGCTCATATCCCCCACCAGGCCTTTTAGGGCCCGTGTACCAATGAGCCTGTTTCACGCATTTTGAGGCCAGTTTCCCCAAATCAGTGACATCCACACAGGCCCGTATGGTCCGTGTGAGTGTCCAATGGGCCAGAGAGGTCCATATGTGCATCCCATTTGGATTACACTTATACGTGGCACACGCGTAAGTGCATACTTATTTTAACACCATTCTCACCTCTTAAGTACTTGTTTGATTGTTTCAGTTTTTTGCTTCATAATTTTTACCAATTCTAATTAGAAGCCATAATTCAGCCTGTAGAACTGAAATTTTCTGTTGATGTATTCCAAATTAATTACAACCATTTCTTTCTTCTTGGTTTTTTTCTATACTCATATTTTTATTTCATTCCTTGAAATAATTAACTTTTTCTAAATTTTTTTATCCCTTATAAATCTTTCACAATTGAGAGGAAAGTGAAAGAGAGTGAGAAGGTTTCCAAGGGAGAAAAATCTGGACTGGATATTGATCCTGGCATTTAGAGACAAGGTAATTATCTGCAGAATAAAATAATAATAATAAAAACATTACTGTTTGGAGGATGAATAGGAGGTGGTTCCTTTGGTGAAGAAGTAATAAAAATCAACAAGTGTTTTGGATACCGCAGAGCTAGCAGGGGAGGGAAATATTTGGTGGGGAATTCTAAAATGGTATCAATGAGTAGGAATGGGGGGGGGGCAGAGAAGGGGATCAGATGGAAGCTGGAATGGGTGAAGGAGGATCAGTGGGAAAAGTCACTTGAGCGGGGATTGGTTTTTGAGGAGAAGAAAAAGAAGAAGGAGCATTGGAAGGAACCAGGTTCATAGGCAGAGGAGGTCCTGCAGGGCCCCACTGCTGAATTTGTAGTTTTTACCAAGTGAAAAAAGCCCCACCCACAAAGGGCTTTGGCCCAAGCAATTGAGTTTGGAACATCTTCCAGAAAAGGTGGAGGAAATATTTGGTTTTGGCCCAAAACTGCCAGAAAATCGTCTGCATAGCTGTCTTGGGGAAGGGGAGTCCAAAATTCCAAGCAATTTTCCTCATTTTTATAGACCAAAAATTTATCCATGGGGTTGTGGTGGGAGCATTTGCAGCAACCAGGGCTAGAGGAGGATGTGCAAGGAAGAGAGGGTGGGAGCATCTGACTTGCAGAGGGGCCCACAAAGGAGCATAAATGGTGAGATTTCCTGCCGGTTTTTTAGGCAGGGAAACCAGCAGTCTGGAAGCAGGAGAAAAATGTGTGGGTGAAGTATTTTTAGGTGGTAGTGGAAATATTTTAGGAGTAAGTCAGGTACTTAGTGGGTATGAAAAGCGTAGTAGTAGTAGTCCTTTGGTTGGTCAAGATACTGGGGGGAGATGTGGAGATGGTTTATAGAAACAATCTAGAAATTAGCCAAAGTAACAATATCCTAGGTCAAAGCCTCTGGGACCTAAGAAAAAGAATCTGGGGAAAAAAATAGACAGATGCAGGATCTTCAAAAAGGGAAAATCATGCAACACAGGTTTCCAAATGCAGAAAATTGATTGGTTGGAGAACAATAGATTTTTTGTATTACCTCATGTGGAGGAAAGGTTGAGTTCTTTAAAACCAATGCTGAAATGGGTTGGGGCTTACAAAAAATGGGTAAAAAAAGGAAAGTAACTGGAGATGGGTGATTCAACAAAAAGTTTGGGACTGGTTTGGTGAATGAAATTTATGGGATGGAAGGTGTGATTAAGTTGTGGGGCAAAAGGAATTTCAGAGGGGAGTTTTCCATTGGAAAATTTTCAGGGACACTTCAGATGACACAAGTGGCAGGTAGGTTGTCCACCTTGGTGTCAAAAATTATCTGGAGGAGCTTTCAGTCACAAAGCAGGAGGTGAAAATCTCATCAGGCCATGGGTGCAGAAAGGCAATAGAGTGCTGAGATGCATTTTTGAGCTGTGGAAAACTGTTGGATTGTGAACCCGGAGAGGGAATGAGTGTGGATGTCTGATTTCTGTTTTGTTACTGTTTTATTTAATATATGAGTTTGAGGGTAGAGGTAGTGTTATCTATCATCAAAGAAACTGCAGAAAACAAGAGGTTAACATTGAAAAGACACTAAAAAAAGAACAGACCCACAATGTTCACAGGATTACTGATTAACCTATGATATCCCATCTTTCCTTTGTAAAAATTACCAAATTGCCTGGAGAACTGATCTTTCTTCCATTTCTCCTTCCCCCTACCTCTTAACCTTAAAGTAACCCTTGCAAAAGCTGCAGACTTTAATATGAATAAACAGTTACCTGAGTATTTTCGGAAGAGCCAGAATTTCCTACAATGATCTGGAAATTTGCACCACAAGGGAGTAATACTGGAGGGGTGCCGGGGTTGTGGCACAAAGGCATCAGCACATTAAGGAAACTCTGGTGAAGATGTGTGGGGAGGATGTTAGAAATTTTAAGGTGGTGATTCTGGATTTCTTCTTTGTGGAGTGAACTTTTGGGATGTGTGGGACTGGTTTGTTGGCTTAAAATCTTTTTTAAATGTTGGATTCAGTCCTTGTTGTTGAAATTTAGCTGCTGAACTAATTTTGCATTAAATGGTGGGGTTTAAGATATTAGCAGACTTGGTGGCAGTGTGTGCAGGCCGTTTTTTGTGGAGGGAGCAGACCATTCCAAATCTTTCCAGAAGGTTGAATGAGGCTTGGAAAAATTCTGTCTAGTAATATGAAAAGATTTGGACAGGTTAGTTACAGGACCCACTTCTTCTGTACAATTGGAGCCTGGGGATGCAGTGGGGTAAGTTTTTTCCATATTTTTGGAATTGGAACTACAGGGTGGTCAGCAAGGTTATGGGGGGCAGTTATCAGCTGCAGGAGTTGGGTGGTAAATACCTGAAATGGAAAGTTTTAAGATTTCCCCAATCTCTGTCTCTCATTCTCTGCCTGCTCTTGCTTCCCGCGCGCATCCCCCTTTACCCAGACCGGGTGCCCCCGGATATGTTTCCTTTCCTTTCCTTCTCTCCTTTCCTCCTCCTGGATAATGATGCGCTTCAACCTCTTCAGTATCTCCTCTTTGATCTCACTTCTCTTATCTCATCTCCTTTCTTTTTTCTTCTCTTGTTTATCTTCCCAACCAATTTTATCCTCAATATCCACCAACCCAACAGCCAATTCATTCTCACCTCAGCTACAGCCCCGCTTACGAGTCCCTGACTGGTAAGACTAAGACCCTCCAAAGTCTCTCGGCACAATCATCTCTAATCTTTCCGTCTTGTTCTTTATTTCCATCTCTTCAAGATAATTTCCGGCGTCCTCTTTATCCAATCTCTATTATCCTTCTCATTTTCTATTCTGACAATGCCGCCTATCTCAACTTTCATCAGGCCCAAGCTGTAGGACCTCTTCTCATCTCCTTCTCTCTTCTCAAATTACTTTCTGTCTAGATCCTGCGTTTCTCATGTCCCCTTATTTCTTTCACAGATTATGCTGGTTTTGAGTCATCAAGAAATATAGGTCTATCTAATTATGGTTAAAAGCCGAAGGCTCTACCAATCAAATCTAACCAAATAAACTATGACCAAACCAGCTGGAGCGGCCAACTACTTCCATCAGGTGGCGTTGAAATAATTGATTGATGCAATCCCTCCCTTAAACAAAGAGAACTACTTGATATGGCGAGACAAAATGTTAATGCTGTTTGATCTGAAGGACATCAAGGAAGCCATAACTTGGAATTCCAGACCTCTATCCTCCAAACAGGACCAAAAATTTCAAGCTATAATCCTATCAAAAATCAACAGTACAACACATGCAAATGTGGTCAATTCCTCCAACATATCCTTGTCAAAACTCCTATGGGCCAAAATCACGCAAAGGTTTGCATCTTCTGAGATGGCAAACAGGGCAAGGGTGCTCAACAATTTTCTACTCAACTTTTCACAAGAATGCAATCGAGGGATTCATCACCAAAATGAGAAAGTCAATCACAAGGATGAAATACGTAGGAATCAAATTGCCCAAAGATATACTTGCGTATCTTCTACTTTTCAAATTTCTACCCATCCTCAAAAATCTCAAACAACAAATCATGCATGTCAAAAAGAACCTGACAGTGGATGTAGTATTTAATCATCTCACCCAATATAACAACAAGAGGAAGGCTCAATCAAATCCAATCAAATCAGCAACGGACGTCTCCCTTGTATCAACCAAGTGGAAGATCCATAAGGAAGAAAATAAATCAAAGATGAGATGTTGGGAAGGCTATCACGACCCAAACGCACCTCACTCAGAATTGTCCTGTTTTCACCTCCATCCACAAATCGCTCCAGAGTGGTGGATCAAACAACAGAACAAATCAAGAAATAAGACAAAGAGGACTCCTACTATAAATTAACATGCCTTACTCACTCTCTGGATCAACGCGGAAAACAATCCCAACCTCCTTCTGGATTTGGGAGCAAATGTTCATATATTCAATGACCTCAAATATTTCACATCCATCAACTTACAGGAAGAATCCAAGGAGATCAAAACAGGCAAACTGGAGGCTAACCTCAAAATACATGGTACTGGAACGGTCAAATTAGAGTGGAAAGATTTGACGATTACTCTTGAGGACTGTGTCTATGTACCCAACATTGTTGTTAATCTTGTCAGTACTTGTCTTCTTGCTTGGAAAGGCTGCTGCCTCAATCAAATTTGAGATAGATTCTCTATCACTCGCGGAGGTCAACCAGTGCTTAAAGGCTTAATTTGCAACAATCTATTTGTCATTGAAAAACCACAATCAATTGGACAAAATCAGTCTGTACATCTCTCAACTATTCCCTCAGAACAATTCTCCTCCAATCACCCTTCATTACTTGATATTCATAAGATGTATGTGCATGCCTCCGTCTCAACCCTCAAGCCAAACATCAAGGATCTATTCTCCAATGAAGAACTCCTAATATTCCAATGCGACGGCTGCCTGAAGAGTAAGATCACTCAATCTCCTTTCTCCTGCGTCTCTACTCCCTCTAATAAACCTCTGGACCGAATCCATCTTGACATTGTTGGTCCAATCTCACCTCAATCCAAAGCCGGCCATCACTACATCCGCACCCTCGTAGATAATCACTTGGGATACTTAGCAGCTTTTCCTCTTACCTCTAAAGATGAAACTACTCAAACAATCATAAAAATCCTTGAGTTTGAATACAAAAGACTGAACTACTACCCGTCCGAAACATTCTCCAATAAAGGTACCGAGTTTGTCAACTCCACTCTCAAAGAATTTGCTAAGACCAACCACATCAAACTACAAACCTTGGAACCCTACCATTCCCAACACAACGGTCAAGCTGAGAGGGCCAACCAAACAATCATCAAATCAGCTTGCACCACGTTCTCATCCACTCAACTACCTAAAAAGTACTGGCATATAGTGACGCAAAGCTGCTGCTTCATGCTCAATCAGATTCCCCAAGAAGGTAATCACCTATCTCCCTGGGAACTCATGTTTGGTAAGGGTCTCCCCACTAATTACTTGAAAACTGTAGGTGCCTCTGTTGTATATCTTGCCCACCACACTCAAAAAGGTTGAAAATTTGATGTAAAAGGACTTGATGGTATTTTGATTGGATTCAACCCAACTTTCCACTCGTATCTCATCCTCAGCTCACTCGGGGCGGTTGTCAAAAACAAACACGTGAGATTCCTTAAGGTCCAATCAACTACATTCCCCCTTCTTGAATCCTCTGGTATTGACTTATTTTCACAACCCACTCCGGACACCTATGAAATGGACTTCTCCACAAACAACAAGCAGTATGCAATCTGGGAACCTGCTCCTCAATGTCTGGAGTCTGAATCTGATACTGAAGATCCCAGCTCCATGGATCACTCTCCCAACTCTTCTCCTCCTGATTCTCCCAACTCTCCGCCTCATCCAGTTCCAGAATCTAACTCTCAAAGATCAAATCTAAGACCACAAAGTGAAATCAGAAAGCCACAGAAATACGGTTTTCACCATTACTATGAGCCTCCATCCTACAAAGCCGCTTGAAAATGCCCCAAATGGCCCAAATGGAAGAAAGCGTCAGAAGATGAGTTGAGCTCCATCAAATCTCAAAATGTTTGGGAAGAATACTACGACACACCAAACAATGTCTTGAATACAACCTGGGTATTCAAAGTGAAAGAGAACTGTCATGGGGAGCCTGTGAAATATAAGGCCCGACTATGCATGCAAGGATTCAACCAGATTCAAGGGATAGATTTCGATGAAACCTGGGCCCCAACTGGAAAAATAGGGTCCCTCCGCCTCACACTACTCTACGGCCTCAAACATAAGCTGGATTTCACCCAATTCCACGTAAAAGGGGCTTTACTTCACGCACCTCTGAGCAAAACAGTCATAATTCAAACTCCTGAAGGATCACTAAGAAAATCTCCCTATCTCAAACTTAAGAAATCTCTCTATGGCCTCCGCCAGTCCCCTAAGAACTGGTACAAAACCCTTACCACCTGGATCAAATCTCAAGGATTCCGCGGATCCACTAGCAACCCATGCCTATAATCCAACCCAGGATTGATGGAATTCATATATTTTCACGTGGACAACCTCATCCTAGTTGGAAAATCAAAAAACTTTCCCAACAACTTCCTAAAGAAGTTTCCAAATTCCTCCTGACATTCTCCCAACACAATACTTGGTATGCTAATGGAAATTGATGGAGATAAGATTCTTCTTAGCCAACCAAACCATATTGATTTAGGATTAGAAGAACTTGGTCTATCTGATTGAAAAGATACAAACACACCTCTGACTCAGAACTTCCACCTCAAGCCCACGTCGGATGAAAATCACGCTGAGTTTGCTGAACTCAAAATAAATTATTGATCCGCAATTGGCCTACTAAACCACCTGTCTCAGTACACTCAACCAGATATTTCCTTTGCCGTCTCAAGCCTGGCAAGATTCAACACAAAGCCTGGACTAACTCATTGGAGAGAAGTACGTAAAGTCTGGAAATACTTGAAGACCACTAGGGACTTCAAGTTCACCCTCAAATTCAACCCCTGACAGGAAATTCTCTCTGGATACAGCAATGCTACTTGGGGCAAAGACCCCACATCCCGTAAGTCACAAACAGGTTATATCATTTTTCACTAAGGTAGCCCAATAGTCTGGAATTCATCAAGACAGAGAAACGTCACATACTCCTTGACCAAGTCTGAACTCAACGCTCAAATGGACTGCTATCTTGAAATCAAATGGGTTACTCATCTTATTGGAGAAATCTACCTCTCTCCGGAATACAAACCAACAATATATATTGACAATAAGGGTCTGGAAGATAAAATAAAGAAATTTGGATCTAACTCTAAGTCACAACACATAGATATTAAAACAAAAGGCTTACACAAAGACTTCTCCCTCTCTAAGTATGATCTGATTCTTGTTCCCACCAACTCCATGATTGCGGATTCCCTCACAAAAGCATCCTCTCTCCTCTTCATCAAACTTCTTCAGCAAAAAGTGTTCTCTGAAACCTAGCTGTAGGCCAGTCTTTCCTCCTCTTACCAGTCACCAGGGGTTTTAAGATTTCCCCAATCTCTGTCTCTCATTCTCTGCCTGCTCTTGCTTCCCGCGCGCATCCCCCTTTACCCAGACCGGGTGCCCCTGGATATGTTTCCTTTACTTTCCTTCTCTCCTTTCCTCCTCCTGGATAATGATGCGCTTCAACCTCTTCAGTCTCTCCTCTTCAATCTCACTTATCTTATCTCATCTCCTTTCTTTTTTCTTCTCTTGTTTATCTTCCCAACCAATCTTCTCCTCAATATCCACCAACCCAAAAGCCAATTCATTCTCACCTCAGCTACAGCCCCGCTTACGAGTCCCTGACTGGTAAGACTAAGACCCTCCAAAGTCTCTCGGCACAATCATCTCTAATCTTTCCGTCTTGTTCTTTCTGTCCATCTCTTCAAGATCATTTCTGGCGTCCTCTTTATCCAATCTTTATTGTCCGTCTCATTTTCTATTCTGACGACGCCACCTATCTCAACTTTCATCAGGCCCAAGCTGTAGGACCTCTTCTTGTCTCCTTCTCTCTTCTCAAATTACTTTCTGTCTAGATCCTGCGTTTCTCATGTTCCCTTATTTATTTCACAGCTTATGCTGGTTTTGAGTCATCAAGAAATATAGGTCTATCTTATTAGAAAGCTGAACTGGCTCATGTTAAGAGGTTTTATGCCTGTTTTTCAAAGGGGTTTGATGGGACAGAGGAGGCAAGAAATGCAGAGAGTTTCATGGAATGGGAGGAGGAGCCATTTGGGCTTCTGGGGTATTTTTTTTAAATGCAGACTTGTTTTCAGGGGATGTGAACAGTTGTTTTAGAGTAGAAAGACCTGCAGGGCCCATGGCTAATTGTAGCAGGTTGAATCTGAGGCCAAAAGAATTGATTACTGAAACTATTAAAGAAGAAAAATAGACATAAGATTATGACAAGAAGGGAAATCAATTGAATTAAATAGATGAATGAGGAGTAGAAGAAAGAATAAAATCAGGAAAATATTGAGGTTGGTCATGCTGGAGTGGTAAGAGACAGGGATCAGACAGGAGAAGTGCTAGAGTTTATGACACTGATATGAGGAGTAGGACTGAGGAGGCCAAGACAAGGGAGCTGAAAAAAAGAAGTTGATTGAATAAAAATTTGAGTTGAGTTTGAGAATCGTTCTTTCCTCACCAAATGAGATTAGAGCTGATGATAGAGCGCCATTCTTCAAAATTAGAAGAGCTTGATCAGCTGGGCAGATAAGATCTTGATAAATGTGGTTGAATCCAACAATAAATGGAATATAGAGGAGGAAGGGAGTGATAAGCATAGAAGATGAGTATGGTGATGGCATTAGGACAATGAGGGGATTAGGCAGAAGAGTAGAGAGAGATGATTAGTCTTGAAAATGATGAAACAGTGAGATCTGTAGAGACTCCTGCCAGATTATAAAAATAATTTAGCAAATAGCATGCTTGCAGTCCTTGAAGGGGAATTTAGTATTAATTCTACTAATTTAGAGTATTAGTAAGACTAAGGTGGTTTTGAATTTCCTGCCCTTCAAATACGATATGAATTCTGCACAATAATTCATTTAAGTCAATTGCTGGTTTCTATAAGACTTGAAATATTTCTGAGATCAGACCTAGATTAATTATTGACTGTTATTGGTAGCATTTGTTGAAGAATGGACCAGATGTACTGGATTGTTGTTTATTGGTTGATCAGATATATTTGATATTAACCAATATCCCAATATTAAAGGGTTCAATATTTTTTAAAAGGGATGTTTCAGGACAGGACCAAAGGATGGGTTTACCCACAGGGGGCTGGGTAGAGGAAATTTTGGTAGTTTCTTTTTTTTGTGCTCTCTTTCTTTGTGAGGGTTATTTATTTATTTATGTGCGGTTCTTACTTAATTTGGTGCTGAATATTTAAGTCACAGAAAAACCCTTATTCAAGCACCTGTTGGTTGGTTTAATTGGTTAAAGATGGGTTATAAATTGGTCTCTGATTTCTTGTTTCTTTATAATTGGTTCACTGATAAAATTTATCTGGCTAGGTACCACAGATGACTAATGATGGGATGACGGGCCAGATGGCATGATGAGATGATGTTGATACAACTTGGATAGGGCAGAGAAGCCCTACTTAAATAAAAAATTCCTGCCCCCAGGGGTGCTCAAGGCTGCCCCTGAGGGTTCTCCCTGTTCCGGTGAGGAAAAGTGAGATACAGTTACATGAGACATTTCTGCTGGTTGGAAAAAGCTTGTAAAGGGGTTTTCATGCATGCAAAGACCTGCATAAACTGCTGTGTATTTCAGATAAAATATCTTCCTGTGCATTAATGGTGGTTGGTTTAATGCTACTTGATTCTACCTAAATTTTTTTCTGTGCAATCACTGGTGGTTTGTTTGGTGCTACTTGCTTCTACCTTCATGTATTTTGGTGCATTACTGTTGGTTTTTTTGGTGCAGCCTGGTCTTGAATGTATGCATATATTTCTGGGTAGCCTGTGGTGGGCTTGTACTGGTGGGTTGTTTTGTACTACATGGCCTTGGCTTCCTGCATAAATTTCTGGGTAGCCCTAGGGTGAACTTTTACTGGTGGGTTGTTTGGTATCACATGCTTCTGAATACATAAATTTCTGTGTGGTGCTGGGGTTGTTTGTTACTAAGTGGTTATGGCTTCCTGCATATATTTCTGAGTATCCTTGTGGTACTTGCACTGATGGTTTTTTGGTTATAACATGCATCTGACTACATAAAATGCTGTGTGGTGCTGGGGCTGGGTTGGTGCTGGTAGTTTGTTTGGTTCTGGTTGAGACTGGTTCCACTTTCTCCTGCCTCTACTGTTCCTGTATACTTATGCACAGCCTTCTGTAAGTGGATTTGAATGCATTCTGGGTGAGGTGACAGGATCTGAACTGGTTGCACCGCCTCATGTATCTGCATTTTTGTATTCTGGCTGAGGTTACAGGGTTTGTGTATGGTCCTGGCGTTGAGGGTAAGCTGTTACTGGAATTTACTTGAGGTTTTCCAAGGTATTTATTCATGCCTTCCACAGAGCTGTGATACCTGGTTGGGTATGAGTTTGCCACAGTTGAAGGTTTCTTTAGCTGTATCTTTTTGGAATAGCGGATTCAACCTGAAATTGACTACAGTTTCTTCTCAGTCCGCAACTCAGAAACCACACCGACTACACTTCAATTGACTAACAAGCCTGCACTCAACACCATGAGACAGGAACAAATGACCTGAACCACTTGTCAAACACAAATTCCTCAACTAAAACCCTCATAGATACCCTCTCTGTCATCTCTTCAATCATCTCTTCAGTCCCAAGTCAACTCCAATATTGACTCAACTCTTCTAAAACTCAGCCCTCACCAACTCACACAAAACTTGACTTCGGCCTATCATCCTCAGGCCATCAGTTATCTTCCATGCCTGCCTGGTGAGACTCAACTCTCTCTCTTTTCAACTGTTCTTTGTGTCTCACTTTTTTCAATCTCAATTGTTGTTTGTCAGCCTCCATTATTTTCCTTGGTTCTTTGCAAATCATCTCTCATAATTCTTTCATATCTTCTAATCCATAAGGGATAGAGGGGTACTTTGGCTAAGTGACTATAGGTTATTTTTGATTTAGAATCCATTTCTGGATTTAATTTGAGGGTTTAAGCTGTTTTTATACTATAAAAGTGAGTCTGACAGCTATAGGACTGCTTTGGTCTACCACAGTGCTGATTGAGGTGGAGCAAATCACCCAAGTTGTAGGGTGATTTTGAGTATTTACAGCAGTGGTGGTGGTCAGGCGGGATGCAAATGAAGTGTTTGTGAGGGTGAATAAAAAGGTAGGATTAAATGATTTAAATAGACAGGAAATAGACAGGAAATAATGAGGAGAATTAAATATAATTAATCAAGACATGTAATATTTCAACACACCTGGTCATTTGATCCAAAAAAAGCTGATAAGCCATAATTTTTGAGTTTGAGAATTGATGAAGATGCGCAGGGCTTGTTAGAAAATTGAAATTAATTATAGAAGCAGGGATGAGCTTTATATTTATGGGGTTTGATGAGTATAACTTTCAAAAAAAAATTATTTTCATGTTCAGGTGCTTTGTCTTTGAGTTGCATCCAATTTTTTATTTATTTATTTTTTTTGAGAGCACTCCTTTTTTATATATATTGAAGCTGGAAGGCTTCAATTTAGTTTCAAAAGTTTTTGAATGAAATGAGTCAGAAAGAGATTTTCTTGTATGCCATTGGATAGTGCAGAAATTTCTGATTTAGTGGATAAAAGAGTGATGTTTCACTGTTTCTTGTTGTTCCAACAGACTGAGAAATTTAGACAACATTTGATATTCCTGCTTTCAGAAATTCTAGATTCTGGATCATTTTCCCAGCTAGCATCTGTGGAGAATTCAACACAGAGGGTATTGGTTGTCAGTGGTTTCAGATTGAGAGACAGCTCAGAAGTTCCCTTGATGTATTTCCAACAGTGGATGAGCTCTTGCCAGTGGTTGATACCAGTTTTTTGATTAAACCAGGAAAGGATAGAGATGGCTGCAGATATATTTGAGTAATTTAGACAGGCTAATTATTTGATTATGCTGGTGAAGGTTTGGTAGTTGAATCCCAGAGAAGAAAAATTGGCTCTCTCCAGGAAAGTGGCTGGCTTAAGTTGCATTACCGGGGTCAATGGAGTGGATACAGGTTTGCAGCTGACAAAGTTGATGAGTTCTAGTCCCTTCTTTATGAGAGAGGGTTGGATTGGTTGAATAGAGTGCAAGTTGATGTCAATATTAATTCCAATGAGGGTGTCAGGTTTGTGATCCAATGAGTCTGGAAATCAGAGAAGGAAGAACTTTTTGAACATGTTGGGTCTGCCAAAAACAATCAATTTGTTGATGTGAAAAAAGATGAATTATTGAAAATCTTGGTGGATGAAAAAACAGGCACCAGAAGAGGGTTTTTCATATTAGAGTTCTTTGAACCATGAGATTAGCATTGAATTCCATTTAGCAGGGGATTTTTTGAGCCATTAGATTGATTTCTTTATCTTGAGGACAGGAGAGGAACAGTGTGATTATTTGCAAGTTTTGATGTATAAATTGTCCTGAAGAAGTGCATAGAGGAAAGTGCTCTTCACATCAAAGTTTTGAATAGTTAATTGGAAATAAATGAAAATTATAAGGATGAGGAGAATTGAATTAAAATTTCTTTTAGGTTCAAAGGTCTCATTTTACTAAATTTCCAGGACTTGAGAAAAATCTTGTATCCATACGCAGGCTCTGAAGTTTTGTTTTGAGGATAGAGTTGTGAGGTTGAGTTTGTTGACCCAGGTGGTTTTGAGATGATGTTTGGGTGTTTCATTTTAGTCTTCCCATAAATCATGGTCCTCAATGCGTTTAAGTTTGAAAATTTTGGCTTGGTGGACTTGATCAGGATTGAGGGAGTTAGTGAAGTAAGTGTATTTTTTGGTTCTCATTTTTGGGGTTCTTTCTTGGAAAACTTAAGTGAGAGGAGGTGGTGAAAGAGGAGAGTTGAATGGTTCAGGTGATTGCAATTTGAGAGGGTCAATAGTCAACAGGGAAGTTTCTATGGAGTTATTTTTGTTGATTCTTACCCCCTTCACTTTCCCAAACCACACGGTCACCCCGCGGGGCTCCCTGCATCCAACTTTTCTTCCCATCACAAGGGGACAGATGAGGACAACTCTCATACCATCACTTTGTCTAGCAACTCTCATCAACTTCCTTCAGTGCTCAGCAACCTCTCCAACTCAACGACTCAATCACCGTGCTTTAAGAATTACGGTAGGTTCCTCAACTGTTGTCAACTCTACATCAGAAGCTCACACTTAGTCAAAAACACCCCTCCAGGTCAATTCTTGCTCAGGTTGGATCAGTCACGGGTTATCAAGAGAGTTCTTCAACAGCTCCTAGTTGATTGTCCAACTGTTCTGTCTTCTATTCATTGTTCTCATTTTCTTCCTTTTTCTCCACAGTCAGAAGTTGTCCATTCAGTTCTGCCGAGTCACTCCATTGGCCACAATCCAGCCAGCAGAACTTGCTTCCTTGTTTGTGTCTTCTTCCTTCCCATACTATGTTCAGGTTGATCTTGTCTTCCGTCTTCATCTGCTCATTTCTGTTACTATCTCTGAAATATTAGCCTGGTCTAGGTTTATCAGAAATCTTCAAATTTTACAAGGTTAAAAGCCAAAAGATTCTCACAGCTCAACCTCCATGGCTCACTCTTCTGAATCACCTGGACCAGGCGGGGAAGGCAACTTCAAGGCTCTTGCTCTCAAGTCCCTCATGGAATCCACTCCTCTTCTCACCAAATCAAACTATTCAGTCTGGAAGAAGAAGATGGAGCAATTGTTCAAGATGTGTGGCATTCTTCATCTAATGAACTCCGGAAACCCTCTCGAGATAATTCCTGACGACAATGAAACTGCTGGCTACCTCATGTCTAAGCTTGATCCAGCTACTCACACCAACATCATCACTCAAGAAAACAAGGACTCTTCCAAACTGATTTGGCTTGCTGCCAAGGATCACTTTGCCTCCATTCAAGCAGCCAACAGGGCTCGGATGTTCTTTAATTTCCTGTACCTCAACTTCGACCAAAATGACATAGAGGGTTTTGTAACATCAGTTAAACAACACCTAGGCAAACTTGATGAAGTTGGTATAGATCTCCCGTAGGACATCCTGAGCTACCTCATCTTGTTCAAGCTACCAGACTCTCTCAAATCAATAAGGTCTCAGATCATGCACTCAGGCGCCGATCTAACTGTCACTCTAGTCCTTAACCACTTGGTACAGCACCAAAATGAAGTACAGTCCAAAAACCAAGATTCGTCAGACACCTCTTCTGCACTCTATCATCAAAACTATCAAGACCCCAACGCACCAAAGTGTGAAAATGGAAAGCACAATCCCTTAGTCAAATCTCACCCCCAGTCCTCATGCTGGGTAGAGTTTCCTGACCTACGACCCCAACACCCTCCAAATAAGGCCAGACAAGGAGCTAAGAAGAAGGAAGAAGCTCACTTCTACTCTTTCTTTTGCGCTTTCAACCACGGCGGTCAACTAGCCAGTAATCGATTTATCTTGGACAGTGGCTGCTCAATCCACATGATCAAAGACAAGACCCTTTTCAGTAATCTATCTATTGAGTCCGGTGAGGAAAAGATCAAGACTGGTAAGAAGGGAGACGGTTTGGCTATCCTAGGACTGGGCACCGCCAAACTTTGCACAAAAGACAAGGTCATCCACCTCGAAAACTGCGCATGGGTTCCTGAAGCCACTGTAAACCTCATCTCGATGGGTGCGCTGCTGAAGAAAGGCTGTAGTCTGGTTGTCAACTCAAAGATCAAGCCCGCCACCTTTGGAGTAAAACTCAAAAACAAACTCATCCTCGAAGGGACCATCTGCAACAACTTACTTGTTCTGAACCACATGCCTGCTCTCTCAGATGAAAGCTGCTACCTGAACCAATCCAAACTTACTGATCTCCATAAGAAACTCGGCCATGCCAGCCTTGGAAGGATGGAGAAACATCTTGGGCAGAAATTCAATCAAGAAATCATGAACAACTTCAAATGTGTAGCGTGCAAGAAATCCAAAATCACCAAATCCACCTTTGAGGACAAACAGTCCCCTGCCAACAGGGTCTTCGACAGACTCCATATGGACCTAATGGGGCCTTTAAACCCCACAAGCAAGGGCGGCATGAAATACTCTCTCACTGTCGTTGACAATAAATCCGGCTACCTATCTAGCTTTCCCCTGCCCTCCAAGGATGCAGCATCAGCAACGATCAAGTTCTTGATTGATAACGAAGCAAAGAAGCAAGGGCACTACCCAATAGAGGTGATCACCGATGGTGGCGGCGAGTTTGTGAATGAATCCCTGACCACGTACTTCAAGACCAATTCAATCAATCATCTAATCAGCAAGCCTTATCATCCCCAACACAACGGGAAGGCCAAACGCGCCAACCGAACCATCATGGAATCCCTTAGATCTGTCTTTAGCGAGTCAACCATCCCCAAAAGCTACTGGCACGTCGTCATTCAAAGCTGCTGCTTTGCACTGAATCAAATTACAGCAATTAAAGGAGACATAACCCCCTGGGAACTGATGCACAAGGCCAGCATCCCTGCCAACTATCTCAAACCCCTCGGATCAAAGGCTATTTATCTTCTCAGCGACTCCAAAATACCTTCAAAATTGTCAGACAAAGGCGCAGAAGGAATACTAATTGGCTACAATACTCGGCTACTATCCTACAAGCTAATCTCATTGTCTGGAAAAATAATCAAAACAAAACATGTAGAGTTCTTGAAAACCAAAGACTTACCTGCGGAATCAAACAGCAACCTTGAATCTCCAATCCTCAATACTGCCGCTTTGGCTCCGTCTCAATCACCTCAACCCCCATTACATCAAGGCTCAGCTTCTCCCGAAGAGACAAAACCCTCCATCATTGACTCTCCTGCTTCCTCGGACTCTGAAACAGACAACTCTGATCAGACGATCCAAAACTCTCTCCGTCCTCAACTACAAGAACGACACTTGCTCAAACCACCTGACAGATATGGCTACTTTCAGTCCAACAAAGTTCCCTCCAACATTCATGAGGCTCTCAAATGCCCCAAATGGATTCCTTCCATTGACAAAGAGCTGAACACGGCTGAGGACCTTGAAGTCTGGGCGGAAGCAAATGAATCCAAGGTAACCAACCCCCTTGACACTACTTGGACTTTCCAATGCAAGAAAGACCTGCACACTGGCACTGTCACACTCAAGTCCAGGGTCTGCGTCCAGGGCTTCAATCAAAGGTATGGCATCGACTACCTGGAGACATTTGCTCCCACTGGAAAAATTGCCTCTCTTTGAGCCCTCCTAGCCTACTCAGTAGACAAGCAACTGCCTATCCTGCAATTTGACGTTAAAGGGGCCTTCCTCCACGCTCCCCTCAACGAGAATGTCTACATCAAAACGCCTGTCGGATCCAAGAGATCTTGCAAATTCCTCAAGTTGAAGAAATCACTATATGGCTTAAAACAAGCCCCTCTCAACTGGTATAAGACACTGGTCGGTTGGATCAAAAGCAAAGGGTTCAAGGAAAGCGACTCGGACCCCTGCTTGTATCTACACAACGACTCTGTGACCACCCTCTTCTTCCACGTTGACAATCTTGTAGTTGTAGGCAATGTCAAACAATTTAAAGCAGCTTTCATCGAGAAATTCAAACATTCTGCTGCTCATGACGTTGACACACTCCTAGGTATGAAAGTTGATTGTGGCAAAGACTTCATCAGTTTGTAACTTCCCAATCATATCAAAAAGGGCTTGGAAGAACTGAAGCTGAACAACGCAAAACCCCTAAATAACCCTTGCACACCTGGTCTGCATCTAACCCCAGCTACCAAAGAAGGAATCAAAAAATTCAAGGAGCTCAACATCAATTATCAATCCCCCATTGGCCAACTCAATTTCATTGCCAACCTTGCCAGAACTGACATTAGCTTTGCGGTGTCCATCCTGGCAAGATTCTCCAAACGTCCAGGCATCAAACACTGGAAAGAAGTTGTTCATGTCTGGCAATACCTACTGAACACCATAGACTTCAAGCTTGTCATTAGAAGCAAGTTGACCGCCAACCATTTGGTCATCTATAGCGATGCAACCTGGGGAAATGACCCCAATTCCCGCTTATCTCAATCTGGGCTCCTGTTCCTTTTCAAAGGCAGTCCCATCTATTGGACCAGTTGGCGCCAACGCAGCATAGCCCATTCATCCTCCAAATCCAAGTGCAACTCACTCTAAACCGGTCATCTCAAAGGAAAATGGCTTCAC
Source organism: Puccinia polysora (assembly GCA_025617555.3). Taxonomy (NCBI): domain Eukaryota; kingdom Fungi; phylum Basidiomycota; class Pucciniomycetes; order Pucciniales; family Pucciniaceae; genus Puccinia; species Puccinia polysora. Next base: position 48,441,675 of record CM062615.1, read on the forward strand.
CATCTGCTAAACAAATTATGGCAATATCCTTTGGATCCACCGGTACACCTCATAGACAACAAGGGTCTAGAAGACAAGATCAAAAAATTTGGAACCAAGTATCATGAAAAACACATCAACATCAAACTCAAAAGCCTTCAAAATGACCTAAACAATGATATCATCAAGGTGAGACTGATTGTCTCGCAAGACATGCTGGCCGACCCACTCACAAAAGCCGCCAGCACCACTGCTGTCAAACGGCTGGCAGAGTATGTCAACTCATAAAGCCTCTTGATGTAGAGTTGAGCCGGCGCATTGATTCTTACCCCCTTCACTTTCCCAAACCACCCGGTCACCCCGCAGGGCTCCCTGCATCCGAATTTTCTTCCCATCACAAGGGGACAGATGAGGACAACTCTCATACCATCACTTTGTCTAGCAACTCTCATCAACTTCCTTCAGTGCTCAGCAACCTCTCCAACTCAAAGACTTGATCACCGTGCTTTAAGAATTACGGTAGGTTCCTCAACTGTTGTCAACTCTACATCAGAAGCTCACACTTAGTCAAAAACACCCCTCCAGGTCAATTCTCGCTCAGGTTGGATCAGTCACGGGTTATTGAGAGAGTTCTACAACAGCTCCTAGTAAATTATTGTCCAACTGTTCTGTCTTCTATTCATTGTTCTCATTTTCTTCCTTTGTCTCTACAGTCAGAAGTTGTCCATTCAGTTCTGCCAAGTCACTCTATTGGCCCCAATCCAGCCAGCAGAACTTGCTTCCTTGTTTGTGTCTTCTTCCTTCCCATACTATGTTCAGGTTGATCTTTTCTGCCGTCTGCATCTGCTCATTTCTGTTACTATCTCTAAAATATTAGCCTGGTCTAGGTTTATCAGAAATCTTCAACTTTTACAATTTTCAATGGGAATATTGGGTTCAAGGGTTTTTTCTTGAGGAGAGTTAGGATTGGAAGGATATTTGTCATTGAGTTTTCAGTTGAGAATTTTCTTGAAATGCCATTTGTTTCCAGAAGATATAGATTGCTTCAAGTAGAAGGCTAGGAATTGCATTTTTTTTATTTCTATTATCTTGTCTGAGACAGAAAGGATTTGATAAGACTGGATATTGGGGTTTTAGCCAATCAGGGTTCCCAGCTACCCATGTGGGAGAAGCTTTGAGCTATGTGCTTTAGGGAGAGTGAGAAAGAATACAGGTTTACCAAGAGTTTGGGAATAGGAAATGGGAAGAGATGTATTTCTGAGGAGCTTTGAAGGGGATTTTTTTGTTTTGTGTGGGGGTGTATGATTTAAATTGAGTGCAAAGGCAGAAATGACTTCAAACTAGAGATTGTTTGTAATCCCAGAATTATGAATATTGGCTCTGAGAGATTCTGGAATAGATTGGTTTAATTTCTTGGCAAGAATGCTATTTTCAGAATTGTAAGGATTGGTGAATATTTTGGAAATAAATTTTTTATTGAGGAACAAGGCCATGGAGAGATTTCTGAATTCAGTTCTGCAGTAAGCATGAATGACAGTTGGTAAGTAACCAAGCCTCTTGCCCTTGAAATTAATAATTTGAAAGATCTACTCAGGAATTTCCTCCTTAGATTTGTCTGGGAGACCCAAGGAGTATTGAGTTCTGGCATTGAAAATGGTAATGAAATAAAGGTTCCAAAATATTGAGGTAGGAAGCAGATCAGTGGTGTCCAGGTGGAGCTTGGTGAATGGTGTTTTAAATTGGAATTTCCAATATTTGAAGGAAGCATGCAAGACTTTTGATGTGGCACAGGCAAGGAAGTTGGATTTCTTCTTAATTTGCAGATTGAGTTTTTGTCTTAGCCTATGATAACTCACATGTGGAAGGGAATTATGGCTATTTTCAGCATTGGAGAAGAAGGAAGACTTGGAGGGGTTTGAAAATCTCAGACAGGGAATGTAGTTAGAATAGAAGACTTGTGTTTCAGTGAAACTGTTTTTAGTGATTTTTACAAGATTTCAGCATAAGTAAACAAGGAAAACTGCAAGGAGTAGTTTTCTGGTGAAGAGAAGATTAACAGATAGATTTAGAAAAAGCAGTAATTGATTAAGTTTGATATTCCCTGATTTTTTGGAGATTTTGATTTCGCCCTTTCCCTTTTCTACAAGTGTACCTTTTCCACAGCTTGTGTTTATTGGTTCTCCTTATTTGGATTGGTCTAGATAGATGAATAAGTCAGTATTAGAATTCATGTGACTGTAGAAGCCTCATTCTATGATGAAGGTGAGAGGATCTGGACAGAAAGAAGTTGAGAAGCTAACATGCACTTCCTGATCTTTATTTCTCTTGGGTTGGAGGTTTGGGTATAGCATCCAGCATTTATGTTTGTGGTGTTTTGGGTGTAAAAATAAAAAGAGCTTAAGCTCAAATGAAGTAAAAGATTAATAAGAAATGAGGAGAAGAGGCTTGTAACGTCAAGGGTAACGGACCTGGAATCATGAGGAAAAAGGACACTCCGGTTGACTTGGTGAATGAACAGATGATGAATTCCACTTGAGGGCACTGGTGTTTATATAGACTAAATACACTATAGGCTGACAAGTGGTTGAGTACAAAATGAATAAGGTAAAATTAGCATAAGCAGTTTAAGTGACATGGTAAGTGAAATGCTATGAATAAAGAGTCTGATAGCCATGACTAAACAGTCTGATAATCACAATACTAAAACACAGCCCAGTTACATTTTACCTGTTGTTTTAGTACTTGAAGGTTAACAATAATAAGATCAAATAAATCCAATCAATGGTACTCTGAACTCCAGCAAAAGTCACATAAATGAAAACTCAAACTCTAACATTGGGAGTGTGTTGGGTCTTTTTGGCTTGCATTTTATGGATGCATTGATGAAAAGTGAAATTTTGGCGGTTGGTGGTTCCAGTGGAGGGGATATTGCATTCATTTTCTTTTTTTTCAGATGAATTTTTAGATGATCCAAAACAGCTTTGGGAGTGATTTTGGAGGATACTTTGGGATGGGTGACCTGTTTTTTAATGAACTTAAACAAGCTGGGAATTTTTCTCAATATCATGTAGGTCAGGAACTCTTGAGGAATCATAATTCTGATTTCTTGCATTTGTTTGAGACAATTCTTGAATTCAAGGATGAAGGATTGAACTTTTTTCTTGTCAAAAACAATGCCTTAAAATTGGCTGTATACTCTAGATTGGTTAGCAGGTTGGGAAAAGACACAGTTTTTGAGGATGTCTCTGCAGATTTCCTTGATTTACTGCTTGTTCTCATAGTTAATTATGGTTTTAAGTACCAAAGTAGATAGTTTAGAGATGAAAACCCAAGATAGTGTTTAATCATTTCTGGGGATAGTTATTCAGTTTCAGAAAGGATTGTATCCTTGATATTTGCCACATTGAGTAAGTTGTTGATGAAAGCTTTCTATATTGTGATTTTCTTTGGTAAGGAGGGGAATGGCTCCAAAGGTGAGTTTCAGGATAGTGTTGAGTTTCAGGGCTCTTAATCCTGAATCCTGGATTTATTAATCTTTTTCTAAAACCAGCAATGTATCTATATTTTACATTATTGTACCAGAGATTTGATAAAGGGAGATTGGAAAATTGAAGACAGATGATGCTTGGTCACAGAGCATGTTTATTCAGGTAAAGGCAGGATGAGAGTGATTGCGGGGTCCCACTGTGTCTGGATGGCCTTTGTTTCTCTCTGGGTCTGTTTTCTATCAGCCCTGTGGTCTAAGCAGTGGCAGGGGGTCCTTTTTTGTTTATCTTCTACCCTCTTGTGTGTTGAATCCCCTGTCTTGGGATTTTGACTGATTTTATACTTCTTTTTGTTTCTGCAATCTCTGGAGGACAGTATTGTTGTTTAGCTGAACATTGGGAGATAGTTTAAAAATTTTCTAGAGTTGTTTTTTTGGAAATCAATTGTTTCTTCAATTTTTTGCTTGGTCTGGAGGAGGAAGATTTTCTGGTTGATCAAGGGTGCTTGAATACTTTCTTCCTGTTTGATTTCTTGTTTGCAGGTTGATTTTGGTGGGTGTTTATGGTTTTTTGGAGATTTTCTAGGTGATCTAGAGTTGGATGATGGATTAATTGGGTGATTGGTCTGTCAAAGGAGCGGAGGATGTATTTGAAAAAATACAGAGTTGTCCCAATTGGGAAAACTCCTGGCCTCAGAAGCTTCTGATTGTAGCTGCAGCAATTTGTCCCAATTGGTATTACTTGCCATGGCTGCAATGTAGTCTCTTGAGAGGGATTAAATGGAATCAACTAATTTTTTTTTGTCTAAAAAAATTTAAACACCCCCCATGCCTTGATGTGAAGATCCTGATTTTGAGTCTAGTGAAAAAATTAAAGCTGCAGGCCTTGGTAAGAGAATTAGAAACTGTGTCTTTTCAGGGAACCAGTCAAACTTCTAGTTTCTTTTTTTCATATAGATCTCTGAGATATTTTATTTTGATATCCAGGTTTTTGGTCTTGGAGTTCAAGCCAAAGTGTTTAATTTTTTCAGTCAATCCTTTATTATGAAAGTTGAAGACAGGAGTGAGTGAATAAGTGGGCCAAAATTCTTGCACTAGTTGTGATATCCATAGGCTTTCTTGCTAGAATTGGGAAAGGGAATTTAATTTTCCTTTGGTCAATGACATTGTTATTTTTTTCTGTTTGCAGCTATTCCATGAGATGGCCAGGCAGTTGAGCAAAAAGCAGATGTATCTGCTTCTTGAGTTAATATATTCAAGATTGTTGGCCCAGGTTGCATCACTGAAATATTTGAGTATAGAAGATGAAGAGAAGGATGAAGGAGAAAGAGAGAGAGAGTCTGAGATGGTTCCAGCTAGAGATATCAAGCAGTGAAGGACCTCCTTCCAGTGATTTATTCCTTGATTTTTGTTGAATGGGGATAGTATGGACAATTCTGTGGGAATATCTGGCTGTTTTCTGCAGGAGAGGTAGTTGAGAAGGAAATTTTAGGTTCTATAGTTTATCTTGAACTTCCTGATATATTCTATTTCTTCCTTGGTTGCCTTCAGAAGTTGGATGCTTGGGGTAAGAGGAGTGAGCATGTTTTTGCAGTCTGAGAGCTCCAGAAGTTTGATTCCTTTCTTGATGAGTTTCTTTTGAGAGAGAGTTATGTTGGAATCTGAGATTTTTAGGTCAATCCATGAGAGATTGTCTGGACTATGAGCTGAGGATTTGGGGAAATGTTTGAGGAAAAGTGCTTTGAATTCTCTGGTTCTTCCAGCCAAAATAAGGTTTTATACATGAAAAAAGAGAATGGAGTTGGAGTCTTGATGGATATAGAGGCAGTTATTGGGTTTGGATGGAGTGTATCTGATTTCTTTAAGCCAATTGGTGAAAGTACTGTACCAGTTGGCTGGAGCTTGTTTCAGACTGTAGAGAGATTTCTTTAGTTTGAGGAAGGGGGAAGTTCTTGGGTAGCCTGAGGGAGTCTTGATGTAAATTTTTTCTTTCAGTGGTGCATACAGGAATTCCACTTTCATTTCAAAATTTCTGAGGGAGAGAGTTTTGGAGATGGAAAGGATGAGAAGTGTTAGAAAATTGGTGAATTTTACAGTTGGGCAGAAGGTGTTGTCAGATTCAATGCCTGGAACTTGTTTGAATCCCTGGATTCAGAGTCTGGCTTTTTTATTTTCAGGGGAAGAGGCTGTGGAAGGATTGGTCTTGAGTACCATGATGGTATTCAAATAAGAGTCTGGGACTATAGTTTCAGCTTCCCATACTTCCAATAATTCCTTTTTCTTAATGGAATCAAATTTGGCTTTGATGGCTTCCAACAATTTTACAGGGGTGCTCAGGTATGTGTGTTTCATTTGTTTGACTCTTGATGATTTTTCTCTGAGATTATATCTGGGAAGATTGGGCTGTTCTTCTGGAGTTGGATAGTTCTTGGGGCTTTATTTTTCTGGTTTGTAGCTTGCAAATGTTTCTTCACCATTTTCTGCAACTTATCCTTGACTGTTGTCTAAAGCTTCTTTGATTTCATTGTCTGATTCTGAGGAGTTTGTTGTATTTCTGAATTTTCTGGAGGGGCTGAGCTGGTTTGTGTCTCAGAATTCAAGGTCCAGGGATGTATTTTTGTTTTTTTCTGTGAATTAATGTGAGGAACTTCAAATGTTTTGTATCAAAAATTTTTTCCAGGGTCTGATAAGATGTGGTGCAATCTAAGGTCACTGTTAAAGAAAATCAGGATACAAGTTTTGCGTTTGGGTTCAGGCTTGGAGAAAGGTTTCTTGGGTAGAGTTAGGAAGGAGACATTATTACTAATGGGATGGAAGGATTTCAAAGGGAGATTTTCATTCTTGAAGAGAGAGTATGGATATCACTTGGATTTATGACTGGGTATCTGGTTCAGGGTGAGACTACTGGCCTCCAGGAAAAATTTCCAGAGATTTTTGTTCAGAAATGATTTTTGAAATATGGTTCTGAGTGACTCAAGTATTTTTATTTTGTTTCTTTTGGCCAGATGTTTTTTCTGAGGAGTGTATGGATTGGAATTATGGTGTCTTTTTTCAATTTTATTTTCAACTTTTTTCTGATTCTATGGTAGATGAAGTGTCCAAGGGACTTGTGTAGGAGTTCTGCACTAGAGAGGAAGGATTTTTCTTTTGGTCTGTTTAGATGTATGACAGGCATGTTGTTCTGATAGTGGCATTTGATAATTGCTCTTCCTTTCTTGGATACCAAAAATTTTTAGAGTTCAAAGATGACTTTGTATTGATCTTGGAGTAGACAATGGACAGATAAGAGATTTTCTGACAGAGTGGAGACATATACAAAATTATTCAACCACATTCCAGAGCCATTTTTTTTCTTCAAACACACAGTTACAGATCCTTTAATATCCAGTAGTTGAGTTCTAGATATGGTTTCCATAGATCCTTTTTCTTCTGTTGAAAGGTGTTCAAATAGACTGTAGTCTGAGATCATGTGAGAAGTAGATCCAGAAGCAAGGATGAGGCAGTTTCATAGATTCAAATGAGAGAGATGAAGACAGCTGACAGTGAATTAAGCCTCCCTGGTTCTTTTCCTGTTTGGTCTAAGCTCAGGATGAAGGTTTCAGCATTGAGTGACTGAGTTTTGGTCTAAGGGATTGTGTTTCCCATTTTCTGATATGATTTTGTTGGAGCTGGTGGTATTAAGAAAGGGTTTATTGGTCTTGACTGAAATAATTGTTGTTCTGTTTTTCAGGAACCTTCTGAGGTGATGTAGAAACAAGTATAAGTTGATAAGTCTTTTGGAGTGGGTGATTTGTTGGCCAATGTTGTCTAAGGTTGGTGGTAACGTTTTGAGGATGGTGTATCCTAGGATGTCTTCAAGAATGGAGATCCCTACTTTGTGAAGATTATAATTAATGCATTTCTTGATTTGAGTAATAAACTTCTGAAATTTGTTCTGATTGAGGGTGATCTGCAGAAGTTCCTTGTATAATGTGGCTCTTTTTGATGGTTCTGAGGAGGCAAAAAACTTCAAAATTGATTTCCAGATGGCTTGAGAGTACTCCTTATTCTCATGATTGATGAAGTTTGCATGGATTGCAGGGTCTATCTTGGAGATGAGAATAGTTCTGATGCTGAGATTATTGAGAACTCTCATATTTTTACCTTGTGAATGAATTATGTCTCTGAGTCCTTGAATTTCCAGAAATTTGTCCATCCTGTCTTTCCAGAGCAATAATTTATCCATGTTCAGGAATGGGAAAGTTTTGATGGAGGTTTTCAGAATGACCAGAGTTAGTGCTTCAGACATACTTATTTCTGGTTTTTTTAACAGTGAGCCTGGCTTGTTTGATGTATCAAGGATTCTTCCTTACAGAAGTTCTTGAGCTTTAAATTATCCTTTGGAAATGGTGCGTATTTTGACTTTTTTGGTGTTGAGTTGCAGGGCTCTTAATCCTGAATCTAGGCTTTATTACTATTTTTTAAAAAACTTCAATAACTCTATATTTTTAATGATTTTTTCAGATATTTGAGAAAGAGAGATTGGGAAATCAAAGACAGATGATGGTCAGTCACAGATCATGGTTCTTCAGTTCAAGGCTGGAGGAGATGAGTGGGGGTCCCACTGTGTCTGGATGGCCTTGTTTTCTGTCAGGGTCTGTTTTCTATCAGCCTTGTGGTATGAGAAGTAGCAAGGGGTCCTTGTTTGTTTATCTTCTACCCTCTTGTATTTTCAACTTCCTATCTTTGGATTTTGACTGTTGTTCTACTTCTTTTATTTTCTGCAAGCTCTGGAGGATCGTATTTTTGTTTGGATGAACATTGAGAGATATTCAAACAATTTTTTAGAGTTTTTCATTTGCAAAGAAATTTGTTCTTCAATTATTTGATTTTTCTGGAGGAGGCCAATTTTCTGGTTGATCATCTGATTGTTTGAGGGTGCTTGAATCCTTTGTTTTTGTTTGATTTCTTCTCTGCACTTTGATGGTAAGTTTATGCAGGTGGTTATGGTATTTTTGAGGTGTTCTAGGTGGTCTAGAGTTGGATTCTGGATTCATCAATAGGTTGGTTGGTTAAAGGAGCAGAGTATGTAGTTGTGCAACTGCAGAGTTTTCCCTATTGGGACAATTCCTGGCTGCAGAGGCTTCTGATTGTAGCTGCTGTAAGTTGTAAAAATTTGGATAACTATCCAGGATTTCAATTTAGTGGCCTGACAGCAACTACATAAAATTGACTAGTTTTTTTCCTTTTTTTTGTTCTAACAAAATTTCAACAGGTAGTTGGATTAATTTTGTCCATCTTAATCAATTTGGCTGGTTTTTTTCTTGGTCTTTATTTTATTTCAAATTTTAATCATGTTGAATTTGAGGCCAAAATAATTGATTAATGAAAAGATTAAAGAAGAAAAAGAAATGGAAAACTATGGAAAGAAGGAAAATCAATAACATGACAGAGATGAATGAGGAGTAAAAGAAAGGATAACAGCACAAAAAGATTGAGGTTGGTCATGATGGAGTGATAAGAGACATAGATGAGATAGGAGAAGGGCTGGAGTTGATGACACTGATATGAGGAGTAGAACTGAGGAGGAAAAGACAAGGGAGCTGAAGAAAAGAAGCTCATTGAATATAAATTTGATTTGAGTTTTAGAATTTTTTCTTTCCTCACAAAATGAGATTAGAGCTGATAATAGTGCCATGTTTCAAAGTTTTATGACCTTGATTAGCTGGGTGGAGAATATCTTGATGAATTTGGTTGAATCCAACAAAAAATGGAAGATAGAGCAGGAAAGGATTCATAAGGGAACAAGATGAGTAGGGTGATGGGATTAGGAAAATGAAGGGATGAGGCAGAGGAGTAGATAGAGATGATGAGTGTTCAAAATGAGGAAAAAGTGAGAACTGATGGAGGTGGAGAAGATTGAGAAATTTGTACAATGATTTGGGGTATTTCCAGGGTTGGTGGTGGTAAGGCAGGACACACAAGAATTGGTTTTGAGGGTCAATACAATGGTAGGATTAAAGCATTTCAAGAGACAAGAAGTAGAAAGAAAATAATGAGGAGAAATAATAATTATTTTTCCAGGCACATAATATTTAAACAGAGCACAAGTCTTTGGGGGAACTTTTGGAAAAAATTCAAAGATGGGGTCAGGAGAAGCTTCAAATGAGAGTGGGCAGAGGATATTATTGGGTCTGCATTTTTATTTTATTTGCTTCCTTTTATGTTTTGGGGGTGTGTTGTACAGGAGTTAAAAGGCTCTATTTTGGGGCAGTTGAGGAATATTTGATTCTTTTGATTCCTTTCCTAGAATTTTCTCTGAACTACCCTGCATAGTAGTTAAAACAAGTGTCAAAGGGGGGATTGTTTTTCAATATATATATATATATAATTTACTTACATGATTTTTTTTATTTTTATACAAGAAATTTCCTTTTCATATACAATAGTCAATTTTAAATTTACCTTAAATCCTCAACATAAAAGTTTTTAAGAAAAATTTGGCCCTCCAAAGTAACCTCCAAAGCTCCATGTTGGCGAAATGATGGTTGTAGAGGGGTTTTCTGCGCTTGCCATCCAGAACTCCAGTTGATTAGTGATAGAAATTGAACCAATTGATTTCTATAAATATAAGACCAAACTAACAAAAAGAAAACAAAAAATTCAATAGTTGACCCATAAAGAATAAAATGGATTGATCCTACCCCGTATATGAACAATTATGAAGAAAACCACAGAGATACTGGATAAGAAGCCTTATGGAACCTAGGATAGATAGAAGATAGACAGCAACAGAAAAGACTAGCAACAACAGTTCAGAATGAGAGTTGGGATTTGTATGAAGCACAATGATCTCTTTCTCACCAAATGATAACAACAGCCGCGAAGTTGAAAGGCAGTAAAGGATTATCTTGATGAAGAAGGGACAATCAAAGGAGCCGCAGGTAGTGATTGATTCAAAGGCCAAGTTGAGTAATTGAGGTGTAGTTGGTATTTGGTTAATGAGGAGTTTATGGAGGGATACAATTATGAGATCAGTGAGTCTGATGAGGGAAGAAGAAGAGATGATGAAGAAAGGAAAGGAGTGGAAACAGACTATAAATAGAAATATAAAATAGAAATAGAATGGATTGGAAGAGGAAAACAAGAGAACAGGAGGGAAGTTGGAGAGACAGTTGATCAATCTGGTTCTACTCTTGACTTTAGTGACAGATTTCACATGTGTGACAGATTTGAATTATGATTTAGATGAGAATAGTCCGCCGCCGTGAGATTGAGAAGTATGGCGTGAATGACAGTCCCCGGCCGTGAGACTTGAAATCTCAACACCCTGGACCATTTGATGAGGAAGAGTGAAAACAACGGGAAGTCAATAATTGTAAGGATTGAGAAGCAGCAGCTTTAGTAAGCTCATCCGCTATCATTTTGGATGTTGAGATGAGAGAAATAAGAGTTTTTCTTTTGTTGTATAGTTTACAAATATGTTTGAATTTGATGTCTAGATGCGTGGTTTTTGAATGCTATCCAAAATGTTTAATTTTTTCTAATAATCCTCTATTTTCAATGTAAAAGGAAGACGGAGATAGTTTTATATTCCACAGTTCAGAGATCAAGTTTGATAGCCAACAGTCTTTTTGGACGCCATAGGACAGAGCATTGAGCTCAGATTTGGTGGACAATAGAGTTATATTTATTTTTTTGCTGCTCCTCCAGGAGATAGGGCAATTTTTCCAGAAGGCCACAATTCCACTTTGGGAAGTCCTGGTTTCAAGATCATCCGCCCACGTAGCATTGGTGTACATGTTTATTTTTGGATTGTCTGATGTCTGCGGTTGAAGTTATTGGATTTCTGAGAGATTAAAATAGAAGAAAAGACATAAAGAGGGCTGAGAGACACAAGAATCAGTTGAGAAGTGGAAAAGGGTCTAAGAAAGAAAGAAGACAAGAAGAAGAGTGATGAGAAACAGACATCAAGTTGAAAGATTCTTAGCACGTTGATCTGAGAGAATATTGGTGATAGCTTGAGCGGAGGTGAAGTTCAATTGGTCAAAAGAGTAGACAGGTTCAGATCTTGAAAAGAAAATGAGTCAACATAAGTAGTGAGAGTGCAGATTGCAGTTGTTGAAAGATATGGTGAACAGTCTTACCAGACAGAATCTTTGATGAGGTAGGTCATAGTGAGTTGAGAAGGAAGATTGGGAATGGAAGCATGATATTGAGAAAGAAAAGATTAAGAGTGAAGAGTTGAGGAAGAAAAGAAAGAGTACTCATTCAAAGAGGTCATGAAGGATCCATAGAGGTCTTGGAGAATCTAGGATGGGGCGGAACCTTTTGGGTGAGCTTAGAGTCTATAACATGTACGTGAAAGCGCAGTGAGTTTGAGAGGGAGCGCGCTTGAGTTTAGAGGTTGGGTGACATCTAAGAGACTGTGAAAGATGGGAAAAGAAAGAAGAAAAAGAAGTGGAAAGAAATAGAAATAGAAATAGAAGAAGACTGAAAGCAAAAAAAGAAAGAAAGAGAATAAAACAGAATAAAAGAAGTAGATAGACAGAGAGAATGTCTTTAACATTCAACAGAAGTATCAGTTTGTAGTTGATGGTTGATTTCAAGTATTTACAACAATGTTTTACTTCCCTCCAATGATGAATGCCCGGTCAATGGTTGAATGTGGATAGAATGGATGATGCAGCTGCAATTTCAGGACGCGATTGACAGGAAAGATAGTTAAGGATGCCGGTGAACTGTCTGTAGTTTATAGCCAGAGACTCAAATTCCTTGAGTTCCTCGTCAGACGCTGGACTCAGTTGGATACCGGGTGTAAGAGGAGTAGCAACTGGTTGACACCTGGAAAGATTCAGCAGTTGAATGCTCTTGTTTATAAGATTGGACTGAGATAACAAGAAACTGGTTTCATCCGATTCTACGTTCATTCCTAATAAAGTGTCTAGATCTTGAGCTGATGAGTTAGGAAAGCAATGAAGAAATAGTTCCTCAAATGCATCAGTCTTCCCCACCATGACCAAGTTTTCAACATGGAAAAAGATAAAAGAGTCTTGGTTTTTATGAATAAAGACACATGTGTCCAACTGAGACTGTTGATAGTCTATTTCTTCAAACCATTTGGTGAGGGTGCGGTTCCAGTTGGCTGGAGCCTGTTTTAAACCATAAAGTGATTTCTTGAGTTTAAGAAAAGGACTGGAGCGGGTAGATTCTTTTGGAGTTTTGATGTATATATCTTTTCCTCTAAGGGAGCAAACAGAAAAGCACTTTCAACGTCAAACTGTCTGACAGGAAGTTTTTTATCAGCCGCAAGAGTTAGAAGAAGAAGCAGAGAAGGTAATTTCCCGGTGGGAGCAAATGTATCAAAGTAGTCCACCCCGGATTGCTGTTTGAAACCTTGAATACACAGTCTGGACTTGAAGCGTTCAAGGGAGGAATTTTTGGCAGGTTTGAGATGATCAACCCATAGAGTATTGAGCCAACGGCTTGGTGTTTCGGTTGTGTCTTCCCACACCTTGTGTTGTTCAATGCTCTTTAGTTCCTCTATTTTAGCATCTTGGACCTTGTTGGGATCCAGGTTTGTTGAGAAATAGCTGTATTTGACTGGTTTGAAGGCAAGGGTTCTTTCTCTTACAACGCAAGAGGGTACAATATCTTCGCTGACATCTTCATACACAGATTCAGACACATCTAAAGAGGGTTTGGTTGATGATGAACTATTTTCTTTCTTTCTCTGGGAATCAGGCAAAGATATCACAACCAGAAAATATAACACCATGTCAGAGAAGAAAAGTCAAATGAATGAAATCAGACAGTTAAGAATAGGTCATACCCAAGCAGTATAAATGACTAAGATTGAAAACTTCAACAGTGTAGCTACCAAGGCTTTAGCACGCAGTTCAGGAAATTATACTTGAGAGTCTTGAAGATTAGATTAGAGAGAGATGAGAAGGAAAATGAAAAGAGAAAAGGTGATCACACCAAATTAGTTGAAGGGCTCTTCAATGACATGACTTATTCACTTGCTTCTAGACCTTGATTGATGAGTTTGCCAATCGGAATAGAAGAAATTGAAAATTGAAAGTTGGGTGAGGGAAGAGAGCAGAGGAAACCCGGAGATCTTTGTCTCTTTATCTGACATCAGGGGAGCTAGAGCTATCCAGATGAATATGCAAAGTCATTCAAAGGCCGCTGTAAGACTCCAAATGGTGCTAGGCCGTGGCAGTTCTGTGGAGGGGAAAGGTGCTGTTTAGGCTGCCCTCCTAGGAGTTACAATAATATTTAAATGTAACCAGAATCAAGGTCCAGAACCTTATGGATGAGAAACCAAAGTAAGGGAAGAGGATAAGAGTTGTCGGTAGCGATGGAAACAACACTATCTGAGGCAAGATGGTGCAGATAAAGACTTGAACAAATAAGTCAAGGTTTGTTCAGAGTTCAATAGAACAAGGCAGTTGTAAGTAACAATGCCCACAAGCTAATAACTCTGGTCGTCAGCAGCCAATTAGGAAAGATCAACTCATTCCGACCAACCTCCAGGTTCTCAATGAACCTGCCCAACTCTCTGCAATCAAGCGCTTGAAGGGTACCAGATAACTGTGGGAGGCTGAACAAAACAAAAGTAATTTGTTTATAAAGCTCTAGAAGCAAATCAATAACGAATTTGAGCAAGAATATCCCAACACTTCTCAAGGGACTCAAGAATAGCGTGGCGAAATTCAACCTTAAAGAAGAAGGGAGGTATAACACTCCAGGTTTTAAGCTTAATAAAACCTCTTCAATCAAACGTGATTGGCTCCAGAAAGATGATCAAGGAGAGATCAAGACCAGTATGGTCGGAAAAAGGGATCAGAGTGGTATAACACACTCAAGAATTCAGACAGACAGGAATTCTTCTTCAACCAGCAAGGCTATTGGTTGGTGATAAGGAACAAGGTCACAAGGGACAGAGTTTGAGTATGGAGGCTCAAAGGATCAAGGGGCAATCATTGATATACCCGGATAATTTGCCCAGATAAGTGGGAAGGATGCCCACGGATAAGTTGATTTCTAATGATGGTCTGATTGATTCCCTGGGCCAAAAGGCAGGGGAGAGCCCCTCCTTTTATAGAAATGAGGCCCTGTATACTATGTACAAGTGATACTACAAATAGGTGCGGGAAAATGAAAACATAATAATAAAAAAAAAAAAAATAACATGAGGGAAAAAAAAAAAAGAAATGTCGCCCGCGTCGAGAATGACCGCGGGCAACCAGATGGACACCCGCGACAGCGGTTGCGGGTGTCGACAACGGCTGTTGTCGCCCGATCTGCGGCGACAGCGGGGTGAAGGTTCCGACGGCCGCAAGCGGTTGCTTGCGGTCGTCGGTCGGATCAGATGATGGGCGAGGATCTGAAATTGGATGAGCAGGGTTGAGTTTGGGAGGATCCGATGAACCCAAGGGAGCCTGGGAGATCGATTTGATGTTTGACGACCGTCGCGACAAGCGACGGCATCGGTTGGATGAGTGGATCGGGAAGGATCGAATGAGGGGGTCGTGAGGGATGAGGATTGATGGATTCGAGACGAGCGGGTTGGGGAGGATGGCACCCTGAGAAGTTTTGATTGATAGGACCGGTGGGGGGGATGAATAGGACGGACCAATCGGGATCGGAAGGATCTGAGGACTCGAGCAGGGATGAGATCATGGTGGATTGAGGCGGTGAATCAATTGGGGGTGGATGATGATGAGTCAATGGTGACTGAGTGGGTTGGGATGAGGAAAGGGTGGTGGATGAGTGTGGATGGAGTGGAGAGGAGGAGAAGGGATCGTCAAAAGTGGTTCGACGATTGCTCGCGTCGCCAAAAGTCAGGGCTGCGAGCGCGACAAGTGGGAGTTGAACATAGGAAGAGAGGATCGAAGCGGAGAGACAGGCAAGAGGCCTGTCCTAGACCACTAGGACAGGGAGAAGTTGAGAGATGGGGGGAAATGAAGGTACCCATGGGGTACAACCAAAAAATATTTTTTTTTTTTTGTGGTGTCCCGGATTGGTCACCACATCTCTCCCCAACTTACAGACTGTCCCTAGTCTGCATCTAAAATTTGAAGGGATTAAAAAAAAGGCAGGGAAAAAAGAAATTGAAGCAAAGATTGGCCATTTCTTGATCTTGAGAGCAATTGAAGAGTTGAGGAAAATATCTTGATTCTTCCAAATGAGCCCTAGAAGCGGCAGGAATAGAACAAGGAGGGCGTCCCAGGTGCTCACATGTGTGGCATGCAGTAGAGTTTTACAACCAAAAACGCATCAAATGACCCTGGTGGTGCACAATTGGGAGGACTTACTTCTGAGATAAGTTGCCCCCACAACAATGAAACTTCTTGACTTGATCAGCAGAGAACCTTCTGGCCAACCGAGTACCATCCAGCTCCTCCAAAACATAAGATCCACCTCTAACTTGATGAATCACTCGATAAGGGCCATTCCAACGATTAGAGAAAAGCTTGCCCCACTGGGTCTCCAAAGATCAATTATAAGCTAAAACTAGGTCACCAGGGTTCAAGGGCTCCCTGATTTGATTAGAGTGCTTGTCCTCCCAATACTGGACGGATTTTGCTCTGGACTCCATCATCTTTTGATAAGCTTCATCACAAACGTCTTCACTTCGCTCCAGTTGCTTGGATCTAGCAACTAACAGATCAGTAGTTGAGGACACCTCTTCCCAAGAGATACCCAAGAAAGATTCCATTTCCAGATCCAAAGGAAGGACTGCTCTTTGACCAAAGATGATTTCATAAGGTGAGTAGCCAGTAGTCATTTTGGTTGAGATTCAATCAGAGAAGAGAACAAGAGGAAGGAATTTGCAACAATTCTTGCCACTTTCACCAGCCAGTTTAACAAGTGCAGCCTTCAAAGGGGCATGGCCTCGTTCCACCATGCCTTGGCCTTCAGGATAATAAGGAGTAGTAACTCTATGTTGTCCAGGAAGGGGTCAGATCATTTCAGCAAGCTTGCCCCCAAATTCAGAGCCACCATCAGTAGAGTAAGATCGAGCCAGGCCATAATGCATTGTCCAGGTCTTGTAGAGGAAAGCTGCCACTGATTCAGAGCTAAGTTTCTTAAGAAATTTTGCTTCAACCCATCCAGAAAAATCATCTCTAGCCACAATGAGGTACTTAGCACCACCTGCCTTAATATGAACCACATCCATAGCAATCCTTCCAAAGACAGTGGACTCCCCAGTAGGATAACAAATTTCGGCTGGGCGCCTAAGATCATGTTTTTGACAAACTTCACAACTCTTGCACCATTGGGAGACGGATTTCTTCAAAGATGGCCACCAGAATTGTTTGGATAATTGTCGGTAAGTTTTGGTTTCCCCACGATGACCAAGGCCTTCATGGAGACTTTCAAGGATAAAATATTGTTTAGAGGGAATAGTAACAACAATAAGAGCACAAGGATTGCCCCTCTTCATAAGTCTAGAGCCTCAAACAAAAAAATTAGAAGACTTTTGTTTAAGAGATCGAAATTCCTTAGCAGAGAGATCAGGAGGTTTTTGAAGAGTTGAAAGGTACTGCTCTAATTTAAACCAGAAGCCTTGTTGAAAGCCAGAATAATTTTGAGAAGAAAAAGAGAAAATAGGTTGGATTAAAGGTTCCTCTTCATTGAAATCGGTTCCAACATCAGATTCGTTGTCCCCAAGAGGTTGTCGAGCTAAACCGTCAGGCATGGTGAAAGATTTCCCCGGCCTGTGAACAATATCAAAAGAGAAAAGCTGGATAAAGGCCACCCAACGAGTCATAGGAGCATTGGGAAGACTGGGAGTGTTGATCATTTCAATGATGGATCGAGCATCAACTTGCAATTCAAAATGTTGGCCCCAGAGAACGGTTTGAAGTTTCTTCATCATTCGAGCCACACCACAGAGTTCCAGTTTGGGCTGGGAGTATCTAGATTCTAGATCTGAAAACAACAAAGATTCATAAAGAGCAGGACGGTCCCAACCATTTTCATCTTCCTGAGTAAGGACGGCCCCAACAGATTGATAACTAGAATCAACAGCCAGCTTGATCTTGCCAGCTCCAGGTCCATAAGAGATCTTTTTCAAAACTATGTCTTTACCAACTATCCTTTTGAGTAACTGGAAAGCACATTCACATTCTTGGGTCCAAATCCATTCAGCATCTTTTCTGGTTAGACGACGCAAGGGTGCACAGATTTTGGATAAAGATGGGATAAGGATTCTAACATAAGTGACAACACCTAGAAAGCCCCTAACTTCAGTTGGATTGTTTGGGGTAGGCCAAGAGATGATCTTGTTGACTTTGGCTGGTGCCATCCTTCTTCCTTCCTTGCAGACCACATGACCAACAATTTCCAGAGCAGGGACACAAGCCGCAAGTTTGGATCCAGAGACAGTAAGGCCAGATTCCTCGATTCAAAACAGAATCCTCTCCAAGGTAGTAGCATATTCCCAGATAAAACGACAAATTCCTGAATGCCAAGGTAAGAGCTCATTATCATAGTCAGATACTGGACCTTTAATTCCTCCATCGTCAATAAAGATACCAGCATGATCAGGGATTTCATCCTGAAGGATCCACATCATCTGAGCCTGATAGACTGCAACCAAGTTGGTGGCTCCTTGAGGCAATCGAGTAAGTTGAAATTGACCAAGAGGAGTATTGAAAGTAGTGAGAGGACGAGAAATAGGATGTAAGGATTGTTCGTCATAGCCACCCATAATATCCCCTAGACCATAGCAAGCTCTTCCTGCGAAGGATTCAACAAATTCTTCAGTAGCAGGAGGGATACCAGAGTCTTTAATAGTAACTTTATTAAGAGGTTGGAGATCATGAACTATTCTAAGTTTACCATTACTCTTGAGGACACAGAAGACGGGGCTGGAGTAACTAGAAGTTGACTGTTCATACAGGCCAGTTCAAACTCGTTCCCGGACCAACCTGATGAATTCGTCAACTTTAGCAGCAGGGATAGGGATCTTTTTCTTTTGCCAAGGATCATGTTCAACTACAGGGATGATATAAGGGAGGCCATAGGATTCCCGCAAGAGACCTCTCTCTTCTTCACAGAAAGCAATAGATTTTTCCCTTAGAGATAAGACATTTTTGATTAAATTTAACTCATCAGGAAGAAGCCATCCATCTGGACCAAAGTTGACCACCTTCAGACGTTCTTCAGTGACCCATCCATTAGGCACAAAGGGACCAGTAAGAGATTGAGGAAGACCACAGTAAGGATCGCGAGATAGAGGAGGATGCATAAGGGGAGGATTGAGGTTGAGAGGCATAGGCTGGTTGACTGGTTGTATCTTCTTAGCAACTGGTTTATACTTAGTGGCAAAAGAGAGAATTTCTTGTTTCCTCCAAGAGTTGACCAGAGAGACTTGATTACAAAAGCTGAGTCCAAGTTCCAACATCTTCCAAGTCCAATGTTCTGCAATATCCTTGAAGGGTGCCTTTTCCATAAAAGGAGAACCAGGAGATAATACGTTGCTCACATGTGTGGCACAAGGTAGGGTTTCGAAAATGACGGTAAAAAATTGCCCTGGCAGTGCACAATTGGGAGGACTTACTTGTACCCCAAATTGCCTCCACTGAAGCCCATATTCCTTCATACCAAAATTGCCAAAAACGGAATTGCAATTAGGATCTAGTTTAGACTTGTTGCGGAGATTCGAACCGGAACTGAGAGAAGATTGATCAGACTCAAAAGTAGAAGGAAAAGAAGACACAACAGATCCAGAGAGAGAAGGAGATGGAGAAGAAATATTTTTGGATTTTTCTATTTTGATATGTTTTTGTTTTTTAATATTCTTGAGCTTGGAGAGAATGATGAAAGGAATGAAAAATAAGCCTGAGGGATGGGAGTTGACCCTTGAGTTGCAGTCTGAGGCTGAAAAGAACAAAAACCATTGGTAGGATCAACTATTCCCCTAAAAAATGAGAGGAACTAGAGTTATCCTTCTGCTTCCCCTTAAAAGATGATTTGGGAGAATGACCAGGAAAATCTCTTTCCCAACGACCAGAATCCAAAGAGCAAAGAGGAACTTCAATTTTTCTGCCATCAGCATCAGGGAGAAGAATTCTCTCCCCAACTTGATCAGAAAACATCAGGGTTGCACCAAAGTCCATTAAGAAGAGTTGTCCCAAGATCATAGGACTGTCCAAACGAGTAATCCAAAAATGGCAGGTTCCAACGATATTTTGACCAATCCTGACCGGTACATCTTCAGCAATACCAACCAGTTCACAAGCTTGATTTCCTATCCCATATACTGCAGAGTTGAAGCTGACCCTAGGACTAAGTTTGAGCTTGCAGGCCATAGCATCCAAGATTAAGTTAAGCTGAGATCCAGAATCCACAAGAGGAGAAACAGTTTTAGCTGAGTCACCAAGATAACAAGGAAGAAAGCCAAGGGGACAGGAATAAAGATTGGATTCTATAGAAGGACTGGTTCCACCAGAGTCCTCCATTAAAGTGCCAGAGGAGACTTTGAGTTCTTCAGGGCCAATTTCCACACGTCAACGAGAGACCCATTTCTTCATTCCTTCAGCAACAGATGGAGGGATCAATAGGAGTTCAGCCACAGATAGATCAGGAATTTTGAGATCAGAAATTTTCTTTAATACTCCCTCCACAGCATTGGGGTGATCCTTGGAGATGCCCCTTTCAAATCGAACTTTGGGCTGGGTGGGGGGAGGAAGTTCAGGTGACGCAGAATATAAGATAGGATTAGAAGGTTGAGGTGAGGGAGAAGGATAAGGGTGATCTGGGAACCTTTCCATGAGTGGTTCCTTTTCCACCTCCATGTCTTCTACATCAGAGGAAGGAGGCTCAAGTGTTGATTGACGTTTAACGGGTTTTCAAAGGATTGAAGTTGGCAAGGAAGGAGCCTTATGAGGTTTAGGTTCCTCATGTCGTTTCCTGGCTGGATCAGATTGATAAGTAGTCCCAGCAAGACTAGAGGAAGAAATAGCTGGAGGATACCAAGGTTGGAGGGTACCACAGGATGATCGAAATTCAAAGGAAGCAAGAGATGCTTTCACAGGAGGTGATGGCTGGTAAGAGGCCACCACATGTCGGATAGGACGAGACAAGTCAAAAGGGATTAGGGCACCATTAGGGAGGAAGTAATTGTTCCCCCTCTGCTCTACCAACTTTTCCTTTAAGTCCTTCTGAAGTTCTTGACATCGTCCGGTTCCATGGCCTTCCCTATGACAGTAGTAACAGACCAGAGTTGATTTGGGGACAGAAGAAGGAGTTTTAGGTGTAGCTAGCGAGGAAATCTTTTGATCTATTTTGTTCTCAAAGGCCCTAAGTAACTTGGTGATTTCATCTATAGTAGTAGGTTCCCAATTGGAATTAGGATCTGTTTTAGGCCTACGATCTGCCTCCATTTTAATCATAATATCGTTTGACTCTTTAAAAGAAGGAGCATGGACTGGTTCAGTAGTTCTAGGCTTTTCAAAGGTAAGAGCAGTTTGACCTTTCATGACTTTATCCACAGTACTCCTAAGGGTAAGAAAAACAGGGAGCTTGAATCGATTATCCCTGGTAGTAATCATGGATCCAGATTTGACCAGTTCTTCTTTAATCCTTTCCTGCACAGCCGACGAAAAAGATTGGAAGAACTTTGCTTGAATTTCGTCCACTGTGTCAATGTGATTGTTTTGGATAAGATAGTTTTGAATGGGATCCCAAGACTTTCTAAAAATCTGATAGTCAGAGGCTGAAGAAATACCACCATTGGAGATCCACTGAGAAACCAGAGCATCCAAATCCTGCAGAGTAAACCTAGCCACATCTATTTTACCCCAGTATGCCAACATAGCCTCCCTGAGAAGCGTCCAGTTGTGGGATTCAAATCCCTCAAAAGACTCGATTACCTCCATAACTTCATCGGAGGAGATAAAGAACCGCAACTGATAAGCCATATTGAATTCACTAGCTCCATCCACTTCAGCAGCCATTTCGTAGGATTCCAAGAATCGCTTGACATTTGTACCGTTGAAGCCTAAGTTCTTGTTCTGGGGTTTGATCTTTACCATCTTAGGTCAAACAGAGGTGGTTGGAGTAGCGGGAGATGCCATATTGAATAACAGAGTTCCTAGGGGATCCAAAGAGCAGATTTCCAAAGTGGCTCACGAGTGTGGCAAGAGTAGGGTTTCGCCAAAAACGACAAGTATCTTGCCCGAGCGGTGCACAAATTGGGAGGAATTACTTCTAGACCAAGCTGCCTCCACGGATTGGAAAAAAGAACAAACAGAAAAAGAAAGAGAAATTGGATAGGATTTCGGAGTTGATTCTTCAAGGTGGGACTGTAAATCCCAAGGTTGCTGGTTCGATCCCGGCCCGGGGGACCAAATGTAAGACTCCAAACGGTGCTAAGCCGTGGCAGTTCTGTGGAGGGGAAAGGTGCTGTTTAGGCTGCCCTCCTAGGAGTTACAATAATATTTAAATGTAACCGGAATCAAGGTCCAGAACCTTATGGATGAGAAATCAAACTAATAGAAGAGGATAAGAGTTGTCGTTAGCGATGGAAACAACACTATCTGAGACAAGATGGTGCAGGGAAAGACTTGAACAAATAAGTCAAGGTTTGTTCAGAGTTCAATAGAACAAGGCAGTTGTAAGTAACAACGCCCACAAGCTAATAACTCTGGTCGTCAGCAGCTGATTAGGAAAGATCAACTCAATCCCAACCAACCTCCAGGTTCTCAATGAACCTGCCCAACTCTCCGCAATCAAGCGCTTGAAGGGTACCAGATAACTGTGGGAGGCTGAACAAAAAAACAAAAGCAATTTGTTTATGAAGCTCTAGAAGCAAATCAAGAACGAATTTGAGCAAGAATATCCCAACACTTCTCAAGGAACTCAAGAATAGCGCGGCGAAATTCAACCTCAAAGAAGAAGGGAGGTATAAAAATCCAGGTTTTAAGCTTAATAAAACCTCTTCAATCAAACGTGATTGGCTCCAGAAAGATGATCAAGGAGAGATCAAGACCAGTATGGTCGGAAAAAGGGATCAGAGTGGTATAACACACTCAAGAATTCAGGCAGACAGGAATTCTTCTTCAACCAGCAAGGCTATTGGTTGGTGATAAGGATCAAGGTCACAAAGGACTGAGTTTGAGTATGGAGGCTCAAAGGATCAAGGGGCAATCATAGATATACCCGGATAATTTGCTCAGATAAGTGGGGAAGGATGCCCACGGATAAATTGCTTATGATGATGGTCTCATAGAATGATGGGATTCTCTGATGCTCTGTTGCTGGGATGCTAGGATGCTAGGATGCTGGGCCAAAAGGCAGGGGAGAGCCCCTCCTTATATGGGCAGGAGGCCCTGTTAGACTATATACAACGGATTCTACAAATAGAGCGGAAAAGGGAAGGCAACCATGTGGTCACTCGCGTTGGTCTGTGGATGGGCGCGCGTAACAATACCAGAGTCACCCACCCCTTGTCCGAAGGCGGAAGCGGGTGGGAGAGTCCCAGGAAAGGTGACGGATGAAGTCCATGAGAGCGCGGATGGGCGGATAGGAGATTGGTTTGAGAAAGTTGAGTAAATCCTGACGGCCTTGAGATCCACAACTGATAGATCAAGTGCAATGGGAGATTTGACGGGTCCAAGGATTTGCCAAATGCTTGCGGGTGCGGTCGGGATGGATTCAGTAAATCATGGATGAGCGCCGCGCGACGGTAGCAATGAGGAGATTGGGAGGCGCAATCGACAAAGATGAAGACACGCAACGACAAAGATGAGGATGCGCTATGACAATGGCGGAGATGACAAGCAACACGGATAAAGGACGCGCAACGCGCGCGGATGAAAGGAGCGCAGCGCGGCGCGCAACGCGGATAATGGAAGCGCAGCGCGCGCGGCGCGGCGCGCGCGCGAGGGTAAATAATGGTTTGGATGAGCCTGAGGATAAGTTGTTCAGCCGGGCGGTACGTTTGCGCAACAGTTTATGGATTGAGGTCTTAAGGCGGCCAGGGTGTCCAGGATGGGGCACCACACCGCCAAGACTCCATGGAAATCAATGTGGTCTCCCTCCCCAACAGCTACCTCCCTTCCCTGTTACCCTTTTTTGACAGACTTGCCAGGAGGAAGGGCTGTGTTACTACTGCCTTCAGCCATTCCCAAGAAACCAAACCAGAGATGGTCAAAAATGCCAGATGGTCCCAGTAAAATATAAGCTAAATTGGCTCCGCACTATCCAATCTAGGCATTCCCAGAAAGTTTCTTCTGTTGACTCTTTCCCCTCTGCCCCCCATTTCTTTTCCCCTTCTGAATTCAATCACTCCCCCCCCCCAATCCAACTGCAACCCTCTGTACCAACCCCTCCTCCTTCCAGCACCTGTTCCCCCCCTCAACCCTTTGTCCTGCTACCTCCTCCCTCTAACATCTCTGTTGTTGTTTCCTACCCCTCATGCTTCGAGTCTGCTAGTCGCAAGCATTTCCTAGTACGCATTCTTATTCCCCATAGTCTTTGCCACCACTCCGGCTCTGTGTTGGTGGATACTGGGGCAGTGGAAAGCTTCATAAATGACAGATTGGTCTCCTCATTAAACCCTCAAGGTCCTTCCCACAAAACAACCTTTGACTTGTGTAGGGTTTAATGGCACCACCTCTAGAGTTTCAGAAGTTTGGGAAGGCACCACAAGCCTGCAGGATTTGTCCTCTAACTTCTCCTTTACAACCAGTCTCTACGTCAATAAACTTGTTGGTTTCAAATTCATCTTAGGAACCAATTAGATGAACCAACCCGGAGCGGTCATCTCCTTTGGGGCTGATGGCAAGATGCTTTTAACACTTGGTAACTATTTGGAAATCAGTATGTCAAATCAAACCTGGTTTCCTGTCTCTTTTGTATCTAACTCCCTCCCAGGAAACCTCTCTAAGTTTGCTCACATCTTTCTCCCCCAGCCTTTGAACTTTCTCCCTCCCCATTGCGCCACTGACCTTGCTATTAATCTAAAGACAAATTGTACCCCCCTTTTTGGATAATCTACACTTTTTCACCTTCTGAGAATCAAGAATTGCGCCTATATATTGATGACCTCTTGAGTAAAGGGTTCATTAGACCCTTGTACTCCCCAGAAGGGGCCCCTATATGCTTTGTTAAACAGCCAGGTAAAAAGAATTTACCTTGTGTTTACTATAGAGAACTCAATAAAATTAATATCCAAGACTCTTACCCCCTTCCTCTCTTCTCCAGCCTACTAAGTAAATTGAAGGGCTGTAAATTTTCCTCAAAAATCAACTTGAAATCCAGCTTCAATCTCCTTTGGATTAAGGAAGGAAATGAATGGAAGACTGAATTCCATACTGAGTTTAAGCTATTTGAGTAATTATTTATGACATTTGGTCTGGCTAACGCACCTGCAGCCTTCCAGAAATTTATACAATGGGTCCTCAGGGAGTATCTCAATCTTTTCTGTTTTATATATATTGAAAACATCTTAGTTTTCTCCAAAACCAAAGAGGATCATATTTATCATCTTACCCTCATTCTACAAAAACTAGACTTGCATAAGCTATATGCCTCTGCAGAGAAATGCCTGTTCTTCCCCAAAAACTTTCCCTTTGTGGGATTCATAATCAATCAGCAAGGGATAGGCTTGGACCCCACAAATATCAGCACCATCCTCAACTGGAAGCCCCCACAATCTTTGGGAGGGCTACAGCAATTCATGGGTTTTTCAAACTTCTATCTCTGGTTAATCCACAAGTATGCCACTCTTGCCTTCCCCATTTATAAAATAACTAAGAAGGGGGTAAACATCAAGCTAGCGCTCTGCAACCCCCCACCATAAATTATTTCTCCGCTCTAAAAAACCATTTCTCTTCCAGGGTCATCCTCCACCATTTTGATTTTTCAAAAGATTGCTTTGTCTTCACTGACACTTCCAGCGTAGCACTTTTGGCCATCCTTTTCCAGAAGGATTACAAAGGTTGGCTGCAACCAGTAAGTTTCTACTCTAAAACTCTCACAGAAGCCAAAAGGCTGTGGAAGATACATGATCTTGAGCTAGGAGCTATCATGGCTGCTCTTCTAGAATGGCGGCCCTGGCTAATTGACTCTCCTAACACTGTCATTTTCTATACTGACCATCAAAATCTCAGCTACTTCATGAACTCCACATTCCATACCCCTTGGCAAGCTTGATGGGCATCCCACCTTTCTAACTTTCATCTTAGCATTAAACATATTAAAGGATCCCTTAACCAGCTGACCCTCTAAGAAGACCTTTCCCTAAGGAAAAGACCCCTTGCTCCATTCCAATCTTGCAGCTAATCACCAGCCCCCCCAACAATTCTAAACTTGATTTCCCCTCTGATTTCCTCTTCCCAATATCCTCCTGTTTTACCAACCCCCCTGACAACTCAAATGACAACTCAATTCCTAACGTTCCCTCCAATCTTCTCTACCCAATAAACTCCGCTTGCCAGTTCCCTGTCTCCCAGCCCATCTCATTAGATAATCTAAATCTCAACCACTTCTGCCCCCCACAACCACAAAAAAAAGCCTCTTCAGGAATTTGTCTCCAAAGCTATTCAAAAAACTCTCAACACTCAGAACATCTGTATTGAAGACAGAATGGTATGGGTCAAAGAAAAAATCTATGTCCCTTCTTCCCTAAGACCCCTGATCCTTAAATCTTACCATGGCCCTCCTTTGAGCAGTCATTGGAGTTCCCAAAAGACTCTTGACCAAATTCTTTACACCTTCTTCTGGCCTGGTATGAGGGCCAACATCTCAAACTTCATCCAATCCTGCCTCTCCTGCCAACAGAATAGCTCATCAGACCAAAAAAAGAACCCCCTCCTTCCCACCCAGGTCCCAGACTGTCCTTGGTCCATCATAGGTATTGATTTTATTTTCAAACTACCTGTCAGCAATGGGTTTGACTCTATCTTGCCATTTCATTCCTGCCTGCAAGTCATGGTCTTCTGAGGACTTGGCCTTCTGCTTTGTTGATTGCTTTTTCCGCCATTGCAGCCTCTCCAATAAAACTATTTCTGACCAAGGGGCCACCTTTGTTTCAAAACTCTGGAAAAACATCTTAGAAAAACTCCAGGTATCTCCAGCTTACTCCACATCCTTCCACCATCAAACTAATTGTCAGACCAAACAGTTCAACAAAGTTGTGGAAACTTATCTTCATCATTTCTGTAACTCTAAACAAAATGATGTTTGAATTATGGCCAGCAATTACCTTAGGCAAATGAGCATTATTTAAAGCAAAAGAAATGCTGGACACTGGGTGTCAATATTGGCTAATGGGGCTCTCACAATGGGGCAATATGTTGGATGAATTTGATTGGAATGATGCTCATTTGCCTAAGCTAATTGTTGGCCATAATTCTAACACATTATCAGTACCATCATCATTATTATTTCCAAGCAAGATAGACCTTTATACCTTACTTTGGACAACCTCAAGGACCTCAAGTTTTCCAAGAAGATGTCTTATATCCCAGAGTCCAGCTCCACCAAGTTAGTTTTGAATTTTCACAACTATAATGCTTGGGCTGTCCTTATGGACAGTGAGTTAGATAACATCTGTTGTGGGGATATTATGAAAGGAGATGATACTTTGATCAGTTCAGAGGTGGAGAAGAAGGCCTATCATCTTATTCTTAGACACTTGGATGAGCATCATGTAACATGGGTTGCTGATACTCTGTTGGAGGAACAGAAGAGGAAGGGGATTGTTTTATGGAAAATGCTCAAGTCAAAGTATGCTGGTGAATCTGGCCCGGCACTGTAGCTCAGTTGGTAGAGCACCTGCTTGACATGCAGGTTGTCTTTGGTTCATGCCCGGCCAGAGTCACCAGCATACTTTGTCTTGAGCATTTTCCATAAAACACTCCCCTTCCTCTTCTGTTCCTCCAACAGAGTATCAGCAACCCATGTTACATGATGCTCATCCAAGTTTCTAAGAATAAGATAATAGGCCTTCTTCTCCACCTCTGAACTGATCAAAGTATCATCTCCTTTCATAATATCCCCACAACAGATGTTATCCAACTCACTTTCCATAAGGAAATCCCAAGCATTATAGTTCTGACTATTCAAAACTAACTTGGTGGAGCTGGACTCTGGGATATAAGACATCTTCTTGGAAAACTTGAGATCCTTGAGATTGTCCAAAGTAAGGTATAAGGGTCTATCTTGCTTGGAAATAATGATGATGATGGTACTGATAATGTGTTAGAATTATGGCCAGCAATTAGCTTAGGCAAATGAACAGTATTTAAAGCAAAAGAAATTCTGGACACTGGGTGTCAATATTGGCTAATGGGGCTCTCACAATGGGGCAATATGTTGGATGAATTTGATTTGAATGATGAATGATTGGATGGAAAACAGCAGGGAGAAGAGCTCCTTAAGTAAAAAAGATTGGCCTCTTGTGAGCCCATGATACAACAAGCGAAAAGGAAAGTTTTCCGCCCCAAAAGAGCTCCACAGGCTCTACTAGCCTTGTTACTTGGTTGGGACTACATCAGCCCGCATGGCATCA
Source organism: Puccinia polysora (assembly GCA_025617555.3). Classification (NCBI taxonomy): domain Eukaryota; kingdom Fungi; phylum Basidiomycota; class Pucciniomycetes; order Pucciniales; family Pucciniaceae; genus Puccinia; species Puccinia polysora. Next base: position 48,469,652 of record CM062615.1, read on the forward strand.
GTTCCTGAACCCTTACAACCGGCCTATTCTGGTCCATTCCAGTGTTTCCACCGTTACGGGGCTGAAACAGCCCCTTGCTGTTCAATCCCCTTGGCTGGTTGTCTTTTACAACCAGCCATGATGACCTCATTATGTTGTTTACGGGCTGGTTGCCTCATGCAGCCAGCCCCTGGCCCCTCAAATGGGCCAGGTGGGACCCAGGGCACACCTGGGTCCGGTCTCAGACTCACATGGGGGGGTGTGACCAGCAGACATGCTGTTCCCCCCCTCTTTCTCTCAAATCCCTGATGGGGGCGGTCAAACCCCCTCACCAGGGGCCCTGGGGGTTGATACCCCCAGGGCGTTGTCAAGAAAGTTGGCCTGGGAGGTGATCAGGTCCCCCCAGGCCCATTGCTCCTCCCCCTTGGTAAAGGGGGGGGGAGAGCGCCCCTGCTTGGTTGCTTCACACACTCAATGGTGGAGGGGTGATGAATTCCCCCCCACCTGCCTGTCGCTGCGCTTGTGGCCAGCGCCGCCACCTCCTTGGGCAAGGGGGTGGTCAGGTCCCCCCTGCCCTGACCGACCACTCTGTTGCAGCGGGTTGCTGGCTGGTTCAACCCAGCCAGCTCGCCCCCTCCCCTTGCTTGCCATTGCAAGGGGGATGGGGTCGCAGGGGGGACCTTACCACCCCCTTGCCCAAGGAGGTGGCAGCGCCGGCCGCAAGCATAGCGACCGGCAGGTGGGGGGGAATTCATCACCCCTTGACCATTGAGTGTGTGAAGCAACCAAGCAGGGGCCCTCTCCCCCCCCCCCCCCCTTTACCAAGGGGGAGGAGCAATGGGCCTGGGGGGACCTGATCACCTCCCAGGCCAACTTTCTTGACAACGCCCTGGGGGTATCAACCCCCAGGGCCCCTGGTGAGGGGGTTTGACCGCCCCCATCAGGGATTTGAGAGAAAGAGGGGGGGAACAGCATGTCCGCTGGTCACACCCCCCCATGTGAGTCTGAGACCGGACCCAGGTGTGCCCTGGGTCCCACCTGGCCCATTTGAGGGGCCAGGGGCTGGCTGCATGAGGCAACCAGCCCGTAAACAACATAATGAGGTCATCATGGCTGGTTGTAAAAGACAACCAGCCAAGGGGATTGAACAGCAAGGGGCTGTTTCAGCCCCGTAACGGTGGAAACACTGGAATGGACCAGAATAGGCCGGTTGTAAGGGTTCAGGAACTGATGCCATGCGGGCTGATGTAGTCCCAACCAAGTAACAAGGCTAGTAGAGCCTGTGGAGCTCTTTTGGGGCGGAAAACTTTCCTTTTCGCTTGTTGTATCATGGGCTCACAAGAGGCCAATCTTTTTTACTTAAGGAGCTCTTCTCCCTGCTGTTTTCCATCCAATCATTCATCATTCAAATCAAATTCATCCAACATATTGCCCCATTGTGAGAGCCCCATTAGCCAATATTGACACCCAGTGTCCAGCATTTCTTTTGCTTTAAATACTGTTCATTTGCCTAAGCTAATTGCTGGCCATAATTCTAACAAATTATTGTTCCTTACGGACGGCATGTGCCAAAATCTCCTGGGCAAATTCCCTTTCAGTCTCCACGGTTTTTCCCCATTCTTCTTAGAAAAAGGTTACCACCCCTGTTTGGGTTCCCTGACTTACGCCTCTTCTGTTAAAAAGGGAAATCAATTCACTACAGCTCTGGACCACATTGAAAAGTATAAAAACAACCCCGCGCTCTACTACAACCAATGGGCAGGCAAACTCAGAGAGTTTAAGGAGTAAAACTTGTTTGGATCTCCCAAAAAAAACATTACAACTTGCAGGGCCTCCAACAAGCTTGACTCTAAAACAATTTTACCATTTGAGACACTCAAAAGCATTGGCTCTCACTCCTTCTGGCTAAAACCTTTCACCCCATGGAAAAAGATTCACCCTGTCTTCAACAAAATTCTTTTATCCCCATTTCACAAAAGGCCTTGGAGTGAAGAGGACCATTAATTGTCAGAAACACCAGTGGTTGTATTTTTCCATAATATACTGTATAGATCCTCATGGCCCTTACAGACCTCTTCCCCACGTGTTTCCTTACATTTCCATCCTCTCCCTTCTTCCCAATCACTCTTAATAATTCTCCCATTTTTCTTTACTATAAGAGCCATTTAGATATCCCTTTTAAATGGATTCCCTATGGGATAAATCTAGTTAAATCCATCTTAGTAATCTTGGTTTATTTCTGCATAATCTATAATTCATGAAATCATTGGGTCCCTGAATCACCTGGTAGTACTCACTAGGCCAACATAGCCTTCTCTGTCAGCCATCTTTCGAAATTCCTTCAGAAGACCAGCCTAAGACATTGCCCTCTGGCTACTTGGGTATTCCAGTATCTGATTGGGAAAATGACATTGGGTCTCACCTTCCGTCAGGGCCGCCAAGATCTCTTGGCTTTTGCAGACCCAACTAGGCAAACTGCACAACCACCAGAAGATCTGCCACTGGGTTTGCTGAATTGATGGGTACTAACCTGATCTTGTGGAAGGAAACAAAGCAGAAGACAGTTTCCCTTTCTACTGCAAAGGCAGAGTAAAAGGGGCTGTCCAACGTGTGAAAGGAATTGATGTGGGTAAGAGGCTTTACCAGAGAGGTGACCGCTGAGGGCGCCATTTCCATTGCCAACATCCACATTGACAAAAAGGGGGCCATTGAATTAGCCAACAGCAGTATCATCCAGAATGGCTTCAGAACCAAGCATGTGGATGTTAGACTGCACTATGTACAGGAGCTCATTTCATCAAAGGAGATCTGTCTTCACCAAATTAGCACAGCAGCCAATGCTTCTGATTTCCTCACCAAAGCATTTCCCAGGCCCGCCATCCCAAAGGCCCTAGCCCAGCTTGGTTTCATCCTCCATTACAATCCTGGCCTTTCTGCCAGTAGCGCAGGGGTTTGTTTGATGACCGAGAAGAGTCCCAAGAGGAAACACACAATGACTAAAACTCATGGCCATTGTCAGGACCAAGGTGAGAAACCAGCCTGTCATAGAACATCAGCCCACTGAGCTGAAAGCCAATACCAGGCCCCTAGATACCAACAAGCCGCAAAAAATCCCTGAGTAATGCATCCATGGCCAAGCCCAACAGGCACAGAAGGAAAGCCCAATCAAACCAGCTTGGTAATGACCAATTCATGAAATGGCTGTAATTTTTAAAAGCCTGGCTACGGGTCTTGACTATTTAAGACCCACAACTGCATTGTACTTTGTTTCTCATCAATCTTTCTGCCTTTCATCTTTTTATCTTCTTCATCTTATTTCACAGAACCCTCCTTGCTTGTCCACAAAGAAAAACTGCATTCCAATCTTGAAATCTTTTTTCTTCTCATTTCACCT